>OZ014428.1:5270120-5870120 GCA_963966015.1 Aphidecta obliterata
TATTGTCACTTTTCGTGTGGCACACCGTCAGTAGCTGAGACTGAGTCTGATCAATTAAACGACACGCTTCGTTCATGCTCTTTACCTCCCGTTATAGACAAAATAGAAAGTCAGTGGCAAATTACTGAGGGAGGTGTCCCAGCATGTGGCTAAAGACCACCCACGGTTGCACCCAATCTAATATACTTGTTCAACCTTTTCCACTAAGGTTTCGAGATTTATTAACCAATATAGCACACGGCCGTTTCGTAACGAATCTTTTCGTAACAGGTTCATCCATAACTGGGTCGTGTAGACTCTTAGAGCCCGAAGGCCTTACAATGAATTATCGGTGCAAGAATTAGGAATCGGCTGTTATTCACCGGAGAGTCATGTGAATGAGCCTCCATGATATTACGGTACAGATAGCCTTATAAGGAATGCACTCGCCGTCATATATTTCAACAAGTAGATGGCACATTTCATCGATTTTTTTTGGAATAGGAATTGTTCCCAGCGTTTAACTGTTTTCTGTTTTTTTTTTCGAAAATACTGATGAATCGGTTGTTCGTGAACTTGACCTCGGGAATCCGCTTCTGTGATTTCTATACCGTGCGTTTCTTCGTTTGTAATCGGAGTATGCATATTTTGATGAAGGCTAATATTTATGATAATAACCAATTTCCTTGGAAAGTTATTTAATGGAATGCATTTATGACTAGATGAGATTGTGTTTTAAAGCGATGTATGCTGCACCTTTCAGTTCTCTTCTTGGCTAGTGTTCCTGCTTGGATATTATGAAGGCTCTTCTCCATTGAACTCAGTGGTATTCATCGAAGTAGTGCTAAGTTATCTTCGATTTCAATTTGCGAGTGCGGGGTGAACTCAACAAACTAGGCAAAAACAACTAGTCTTCTTGGTCTGGATGCACTGGCCAGAAAAGAGACCGTATAGGGAACAATTCTTGAAGAATGAGAGACTGACAGGGAAACCTTGGCGTAATCTTTCTGGTTTGAAGCATTCCGAGAAGTTATTTCGTTTTTTATCACTGAGAAATAAAATACTTATCTTGATATCTACAAGAAAAAATGATGATCTAGTCATGTCAGGATCAGCAGAAGATGACAAATGTAGAGTCTGTGGGAAGGAGGAGAAAACTTGATCATCCATGGAGTCGTATCAACTACTGGAGTGCATTAGAATTCTGGTACCAGATTGCCAGCTGTAGCTAAGGATATACTTCGGTCAGCTCAAAAAAGGGGAGCAAAATAGATCGTAGCACACTAGTTAACACTCACTACCAATGATAATAATCCTTGATATTATCTCCTAGTCTTGACAATTTTGGTGTTTCAACTATGTCCGTTTTATTTATCCTTTGTATACTATATATACCTATACTATACCTTTATCTCATACATATTGTAATATAATTAGATCTTTATATGTAAATCATACAGTGGCAAATGCATCGCTCCGGCAATGAACTTTACGAATCGACGAGTCGGAGGAGCACACCTCTAGACGGGGATAAATCATCTTAAATTTATTATAGCGGTACGTGCCTCAAAACTACATACTTTCGAGGCCAGTTTTTGCCATTTCTTCCGGCATCCTCAATAAATAATCGAATGCGTATGAAACGTACGATTCGAATGGTAAGTCCCGATACCTTGGTTTCTTGTATATAGTGACCTTAAATTGGTCGCTGGCTATGAAGCGACCCGCACACTCCAAGGTATATAACCGGAAAATAAAATACAACGTGTGCTTCTCCGCTTCTCAAGACCGTTGGAAAAGATCAGAAACGGACTCGAAGATATGAAAAATCTCGACGTTTGATAAAGAGTTTCATTTTTGATATCGATATTGTGGGGAATATCGCATACGTGATCACCATCAAATATCGTACAAAAAGCAGGAAATGTAGAAAATATACTTTCTTCTAAGTACATTCGTTTTTCATCATAAAAACAATCTCAATACATATACTTGTTCAACTAACTGATCATCTTTTTACATAAAATCCGAGGAACATTTCATACACTACGAGAAATATGGAATTTTTGTTATCAAAACTGTCACGTTCCGAGTTGTTCAATTAACTCCTAATATAATTAAAGAACTCAACTTTTACTTTATTATTCCTTCACGATGAAAAACTTGTTAACAAAGGAAACCAGAATACTATATCCTGCTGGTGTCGTACTTTGTGATATTTACCATATTTTATCAATGATCTGATGCATTATCTCTTGAATATTTATGTTTCACTACTCATTATCAACATTTATTTGATTGTCAAAGAACCATGAACCAACTTTTGTTGGATTCGATATCACGAATTTCATCCATTTTCAACATCAAGTAGATATATGTATCTACATGACGTATCGTTCTCAAGTCTGAAAAGGGGGAAATAAAATATAGAGTTGGTCGTTCACAATCGATAAAATTCAATTACGGTTGTCAGGAACTGACCATTTGTTCATACAAATCCCAAGTCATAACACATTATTCATTTATTCAACATAAACAGGAATCCTAACAGAAAAATCCAATTAAAAGGATTCACTCAAATATAAGATAGGAAAAAGAATAACACGTGATAATGAACACAATAATATTAGAATAAAAACAAATTCATTTATACATAAATGAACACATGGTATTCTCCTGAAAACAGCCGGTCAGATGTTGAAAAAAATATGCCAATTATAAAACCGCATGATCCTCAAGAAGTGGAGTTGTAGAACAATGATGTGCGAGCTCTGGGGATATAAAAAAGTTTTCTTCGACGACCGGTGAAAACAGTGAAAACAGTATTGAAATAGGTCTCATTAACGAGAGGAAAATCAAAGTGACCATCAATTATTCGGTATAAGAATGTTTGATCGAATATTACTATTACATTGTAATCAATACTCTCCAATAAAACAAATGTAGTTGAACACTTATAGGTAGTTCAATGCAAAGAGCCCCTCTTCTGAAGACTGGAATGAGTGGAATCAACATATTATTGAAAAGTTCTCGAATATTCTCACCGAATGATACACGATATACCTTTCTCACCTTTCTCATAAGAGAGAAATTTGGAGACAATCCCAGAGCAGTTCAATGAACACAACATCAATCAGTGGGAGAGGAAATTTAAGTTGATTATCCAAAATGAATGATCACTTTTAGCTGATGATGCTGATGATACAAACTTGTCCCATTATTTGCATGAGAATTGTGATGAAATACGACTTCGAGTTAATCTCGATATCATTTTAATGAAGAAAAAAAATTTGTTACTGGATAGCAGAAAGTATATAATGTATTTTTCTGCTTCAAGTTTTTTCAATTTCAATAAAAATTTAGTTCTGATGAAGATTTTTGTTTATTGTCATATTCAGTTTTTCGAAATTTCATTTCGAAATGATTGCCTAAACATTCTTATTGAAGAACGATGCAGTCCTGGCCTGTATTCTTGGAAGACACCCGCGCAACCGGTCGTTTTTCTGGTCAGTCCATAGGGCATTAGCACACTGTCATAATCTTAACTACATCATTCTTTTCGACGACACCTCACGCCATGGTTATCATGTATTGAATCGAATGAGGCTGTGGGCTCTTATCCCCCAACACATCACACAAATCACTATAACAGAACAATTGGAATTGCCTCTATTAAACTCTGAAATCATATTTTTTTTACATTCATCAATGGCTGTAGGTGTGGGTTCCCATTTGTCATCATCTTTTCTTCTTGGAAATGGAGATATCATCGTGATATTGTAGGGAATATTATAATCAGGATTATCTTGCTCCATTCTATCAATCTCGAATGAAGAATATTGAGAAAAGGCAATATGTGATCAATAACTAGAAGGATGATTGGTTGAATCAGCGAAATCAAAATGAACACAGAATGGACTGAGTTAAGTACCTATTATTTCGAAAAAACTTAAAAAAAAAAATATAAATTTTTCCAAACTGTATCTCGATCATTTCGATACAAAACCTCAAGATATTTGAATCAATAGAGCAAATATTTTTTTGTCATAAGAAAATTTCAGGAATTCATTTATTATACCCTGAATAATCACTCGACCCTTCCCCCATTCAGATTACTTTGAAAGCTTAATGTGACGTTGGAACCATCAATTTCGAAGAAATGAACATCCTGTTGCAGTCAACTCTAGCTCAAGTGTTATATGATCCATAAAATCGTTGAACTTACATTGTTGTGAACGTAAAAATAACAGAAAGTGAATCCTGCATACAATAATCTTTTCAGACATGTGTGGGCATCTCTGCCTTCCTGTAACGCTACCATTACCGCGTTATATATATATTTACCAATGGGCATTCTTCTGCACACACCTCCAGAGCTCAAGTAGTTGTTATTCCAGTTGTAATAACAACTTCTTAAATATTTAATTTCTTCTGAACTTCCAGGCTGAAATATTGTTTTAAATACAATACCTTTGATTTAAATCTGAATTGCTAACAATGAAATGGCATTAATGTGTGTGTTCTGTGTTATCGAGATTTTTTTCTTGGGGCAAAGTGGTGATCGCGGACCATTGTTCTGAATTATTAGCCAATGAAATATAGATTTTGTAGGCGCGGCATTAATTTCATGGAAATTTCAACTGGAGCAATAAACGGTCGTTTCCATGGTCATACCGTGTCGACTTGTAAAGTAACCTTGTTATCTGGCTTAGTCATTCTATAAATTGATAATCTCTTCAAAAGTGTGTAGAATTTCTCGAGACGTTAATAACGAAAACATGTTGTACCCCAAGGCTGACCTAACTCATTGGAAAGAGTGTTAAGGTGTATCGAGAAGGTTTTAATACAGGTGTTGAATGAATAACTTCACCATTAAGTGTCCCATAAATGAATCCCTACAGATCAACATTTAGAATTCATATTTACTTTTTAGCGGCATAATATCAAATAAAATTGTGAGAAATGTTAGAAGCGGAAATGCAACTAATGGGTGATTTTTTAAGAGCTTGAGAACTTTTTTAAAAAAAAAAACGCATAAAATTTGCAAAATCTCATCGGTTCTTTATTTGAAACGTTAGATTGGTCCATGACATTTACTTTTTGAAGATAATTTCATTTAAATGTTGACCGCGGCTGCGTCTTAGGTGGTCCATTCGGAAAGTCCAATTTTGGGCAACTTTTTCGAGCATTTCGGCCGGAATAGCCCGAATTTCTTCGGAAATTTTGTCTTCCAAAGCTGGAATAGTTACTGGCTTATTTCTGTAGACTTTAGACTTGACGTAGCCCCACAAAAAATAGTCTAAAGGCGTCAAATCGCATGATCTTGGTGGCCAACTTACCGGTCCATTTCTTGAGATGAATTGTTCTCCGAAGTTTTCCCTCAAAATGGCCATAGAATCGCGAGCTGTGTGGCATGTAGCGCCATCTTGTTGAAACCACATGTCAACCAAGTTCAGTTCTTCCATTTTTGGCAACAAAAAGTTTGTTAGCATCGAACGATAGCGATCGCCATTCACCGTAACGTTGCGTCCAACATCATCTTTGAAAAAATACGGTCCAATGATTCCACCAGCGTACAAACCACACCAAACAGTGCATTTTTCGGGATGCATGGGCAGTTCTTGAACGGCTTCTGGTTGCTCTTCACTCCAAATGCGGCAATTTTGCTTATTTACGTAGCCATTCAACCAGAAATGAGCCTCATCGCTGAACAAAATTTGTCGGGCGTAAAGCGCGAAACACATTTCGAAGCGAACACTGATTTTGGTAATAAAATTCAATGATTTGCAAGCGTTGCTCGTTAGTAAGTCTATTCATGATGAAATGTCAAAGCATACTGAGCAAATACTAATGCATGAAAATCCTAACCTCAAAAAAATCTGAGCAAATACTAATGCATGAAAATCCTAACTTCAAAAAAATCACCCGTTATATGGCTATTGAACTCTACTGAGTTGAAAAGGCTCCACGTTTTGGTACAAGTAAAGTAAGTATTTGTTTATCCACCCCCTTTTGTGTGCTTGCGTTGAAGACCTTCTCAAAGATGCCTCACCTGCTTCTGTGCAACGAAATTTAATATGGAAATCTGACCCTTTTAAATAAAAGCTCAAAACTACAACAGGGCGTGGGAGTTACAACTCTTAACCAAATGTTGCAATAATTCAGGTAAAATCTATCCTCATCAAATCTTGCAATCATGTAGGTTCAAACTCTAGCTCAATCATTCTGGAACCAGTTTAATCAAATCTTGATATCAAGACGTACCTCCGTCTTCCCCAATGAAATTACTCGGGGCGCACAGCTTCTGGTGTAAGGTGCAAGGTCCCGGGACAAGCTAAAGAATATGATCTCCGTGGTTTCGAATCCCAGTGGAAGATCCCTCTTATTCCAGAACCCAGGGAGAGAGCTACAAATATTATCCAAATAAGCGAGGACAGTCCCTTGAAACCTTGAACTTCGGTGTTCTGACCACTTTATGGTGTTGCGGTTTCTATGTCACAGTACCCTTCCTGTGAAATTTGTATCATTTTCATCACCTCCATCGAAACATCACGCGAAATTCTATTCTTCTGTTATCATTTGGTAAAGAAAATGCAAAAATGTAGAGCTTTCAGATCGTGTCAGAACTTTTTCCAGAAACGAATGAAAATTATCAATCCGCATCTTAAAATTTCGCAAGATCAGGACAGAATGCAGACACGACATTAACGCCTTCACACTTAGAGGGTCCGAATTACAAATCGACTCTCCGTCTCGAATTCAGATCGCACAAGATATGCCCTCATGGCGCAATTGTGTGGAATTTTATAGGACACCTGGGCAATTAAAATGCATATATCACTCTCTCACGAAAATGTAACGCTCCCATAAAATGCAAAACACCCGAAGTGAAAAACATAAATGTCTTCTACACCCACCAGAAGTCGCAAGAACCATGTGTTTGAATTTCGTCGCGTTTCAAGTTTTTCACGTTGAAAAAACGACTTGGGCAATGGGCACGTTATGTAACGGTTTCGAGGATAAAGAAAAAAAAATTCGAAACATTCATTCGTAATAATTCATTATGTTCGAACAAACAAAAGATACTTCTTTCAGAAACAAAAAATGAACAAAGTTCAAAGTTATATAGGATGATTGAGGTTGTCCTTTCCAAACAAGCACGACATCTGGGAAGGATGATCGAACTATTAAATTTGTTGATTTGTTGCCATTATTTATTTATCCATATCTACAGCTCATCGACACTCTTTACAGGAGGTCCATAGATTAAATTTTCTGAATATCCCCAAAAAAAGAAATTTAGTAGACCTCGTTAGTATAAATAGAATAGGAAAAAATTACGAAAAGCACTGCCGTGAAGTCAGGAGCTTTTAAGCGCTCGTACATCCACCTTGTAGGTAGATTCGCATTTTCCAGTTTTAGAAATCAATAGAAGGAATTTTAGACAGCTGTCAAAAAAAATCTGAAACTTAGGCGAAACTCCAGACTTCATGCCAGTGCTTCAGCTGACCAATTTTCTTTCGATAATTCGCTAGAATTTTCTACGGTATCCATGGTTTTGGTGATGCGATCTGGACAAAATTTCGCACGAAGTTTGAATACATTATTCCTCAGCTAGGTGGAAAATTTCATCCCAATCCAATCAGTAGTTTCTGAACTATCAGTAAAAAAATATTTTAAACGGCCATATTTACAGAACCCCTAGTCTAATTTTGCTCATTGATGAACGTGACCGCGATAGTCGCGATCCAAACCCACCCTGAAAATTTCAAGTTCCTAGGCCTTTCCGTTCAAAAGTTATAATTCTCTATGGTTTCTATGGTTCTGGTCATGCGATCTGGACAAAATATTGATTTAATATATCATTCTCGATTAAAATACAAAATTTCATCTCGGTAAAATCCGTAGTTTCGAAATTATCGAGAAAACAGAATTTCAAACGACCGTATTTACGGAACCCCTAGTATAATTCTGCTCATTGATAAACGTGAACGCGACATTCGAGATCCACACCTATCCTGAAAATTTCAAGTCCCTAGGCCTTTCCGTTCGAAAGTTATGATTTTCTATGGTTCTGGTCATGTGATCTAGAGAAATGTAGCTTGAAAATATCATTCTCCATAAGTACACAAAATTTCGTCACGATCTAATCTATAGTTTTGAAGTTATCAAGAAAACAAAATTTCAAACGACCATATTTACGGAACCTCTTGTATAATTTCGCTCATAGATGAACGAGATCACGACATTCGAGATCCACACCTATCCTGAAAATTTCAAGTCCCTAGGCGTTTCCGTTCAAAAGTTACAATTTTCTATGGTTTCTATGGTTCTGGTCATGCGATCTGGACAAAATTTCACATGTAGCTTGAAAACCTCATTTTCCATTTGAGTACAAAATTTCATCTCGATCAAATCTGTAGTTTCGAAGTAATCAGGAGAACAAAATTTTGAACGGCCATATTTACGGAACCCCTGGTGGGATTCTGCCCATTAACGAACTTAACCGAGGCATTTGGGATCTGAACCTACACTGAAAATTTCAAGTCTCTAGGTTGATCCGTTCGATAGTTATCGTGCTTACGGACGGACGGACAGACTCGAATTTTCCGACGGATTCGTCATTAGTGAGTCGAACATAGTCGATTGCGACCATTTTCGGCTCAAAATTCGAAATATACATACATCGTGACAAAATGATATAGCCCTCGTGTAAGTAGTACGCTCGAAAATAGATAGGATGCATTTATATATGGTCTGAACTCGTTGCACCTTGTACGGATAAAACAGCTACTCGTGGAGAATTCTACAAAACAAGACGAGCAATCATTCCCACCTCGGCTGATGTCCTACCTACATTCACCCTTGGTTCATGCTTTATTCGGGTTAGAATTTCTTCTTCTTATCTAGAAGTTGATACCGACTGTGTTCTTCCGGATACAGAGCACTATTTGCTCAATTGATGGGTATCAAACAATCTTGAAATTCTTCTAAAACATACGATTTGAATGAATCAGATGGATTGGATCAGCTTCACCCCTTCACCATAAAGTCATCGCGCTTCGGTGGCAATGCCATTATTAGCATGAGCAGACATGAAATGCATGTCGGTTGATTCTGCTTTACAGTAAACAGCCACGACAATATGTCACTTCGAGGATCTATGTTTATTGATATTGTTTTGTTTATACTATTGCCTCCTCAAACATTTCATTATTTTTTCAACATCCTGTATATGTCTTGCGACAAGTATTGTAGGTCAAAACTCCAAACGTCAAGAAACCTAATTGACTCCCACAATTCCCTTCAATTTTTAGTGAGAACGACATTTAGATATTATGCAGATTTATTGTTTCATGTGCGACTTCTTTCTTCGTTCAATTATTTTAAATAATAACCAATATTTTACGACTGATATCTAATTACATGGGGCAACTATAATTTTCACAGCATCTATTAGGAGAACTGAATAAGTTCATGATCACAAACTTTTCAAGGTTATTTCAATGCGAATTATTTCTTATAACGTTATTTACAATATTAATCCGAAATGAGGCGATCCAGAGTAGCCCTTTTCGTTCTGTTATCGTTCGCAAGCAGTAAGAAGTCCGATTATTTATAATACCTAGTTATGTTCCGATATCTAATATTGTTCTTTCAATTGCAGATAATTCACTAATGGCTTCTGATCCACTTACCCCACACATCGGACGGTCTGCTATTCGTTTGCAGCCTCCAACTGCACCATGATGCCAGCGAAATCTACACCCAATCTTCACAACAGGGAATCCGTGAAGCAGAATCAGTCGCTTTATTCCTATTTGCAGAATAAGCAGGCGTTGAATTACAGTAGCGCAGAATCAGCAGCAGCGACTCCGAGAGATGAGTCACCACCACCGGCGCCACCTGTTCGAGACTCCTCCACCCTCAAATCCATCAAGTACGGACCTGGTCACGAGAAGTTTCCGAGTTGGCCAGTACCGGCTGCCGCGGATACTCCGCAGGTGATGTAATTTCTTTTTTCTACACCAGTTTTCAATATATATGTATATAAGATGATTTCATGATATACTGAAAAATATATATGACATTCATTTTTTTATCAGTTAATGGCCTTCCATATATGAATAATTCGCGAAATCCCCAGGAATGTGCTGGGTAGTCATTGAAAATTTAGGCGAACGTAGTGTGTCCTGCCAAATTTTCCTCATTCAGTTTTAAATTCATCATACAGAACATCCGGAAACTTCGATGCAACAAAAAACACTCTTACTATTTTTTGATTATGTTATCGATATTCCTCTACAATTTCTTGTCTTCTACAGGCCCTCAGAAATCCTCCAGGCGGTGGCTCTCACCGTTCGAAATCATGGACGGACCACACCAACTATCCGAAGGAGAAGATTGTTACATACAGCAGGCCATACATGAAGAAACAGCACTCCACCTACGCCCAACAGGTATGTTGCAGACGATGACGAGGATATTTTTGTAACACAGTCATTAACGAGGTCAATATATTGGATATTATGGAGTTTTGCGGGGGCGAAACACATAGAGTTATTGATGTGTGTTTTTTGAAAATGATTTCATGTAATGATAAATATCGCGATCGATAATGTATGTCTCTGGGAATAACAAGAATAAATTATTTTTGATAAATTATGGTTCACGTTGAAGATGAAAACAAAAACCAAAACTATCTTCTTCGAAATTTTTGAAATATCATAATTCATGAAAAATTAGCTTTTTAGCTTCGAGGTTGAAAATATTTTTCGATTAACATTATACCAATTACATACAATACATTTCGATTTTCATGATTCAATATTGATAAGATTTTGCAAAATGATTTGGTACCTTCAAAATTTGTGGATACTCGAAATATCAAAACTCATGAACTATTAGCTTTTGAGTTTTGGGGTTCAGAAAAATTCTATCAAGTAACGTCTTATGTACTTATAAAAATCTCGAATAATTCAATGTTGATATCATTTTGCAAAATGATTTTTGACCTTCAAAATTCACGGATAGTACTGTAACAATTTCAGGTGGATAAGACATTTTTTCAGACGATTTCAAAAGTTTATTAATGGAAATACTGAAACAAAAAGTATGTGTGTGTACCTAGTAGTGAAATACTGATTTAAATTTGACAATTATTATAATTACGGATGAACATCTCAAAAAAAAATTGGAACTTCACAATAAGTATGTGGTAAAAACAATTCAGTTTTCATTGAATCTATTTTCGTCGACGAAATACGATAAAACTATCATAACAGAAGAAGTAAAACAACATACAAGTGCAGCCAGAATGTGAACCTACACATTAGTACGAGTTGTGTTAAATGATAGTTCATATCGAGAACCGTTTGAATAATTGATATTTTCAGAACCTCAATTTCAGTAGATAGAATTTAAAGTTTAATAATTATATGTTCGAAAAAATGACTTCACGCCGAACACAAACAATTATGTACATTTTATCCATTATTCACTCGGAGCATCTACAACAACAATGCCTCCGTAAATCTTTTGCCTTCGTTACCACCTATTCTTATTCCCATTAGGCGGTTGTTCATTATTTCCATCCGTATAATTTAGACAAAGATTCTATATGTGCATTAGCTATCCTCATCAGCAAATTGTATCATGCTCTCAACATCTTGGAGCTGCTCGTAATTTTTCAGTGGAATGCGAAATGAACATAAAAGAAACAATGCCGATGAATTCGCATAGTTTAATAATAGACGCTAATTGCACGTTAAGAAGATTTGCGTTGTTAATTACTAGGTGTCCGCTCCTCCTCTTGTTCTTAGTTCGAACACATACTGTTAAATCATCTGCCTTGGATTCTTCTTTATCGTCGGACTATAATCAACGTGATCTACAATTGATTCACTACGCGATCTACGAGTATGATGACTTTCGAACCTCTTTCCTCTGCTTCTTGCTTCTTTTTGGAATTAAAATGATCTTGTGCTTTTATGGCCAAAAAATGTTCGGATATGGAACGGATTGTCACAAAACATGAACAAATCCATTTAAAATTCATTATGTGTAAAAATAAACAGCAATTTAACACTATGCATTCAATCTCGCGAGTTGGACGTTCTTACACTGGCCTAATGGAGAAGGAAAGTCGCTTTCTTCCTCTATAAAAATAAATGATAATGTAAGATAATCTAGAACGTTGTCATTATGACACATTTAATGTCTTTTGGATGCATCACGGCCTTAATACTAACACGTAATGTTTTAAATAAACAACAAACAAAAAGAAAATTAGTCACTGCTTCCATTCGTTACTGTCAATTATACTTATAGGTTGATATGAATAAATAATGGTTATAATTGCTCAAAACAATAATCAATATCAATTACCACTAACATTCATTTATCGTAAAAATTAATTGCGTAGTCTCCTTCGAAGATGCAAAGTTTGAGAATGACCCGGTGGCTGGCATCAAGAGTGCGATTTATCGCAACCAGTCCACTTCCATACTTCCAAGAAGCCTAGGAGATGCCTGCCTATCAAGCTCGAGCCGTAACTTTTGCACAATGCCTCTCACTGAACTGGCACGAAATTGAAGGCCATTAATGAAGTTGCGGAAGTCAAATATCAGTCAACAAACACTGTTACCATGATATCGACGAATATGGACACCCGATAATTTTGATTATTATTTATGACAAATTTTCTGGGATATTATTATAAAATAGACTAGATCTATGTGGATCGACTCAAATTGAATGATATTGAACCTTGGTTTACGTCACTAGCATTCCATTAGTGTTTATATTTAGTATCATTAATGACTACTTCGGTTATACATAACAGTTAATTGCATATACAACATAAGAAATGAAAAATAATTCCAACACATTTAATTTTACTATTCAACTCGCTGAAACTCTGAAACAAAGCCAATAAAATTTTTTATAACATCAACAATAATAATTATTATTATAATACAACCTGAGGAATGAAGAAAAATAATAATCAAGGTCACATACATGTAAAAAGACTTATTACATACTCGCCTCATGAAATAAATAAAACCTTTAGACTTCCATTATTATTGTACCTTATAAACTTAACGAGATCATAAGGCGGAAAAAAGGTTTAATCATTGACGAAATAAGATAAAACAAAGATGACAGTAAAACAATTACAACTATTTTTTTTTTCCAGAAACTGAAAACTGTGATGGAAAAATGCGAGAAAATCCCACCTGAAACCTACGAATCCCGCTTCGACAAAGTTAACGAACGCATTTTTCTACCTCAGGTTGATCACGACGGAAAACCTCTTGGAGATATGAATTACGCAGTGCCATCACCACCCGAACGGGACGTTGCCATGAAAACTCAACTGACCCAGGAAGATCTGGAACACTATTCCAGAATATATAATCAGGAACCGATTCAATTCAATCTGAACGAGGAGAGGAGAAGTACATTGCAACATCAGCATCTCACCCAGTCAGGATTGGAACAGTTCATGGAATACAATAAGAACTACGAGGACTCCTTGTTTAATTCCATGAGTTCAAAGAGCGACGAGAGTATACTTACACATCTGCATCAAAAACAGTTGTCATATGCACAGTCTGAAGGATATCATAGCTACGTTTCTAGTACCGACTCCACAGCGACTCCTTTCTTGGATAGACTGAGAAAAGATAGTCACGCGGTTGTCCGAAGTTCCTCGTGGGAGGAAGCAGAACAAGACCGGAACTTGAGACATGAGGGTAGGGACAGTGTAGTGACCACAAGTTCTGGTAGTGCTTCTTCCAGCGAAACCTTGAAATGGCTTGGTTCCATCAGTGACGTATCGGTTGCTAGTAGTTCCTGCACTCATCTTGCCAATTCTTCTGTCGCCAGTTCAAGACAATTGATCGCGCACAGTGCCAGAGTTCAAATCCCGCAAAGACACCATTCGGAGAGCGTGCTTTACATCAGTTCCGAAACCCAGGACGTGTGGAAAGACAAGGAATCGAGAAATAATAACACGAATAAACTCAAACTCTTCGCGTTGAACACTTACACTGTTCAAGAGAAAGATGTTAACACATCTTCGAGTTCCAATAGGTAAAGTGCTATATTTGACGTTGTTGAATTATTTAGCGTCTTCTATTCCAGTTGAGTGACGTAGATGAAAGAACACCTAGTAATAATAAATTTATTTCAACAATTTTCAGTGGTCATGTTGACGAAATTGAAATATATAAAAGAGAATTTGAAAAGAATCGGATACCTTATTAAAACCTGACAAGAAGTAATAATAGTTTGGGTGATCATGGTCATCTACTCAATCGTCTGAGCATAATCAAAGGGAGGTAATCGATTTTGTCTTGAAGAGTTTCTGCCCATTCTACCTGTAGATTGTGACATTATGCCATTTGGGGCGGATAAAAATTCGATTAAAGATAAGGAAATCTTGCTGGATATGGTAACATATCCAACGTGTGTATTGGGTAGAATCATCTTCTATGTAACCTTGGGTGGTCTTGCTACATGTTATCGAAGGGGAACTACGACCAAAATCGAATGCCAACAAAACATTATTCCTCGAGTGGGCTGCGCTACCAAATTCAGGATCACGTCTTCAACCACTTCATCTTTTTCCCCAGCATACCAGCATGCCCGAGAAAAATTTGGATTTTTCCCTGAAGGTTATTGTATTCTATTCCTGGTCCTAATGTAGCCATTTCGTGCACTACTCCAGTCGGCTACGTTAAATTCATTTGCGGCGGTAAAGGGTTATTCAGCCAATAGGTCTTCATTCCATGTTCTGTAAAACCATCCTTGAAAGAGGAAATTCTGAGACTACTATATTAGTGATCTGTGGTTCTAGGCCTTGTACCTTTTGGTATTCTTGTATAGGGTTCCAAGGAACCATGCCTGATAATAGCGCATGTTTGAAACTCCTGTTCCTCATACTGGCAATATATATGTCTTCTGGCTTCTGGCAAACTGAAAAGACCTCTTCGAAATGTACTGTATGAAACACAAATGTTGCTGTGTTTTAAAAAGGCTATAGTCACCTAGTAAGTCCTCAAGAACGTAGTGTCAGTAAAGCAACTATTGGTCTGATATGGCGGAGAAACTGATCGTTTCTTGCCACAATCATAACAACTTTTAATTCACGAAAATGATTGAGATATTCGGATAATGCTTGGTTTTCTTTATATATTACGTCATCTTAGTGTAAGATGTGTCATTGAGAGTCAAGTCAAATATCAATTCCAAAAACGCGAACCTAGAACATCCCAAACTTCACCTTCGTTGCCAAATAATCAGTTCAAGATGGAACTGAATAAGGGAACGTTATTTTTTATAACAATAAGATATAATAATATGATCAATAACTATTATAATTCAAATGTCTGACAAAGTGACAAATGTCCACTGCGACTATCCTGGCAGGATATAAAGCGTTTGCCTGAATTTCCGATGCCTAGCGAGTATACTTTTTCAGTCGCCATAAATAATATTATGTATTATATTAGTCTTAAAGTAACAACATCACCAAAACGATTCGAGACAAGAAGAACGATAAGCACCCAGAAACTCTCAATGGAACATCTTTCACATTTTTAATCACCTTACAATAAATATTCACTTCAAATGTCATTCTTACAGGTCTTCTCTCCAATCGATGCCGTCCATTGCAGACAGAATCAGCGAACTCGAGAAACAACAGAAATATTCTTACCTCGATCCAGAAAAAAAGCACAAAATCCCAGATCCCACCTTGAAAGCAATACAGAAGAAAGCCCTGCTCTCTTTTTATGAGCGACATCACGCCAATAACAGTTGGCGCTCTGAACCGCATTTAGCCCAGTCTCAACCAACCTTCGCTGTTCCACAACCTCCACCTCGAATAAAAGTACAAATACCTTCGAGGAGAGCATCATCAGCCTCTGATTATGCCTCCGGAACGAACTCCAAGAGAAGCAGTATGGCCTCTAGGGAATCCAAGATCACCGATGCTATGTCAAAGATTTCACCGAAGCATCAACACAGTAATTCTTGTGGAAGTTTGTCCGCGGATTTACTCGGTCCTATAATTGTGGGCCCATCGATATCCTTGGACGATTGGGTGCCAAAAGGTCCTCCTGAAAGACCTCCGAAAAACCCACAACTCAGGAACGCCTTTCCTGAGTTGTTCCACGACCATAGGATGTCGAGTCCTGACTTGCCACCTCCTTCACCTCCAACAGTGTTGGAAGATGAAGTGTTCAATTGTGATGACCCTCTGCCACCTCCACCTCCAGAATGTGATCAAGATTTCAACCGTCATTTAAGGGAGGGTAAATCCCAAGGTCAGTTTGCTAGGCCTCAAGTAAGAAATAGTAAGGCGGAGTCGCCAATCAGACAAACTGTGGGGTTACCGGAAAATAACAGCAGTTTTATGAGTGTTGGGTGTCGTTCAATCAAAACGAGACCAACAGAACAAATATTCCATCAAGTGAGCAGCAAACCTTATAACGTTATGGGCCCCGACAAAAACAAAAATGACAGCTCCTTGTCTCACTCCAGTCAGAAGAGTTACGCCGAGAGATCTGATACCAAGTATCCAACCACCCAAAAATTGGTCCTGAACGGAATGGGTAACATAGCAATTAGTCAAAATGTAATCACATCGAAGCAGTTCCCCACGCCATTGAGGCCTAAGATGGTGCAGGAGAAAAGACCTTCGGGTGATATTCAGAGAAGATCATCTTTGGCTGATTCAAGTGATAATCCACCGCCATTGCAGCCTAGGCAAATGAGGATCAATCAGAGCATGAGGGTTGGTAGTTCCCGTGATAGGAATTATCCTCTGAGGTCCTCTCCACCCAAAGATATAAGAGATGTGCGATCTTCAGTAAGGTGAGTTATTTGAAGTGACTAGATTGCTTAGATTCGAGGTGGCCGTTTGGACTCCTTAAAAATTACCTAGATTATTGAATTTTGGAGATTTTTAAAATAAGAGAAAACGCTTGGTTCCATTTCACTAATCTTTTACACATTACATTGTTATCCAACCAATGTTGCAAACCGACACTGTCGGTAGACGAGCAACCCACAATACATTATGTGTGTAAGTTGGACTTTATATGCTGGTTCTCGAATTTCTCTATCTGGCATTCCTTAAAAGTTTTTTCCGTTGAATCTAGTGCGGATTGAATATCAATTTTTGTATAACTATATGTACTTTTTGTACATATTGATGAACTGATACTTCATTCAAATATCATTTTTAACATTAATTCGCATCTCACCCTTCCTGACTGACGTTTTCATTTTGAATCTGTCTTTGGTCTTATACAGAAAAATACCCACGCCTTCTGAATTGAAGAAGATCATTTTGATAACTGTTCACTGTTCTCACCCCAATTAATCAAATAGAAGTTTTTCTGTCCTCATATATGTTTCATGAAAAGAAGCAAATGAAGAATATTTTATTCTTATTCTCTCATTATAAAATGAGTTTATTAAACAGTTAAACACTCGATCATAAAACGAAAGTATCATGAATAACAAGGAAATATTAATAAATATTCAAATAACTATTCCGATGCCAAAGGCTTCAACCATCTTATATCTCCCAGATTGCAATCGACAATCGCTTTAAGTTGACATTGTGTGCCCATCGCACAAAATGGGATGGATGAGTTGAAAATTTGTGGATAGTCGTACAAAATGCGACGAACAAAATTTATCTTTTCTTCCTTCGATTGCAGGAATCTCTACAAATATGTATATGTCTGAGTATCCATCCATTCGTCCAATTCATTCATATCCGGGAATATTTCACGAAGAACCGTCATGCAATTCGCCATGCTCATCGACTTGGAAAAAGTCTTCAGCATTCCTCTTTCAAAGAAACCAAGTACTTTTCTACGTCGGATGCAGTGTAATTACGGAGATTTTCCTATTCATCTATACGACTGTATAGTACAATGTCAATCGGAAATTAGACTCACTGTTCCGGTATTATTATATGCACTATTTGTTTTTCCATTGTATTCGGAAAAAGTTTTCAGCAGGGTTGATAGGAATCTTCAAGTGTAAATTGAATCGCAACCGTGTTATTTTACAAATCGAAATTGGCAGATGATTTGAGAAAGTCTATCATCAAATTGTTTAGTAGTCGCAAAATTTCTAGGAAAATCCAATGGACCTAATATTCAAGATCACTGACATACACACATAGGCTACACGCTGATTGATGACAATGATATTGGGCATGAATTTCCTTCCGAATATTCCGATTTATTTACTTTTGTATAATATCGAATATGTATTGACATTATCGCGCGCTTGTTTCATCTCGCCCGTCAGTAATTTATGAATTTTGAGCCGAGCAATAATGGTCTATAACAATTAGGTTGGACTCACATAATAAAAAGAATTGGAGGACAAAATTCAATTCTGTCAGTCCGGCTGGCTATAACTATCTATAACACGATGACTTTCGAAGTGAAGGTCTTGAGTTTTGAAATTTTCAGGGAATGTTCGGGGCTTGAATGCGCCGGTTGAGTTCGTTAATGGGCGTAATTTGCCGAAACGTTCAAAGATAAAGATAACGAAGGTTCATGTGAAATTACGTGGGGATCGAATCACTGAAAGATTTTAAAAATTTGTTTTTCACAACTTCGGTATCTCAGAAACTATTGGGCATATCCTGCTGAAATTTTGTGTTCACATATGGACCAGCGATAAAAATTGTTATATGAAATTCAGATTTCCAGCTGTTCCACGTAAAAAAAAAATTTTTATATATTCAATATACTTCGGTGATTTCCAACTGTTCTTGAAAAAAAAAATAAGGGATGAAGGGTGTTTCAGTACACAAACAGATTAAAAATATCAAAACTAATATCTTTCATCTATGAATACACAAAAACAAGCGCGCAAAAGCTCCTGACTCCTTCATATCGATGATAAAAAAAAAGTGTTATTCTGCATCATTTCGCAAAAATGTCTGTAACGAGAACTCTCAAATGTAGAGTCCTAGCGTTTTGAAATTTTCTCTATGTGTACATATAAAGCATCGATTAAAGGAGTTATGTGGATATTCTGCTCAAGTGAAATGCAAATGTAGTTTTCCATATATATATATACACTATAATTCTGTGAATCCATTAATCGAAGTTCATAAATATACGTGAATCGACGATTTGTCATAATGGACATAAACACTGAAGATCATTTTGATACACAGAAAAAATATTGAGTTTTTCTGAACTATTCAATATAATTCGGAGATTCCTTCTTTTGAAGTTTGTGAAAATGTTTGAATTTTTTATGTTTTGAGCTTAAAACTTGTGCATGTTAGGAGACCTAGTAGTGTTCTGTGTAGGCTTCGTTACTATGTCCCTACACCACTTGAGACACTGCACTGTTGATTGTTTACCCAACAGTGAATAGTGGAATCGTACTCCAGACCAGAAAAAAAAAATTCCGACCGGAGGATTCGAACTGTCTCGATATTTTTCGAATCAATTGATTGTCATCAACAAAAAAAAGTAGGTAGGTACTTCATCACGTCGGAGCTATTCGGTGTTGTTACAGCCTGATCACCTTGTTATTTGCCCACAAAAAGTTCCTTACTCTCTCCGAACATAGTTGAGAGCACACATAATTAATTGTAAATTAAGGAGGAATTCCGGGTAAATTGAAATTCGACTTCGAATGGTTCCATTAACGGATAACTTTACTCTTGCCGTTATTTGCGAGTGGCAAAGACACAAATTGGACCTCGTAAACGAACTCAGTTTCGGTTCCTTGCATTTCCGGAAAGACGGATGCCAACTCGGCAATGTGATGTTTTTTTATCGTGTTTTTAACAATAAGAAGCGAAATCCTTCGAGGAAAATATTGATTTATGTTCTCCATGTTCTCGTCGGAAGATGGCTTTTCGGAGAGTTATATGATTGTGTTCAATTTTCGACAACCGTGTCCTGATTCACTAATGGAAAAAATCTATAAGCTTCTGAATAGTAACAAAGAAACCCAGGATGATATTATTTGTGAACTCAGTTTTATTTACCTCGAAATATCGCCTAGTTTTCGAATTCTGGTATACTTCTGCTGTAGTACTTACTAAATAACTGATAACAATAGGTTATCGCACTCATTTTGAATGCCATACTAACAGGTAGATAACGTATGTTAAGTTGTTTTGAATATTTCGCATTTCTTTCAGTTTTTTCGAGATCACAAGCATGTTTTACAGTACATATATAAAAGATACAAAGTTCCATCCAATTTTTTCTGCAATCTTCTAAGGTCCATCGAAACATTATTTATCAGAGCAAAAATATATTTTTCACTTTTGAATCGTTAGAAAAATATTAACTTCAATCAAATATTTAAGGGAGGAGTTTCCGAGAATTTGGATTAAAAAAAATTCGAAAAGCACTGACGTGACGTGACGTGACAGAGCTGTAATCCATTCAGGTACTCTGAAATAATCTAAAATATAAGCGAATGCTTTTAAATCATCGAACAGACGTATTTAATCGCATTCAGCCCGTTACCACCTTCAAATCGGTATAGTTCACGATATTTTCATTCGAAATGTCTGATTTTGAAAAATTTCAAAAATTCTGGAAAACGATTCTGTGAACCGACCATTTTCATGAACTCCAGAACTAGAATCACCGAATGATTATTAAATTTCCTTATACCTGAAAAATCTCCTTTTTCTGTTCATGTGGAACATGAATTTCTACATGGTTTATTCCATGCATGCCTTATGAGTAGACACAAAATTTCAACAGAATATGGCAAATAGTTTCTGGCATACCGAAGTCTTTAAATATATATTTTTCGACTCTTTTCTTGTTACGATACTTATGAAGTTTCACATGAACCTTCATATTGTTATACAACAACTAACCAAGTAGTTTCACCTCGATCGGATCGGATGTTCTCGATTTATTCAGAAAACAAATTTAGGTGGCGCATTAAGACCTCGGACACACCTGAAATTTTCAGAATCTAGGTTTTTTTCGGGAGGTATCGTGTTTAGGTGACCTATCGTGTTTTCGGTCGAATTCTTCATCTGTCCAACCTTATTGCTGAAAACCATTCTTGGCTCAAAATCTGAAAATGAAAGACATTTGGGAAAAATTATAACTCGCATGAATTCAAACTGAAACTTTCAGAGTAGAAGCATTCAATTCAGCGAAATAAGAGGTCACTAGCATCCATCGATCCTACTATCTTGATTACCTACGAGTGGGTAATCAATTTTAAGTGATGAACCATGAGAGGTTAAAATTTTAGAAATCATTGCTCAAAAAGTATCTGGTTTTGATACTCATCGGAATATTTCTCACCGCCAAACAATACCGATATGTTATTAACCCATTCTCTCCCACCGTACTCATTTGAGTACACTTCAAATTCCACTCTGCTAGTGAAATCTCTTGCAATTTTTGAAAGTTTTGAGAACCTTCTTGTGTTATACGATAAACCTGGAGCCTGTAATTCCGAGGTTTTTTCAAAAATACGACAGAATACTGAATTATTGAGTGTACTTTTTTTGCAAACGCGACACAACTCGTTGCTCTTTTTAGAAGTGTTAATTTCATTTATTTACTGTGGGAATTTCCATTTGGCCTTATTTTTCCTATTGTCAGGTATTTATTTAAGTTATAAATATTTATTTTAAAAACCTTCATCTATTCACTTTCGAGAGAACGGAAAAAACTTTGATGTACTCGTTTGGGTACAGTGGGAGAATAGGTATATAAAATTTAAATTTCATTTCAGATCGAATTCGATAATATTGATGATTTTGAGCCGATTGCTTCGGAATGTTTTTACGGAAATGATTCAGAACTTTGGGAGAAACAGTGAACAAAATTGTTACTATGTTGACCAATTATGATACCATAGAGCCCTTGGGAAAAGTGAAACGTTGGTCCTCGGCAGAAAAACTAAGAACTGCCTCAACCACGCTTGTTTCGAAAATATAATTCACATTATGGTTGGGGTTGACAGTAAATAACTATCTGATCTTCAATCGAGGAGAAAAATGGTGGTGGCCTCTTTTCACACAATCCATCAACGTTGCAGTAGTAAATGCATGGAGAGTACATCTACTCACTCATGATAAAAAGACAGATTTACTTGTGTTTTTGAGAGATGTAGCTCGACACTATTTAGTGTCATATAAGAAAGCGACATCGTGAAAAAATAAGATTTCATCAATTCCGAAAAAGTATTACACAAGATGGCCTGGGTCATTTTCTGAAAAAAATTGAAAAGCTACTGAGATGCGCGATGGATTTCCAGAAGTGTGGAGTTACCCTGTGCATTGAGAGTGAATGTTTTATGCAATTTCATTCTAATAATTGAAAAATGCTGTTTTTGAACATTTTGTAAGAAAAATTTGATTTCGCGTTTTTATCCCGGATTCTCCCAGTGTACCCATTTGAGTACACCAGTTTTTTTCTTTAATTTGACACGAAAAATTTTTTTTCCCAGTACTTTTGTACCAAGAGGGCATCGAATATATCGAAAATATCATGAAAATGGAAAAAAAACTTCCGTGGGAGATAATGGGTTAAATTTTGAGTATTCCTCTAGACCGTTCAATAATGTCCAAGAATTATTGAATTTTTTGTTCTCATTTTTGAAGAAGATATTTACAACTTGAAATTCTCTTGAAATTTTTTTTGGTAGTAAGTAAATCACCGTTTCGAACAGATTTCGATAATTCCACCCAAATGCACCAACAATAAAATAGCGTGAAGAATTATTATCGTCTGAAATGGGTGAAATAAATTGGAACGAAAGAAAAATATTTCGATGTTATATTTTCGCTCTGTTGGACACAAATGAGAGGCAATTGCGAATTTTTGAGTACCAAAATAAGTACAGTTTCGAGCGTTTCTCTCTACTGACTCAGATCCTCTTGATTATACTTCCGTATTTGGTTAATTTGCTACATACGACACGGAAAATCCCAAATGTTATTGACTATATTCAATATACATACCTACAATCAATTGTAGTGGTAAATTTTATTAATAATTCATACTAACGCTTTATTTAGCAATGATTAGTTGTGAAGATTAAAATGAATCATTTCTTTTGTGGAAATTGAATTCATGACTGATCATTGTGGTAAATACACTATGCTTCGAAAATATTAACTATGGAAGACGTCAATAGTCCCATGACAGAACAGATGGTAATGGGTTGGATCCATTGAACGACCTTGCGACGTGAGCCATAGTGGTGACCACAACAACAAACAAGAAGACTTTTACTCAACATGACGTGATAGCTTACAGAGCAGCCGTTTCAACAATCTATTGAATTTCGGATTTTTTCAGTTATTTTATCCATGCAGCTGATGTTTTAATTGTCGATAGATCCAATGAATTGCGAGAAAAATGGAAATTTAAATCTCATAATATGTCCTGTCTCGAAGGATCTTAATTTCTGCATAGAGTATTCGTCAGAATTAGTTTTATTTGTAGACTCTTCCAAGTGCTCCTGTAATTTTTATAAGTCTGCTTGAAAGCTTTCGGCTTGCCTCTTGGTAGCTTCGCCCGAAATTTCCCGCATACTTCAAGGTCATTTCAAAAATTAAATTTCGATACTTCTTAAAAAAGAGTACGCAGTGTTTTCTTCGAGTCCTTCTGAATAGAAAACAAAAATTCAGTCGACGTTCTTGGCACCCCTGTTGGAATCGAGGAAGCCGAGGGCATTATTCAACATCTGCACCATCGCTCGTGCAGACTGGTTGTTGCTCCTTCGCTATCCGGATTCATCTGATCTACGTTCCATTCAAAATACGTTGTTATGGTTTATGCATACTCTTCTGAATCGTTGAACCCTATGAGTATGTTTCAAGGTCCATTGTGATCTTATCTTACTTGGAACGTACTAAGAAATGCGACTTTTCTCTGGTCAGTGGTTAGATCCTACCCTACACGGTAATTTTTGAGTTTCGCTAGTATTAGGTACAACTTAAAATTGCAGTTTTCGGATATTATCTGTGATAACATTTTTGGGCTTCCCCATTCTTGTAATAATTATATTCTTTCCTGAAATTATTTCGGAATTGAGGAAAAATTGCGAAAATTTCGATTTGATCTATCACATAAGAACACTTCCTTTTGGAACACTGGAAGCATGCACCATCTTAACATTTCGATTTTTTTGGAAACTTTCTGATTGATAACAAGATTTTTTAACGGGTATAGATCAAAATCATCAAAGACACAAATTCCATAAAATCTTCTTACTATGTCCTATACTTCTATAAATGATGAATGGATACTGTTAATGATCTATTCGATTTTCTTATTCAATCTTCTTATGTTTTCCAATGTAATTTTATTTCGATTCTTTGTCCGAACCATTCACTGGTTTTTGAGGTCATAAGTGAGGAAAATTATATTTAGCGTACATTTTAAAGGCTTGGAACGAGGTGCCACATGCAGATATCGAACATCTCCTTTTGTCGATGTCTTTAGACGAGTAAAGGAGCGTACACAACTACGGAATTTTTTACGAGTTATGTGTTATATAAAATTTCTTGCAAATGTTTTATTCTCAGGACTTCCACATTCCAATAAAATTAGTTTGAAGAAATTATTCCGTCAGGGTGTATCATTTCTAATGTCGCTGAGTAGATATAGGCATGAACTTATTTCCTCTAGATTTCCGAAAGGTACTACAGAAACGTCGTAAATGGAAGGTAGTAGATACGTATACAATCTCTAGAATAACACTCGAATACCACACAAGGACGTTAGCATATTCAGAATCAGACGTGACTGTTTTTCTTGCATTCAACTCAGTCCGACTGTACATATTTACAGTTTGAATGAATATTTCTGTTAATTCACTTCAATTTCAATACTTTCTCACACGTTGAATATATGTTTCTGATTTTGAATTAGTATCGTATACTTTGGCAGATTTTCTTTTGTTATATCATAAAAAAAGCGATTTGGCGCTAGCACATAACAGAGAATCCAGGATTCCCAAATAGCACAGAATATAAAATTCCTAATTTTTCAATATTGGCACACTTACTCAGTTCTATAATTTTAGAAAAGAATTTGAGAATTTGCTCAAGGAGGATTGTGTTGTCTATTGATCAACTCTCTCGAGTCTTTTGATAATAATGGTGAATTGATTCCTACATTTTCGATTTTTAAATTGGTGAATAATGCAAAAGTTATAATTCTTCAAATTGTTCCGCGCAGTCTAATAACCTGTTGAAAATACTCTTCATATCACAGTTTCAACAATGTTGTATCGCTATTTGGACTTTTCATAGTGTTCTAATCCTCTAGGTATTTCTATTGAATTTATCAGGCTATTGTTGAATAGTAAATATTAAGGTTTAAATTAATAGTAGAGGATATATCTCCAGGAAATATTGGTCAGAACAGCCGATTACCTCCTTTCCATAATAATCAGCAGTCAGTCCATGAATGCATGAAGTGAAATAGAGGAGTGTATGAAAATGTTGGGAATCGTTTTAGAAAGGAAATGGGAAATATGTCTGCGATTATTTCTAGGGCTCATAGCAGTGTGTTCGTTTTTCGTCAAGTGTTGGCTATTTTTGTATCGAACCTGTTGGAATGCACTTGGAAGGTAATGACAAAAAATATTATTCAATTAGTTTAAATTTCGAGAATTACCAAATGAGTGGAATTAAAAAATGTGAATTCACAACGTGTGCAGATAATCTCATGGTGTCACCTTGTGGAACCTGTTAATTTTGTTGGTATGCTGTAACGTATCAAGTATAAATTTTTAACTCAACTTCACGCCATAATCGTGATGTCTTTTATCGTGAGAAAATAATATTAATCTCGGAATTTCAGATTCGTCGTATCCGCATGACATACCTCGTAGTCAAGTAGAAATTCCGGACCTTAGTTTTACAACTATTGCCTAGGGCATTTTTCAAATAATGAAAAAAACGAAGTACATCGGGTTGAACTGTAATTTATTTCGGGAAAGGCTGTTTCACTATTCATAGTTTGGTAAACAGTGAAGTGTCTCAAGTGGCCTAAGGACACAGTACCAAAGCCTACACAGAACACAACCGGATATCGCAACAAGCTCTAAGCTTCTGAGTGGTACCACAGAAACCTAGGAGAGCCGGGATGCATTAAGAAATATATCATGTATTCTTCACCCGTATTTTATTATTTGAAGTCCTGTCAAACCATCATGAAACGCAAAAATATGGTTCTTCACATAATTCATCAACATACTCTATATGAAATATAGGAGCGTATTTCTCCATAAAATCCATGGATCAAAAATTTCAGGAGTCAGGAGCATTTCCGCGCTTGTTTAAATTCATTTCCAGATCTGCCACACGTGCAAGTACCTACATATTTCGAAATTATCGAAAATTCTTCTCTCTTACAGAACACAAACAAGAAAACGACAATGTGACAAATATTTTAAAAACTTCAAAAAAGGAAAAGACAAAATATCGAATATTCTGAATATAATGGCGGATAGTTTTTGAGATACTGAAATTTTGAAGAACCACATTTTTTTCAAATCTTCTAGTGTTACGGGCGAAATTTGATCGTGTTGTTATCTTACCACTAACCACTCGGTTTCGATTCGATCGGATAAGTATTTCTCGAATTATTGAGAAAAAAAATCAGATGGCTATATCTACGAAACCCTTACGCAGATTTCACTCATTAACGAACATAACCGGCGCATTCAAACCTCGAATATACCCTGCATTTTTCGAAACTCTGCGTTTTTTCCGAAGGTTATTGTTTCAACGGATGGACGGACATAATTCAAGTTGATAACGAATTATTGATCTGTGAGTCCAACCTAATCGTTTGAGACCATACTCGGCGAAAAGTATAGACATTTGGGCAAAATGATAACGCCCTTGTTCATATAAACAAGCGCGCCAAATGGTATGGCAAATTAGGGTTAAAACCCTACGTAAAGTTGTTTTTTTCTTTTTTTTTTCTGCATTTCCGAGTGTGAAATTTTAAAACATTTTAATATAATATATATTTGAATGATTTGAATTGAATCGGATATCCGCGAATTGTTAAACGAAAACCCTCAATAATTGACTAGACCTAGTCAACAATGAGCACCGTTCTGTTACAAATCGAGATCTTCCAGTAGATCGACTAACCAGAGCAGCCACTAACGATCGAACGTTGATGTTGAATATACCAGCATGTGGGGTGGAATAAAAAGCGAAGCAATACATTTTCCGTTGTCGGTCATAGGCAATGTTCAGCCTCAAAACAAATCTGAATCTAGATAAACACATCGTAGGTATCTGGTTTCCCGGAAAGCGTAGTCGAGGTATCTAAGCCGCCTTGGCCTCGACAATGACACCTGAGACAGTCGAATGGCTATCTCAACTGGATTGGAAGGAAAATCGCAAAAAACTCCCGCTTCGGCTTTAATTAATATTAATTAATTAGTGGGATAGACGAACGGGAGATATTCGATACGCTATAAGTTTCCATTCTCTCTGCAAATAGGTATCTAGCGACTTTCGGTTTGTAGCGCAGTGTGTAATTTGAACATGGAGAAATATTGATTCGATCAAGGCTCTAATATGAACACTCTATTATCGCGTCCATTCCATCTGATATCTGGTAACCTATATAGCAAACTATTAATTGATCAGTTTTTCCCGTTAAAATCCACGGGGGAGTTCTCGAATTTAATGGAGGAAATTCCATTTGGTGTACGACAATAGAGGCAATAGGCAATAGAGCAGATAAAGGATCAATCTGTGACAAAAATCGTAGAAAAATACCGCGAGTTTGGGGGTTCGCGGGGTGGTATCTGGATGTTAAGTGATATGTTTTCGGCTCGCAAATATGATTACTTTTCTTGTAATGTCGGAAAAACACCAAAAAACGGTGTTTTTCTTTAGTATTTTGCTTTCAAAATCTGAACCAATGGAGCGATGCAACTGAATCGGGTCATTATTACCGTAGAAAATCCGGAAAAACCCTTAAAATCGGCGTTTTTTCAAATTTCATAACTCGGCCATTTTTACAGTTGTAGCGATGAGCTGAGCGCGAATCTTTACATTTATACCCCCACTACTCGACCGGAATCGCAATCCAATTTTTCGATAACTCTAATGTGATTAGTATGTTCAATCACATACTTCGACTCGGATAAAACTATACAAAAAATGATACTCCTCAAAAACAACAAAAGAAAATGAACTTCAAATGAACCGCAGTAAAAAAAAAATTAGTAGAATTTGATGGTTATGTTCACTGATTTTGACATATTTATCAGTCATATAAACACTATTGCCAACTCATGACAATTAGACAAAACATAGTTAAAATTTGAATGGAGCACCGTACAATAAGTAAATTATTCATCGATCATAATTCAAATTCCTTCGATCAAACTGCGAAGAAGTTTCCAACTCGCGACTGGCGATCTGATAAAAACATAATAATTTTTACGCCATTTCTTCATAATTATACAGCGTCCATTCTAGTCAAAACTAATCTAGAATTATTTATTCAGGTATGTTATAAAGAAACTCTTGGGAGAAAAAGCAGTTCTTCCTTAGGAGCCTAAAGCTAGCATACATGCACATACTACACTGTAGAAGATTAAATATTCTAATGCAGAGATGGAATAAATGGAAACCGCAACGAAATTTTCTTAAACATTTCATTTTTCTCTGAAAATTAAAATTTTAGAATTTACGAAGTTTCACGATTGGCCCACAAGACTACATATACAAATACATACATACATATACTATGTTACTTACTCGATGACAATTTTAATATTTGTCAATTTTCTAAATGGCTAAAACTTAAACCCCCTCAATTCTACGTAAAGTTTGACTGATGGGGAATGTATTGTAGTTTTGTTGGAAAGAAGCCGATAGTGTACGGTTTGATGGTTCTAAAAGAAGTAATATATTTGTCACTTCACGCTAAGTTATTCGGAGGGTGTTATTTCTACCTCTCCTCCAAAGCCACTGAAGGGCATATTTGAACAAATGTTCCACAAAATATTCTCGATCTGAAACTGGAGTTTTCAATTTGATTTATTCCATCATCTATAGTAGTAGAATCCATGGACGGTGATATATTATATATTTGATAGCTGTGCGGTTGAATAAAGGATAAACGTAATTGAAATGTATTCATAATCACCAATTATATTTCGTTTTATCATTCACTTTCACATTTCTAGAAGTTCATCTTCCTTGCACTGTGAGATTTCAACGATATATTGTCTATGATGAAATTTCACCCGAGATATGCAATAATTTTAACAATATCGGGTTATTTTCTTTACTCCCCTCCCGTTTACTTTGATCAAAGAGGTCCATTTTCTTCCAAGAAAGTGGTTCGTCTTCTCTCTAGGAAGCAAAGCGTTTCCAAACACAATTTTTGTCGAATTTCACGTCTTTCATCAAATCGACAGTTTGAAATTTCAATAGTTAACACTATTTTATAATATTCAACTTTAAGTACACCTATAGTAAAATGATATAATTTATTGAATGACGGGAACTTTTCCTGTCAAATTTCGGTTCGCTTAAGTCAAATTCAAACTTGTTCATAAATCGATGGATTTATGGCCATTCGCAAGATGATTTATTGATAACATCACAATGTTTCAAACCATCCTTCTTCAATGTTACATTCGTTATTGGGTGAAATTACATTGTCGCAATGAGAATCAATAAAAAGGTCAACTGTCCCACTATAACCTTCGAGGAATTTTTATATTTGTTGCAAACCAGTTCGCGTAAAGACTCTTTACAGTTACATGGGATCCAGAACTAGAAGTAGGTACATACTACCATACTTCCTGAGTTGTGATAAATATACTGTTAAGTTATAAACCATTCTTTTCAGTTCTTATGTTAGATCCAAGAAGGCATTTCCTGGATTAATAAAGCATCAATTTCATTTCAATCACGGTTCTCTCGGTTCAACTTTGAAGAGGTTTCGAATGAAAAAATTCATTTTTCCGGAAACTGTCATTGACAGTTCACTCTTGCAACAAAACATCAGTTTTTTATTTTCAGCAAAAGTCTTTCACCTCCAGGATGTAAAAGTTGATGTCGTTACTGACGTGCCAGAGAATATTCGTAATATAATAATGAAATATATCCAATAAATTGTAGATGACACCTTGTCATATAAATCAATTGTCTGTTTCCGAAAAAAGTTGTGTTCTTCCGCATCCTCGAATGCAAGAATACCATTTGGTAATCAGGCATAAAAATATAACTAAATATTCCTTCCTTTCTCATGTTTAATTGTCGAAGTTATTTTGTGCTGTATTACGAAATTGTACAACTGGTCCTCAATGGTAGTTGTATTTCTCTCATCAATATTAAAATTCGTTTATTTTATTAGTTTAATTATTGTTCGAAATTCAATAGCTCGCGAACTATTAGACGTAGAGATTTTCGGAAAAAACATTATATGTATTGGCTAATATCATACCGACACACATGTGTGAATTTCATCATTAATCTTGGAGACCATTCCTGCAATGTGAATGTAAATCCTTTTGGGGGTAATAGAAATCCATTATTCTGGAAAGATTTCAGAGATTAAGTCTGTACATACACTTATATCGGATTAAATCGAAATGGATAAGTGTCGACTTCAAGACGCGATTTTGATTTTCACAGTCGAATCCCTGACACCATAAAAATTATTATTCTTCCTTCACGTTTCCGTAAATTTTGGTTATCGGCATGAATTTTCTACCTGGTTGTATTATGAGTGAGGAGGCCTTATTCAGTATTAGGCCTCAGGCCTCCATTTAAATCTGTTCACTTTTGTCGAATATTGAAAGTAACCCCTCTCAGAGTTAATTATGCAGAAATGTTTCGAAGAATAGATCAATTATGGCAGTTTCTCGTTTCATCATGAACTCCGTTACTTTCAAAAATCCTGAAATCGAAACATTCGGGCATTTTGAGCGCTCGTTTAACTTACACGAGGGCTATATCATTTCGTCACGATGTCTGTATTTTTCCAATTTTGATCAATTTGATTTTTATTATCTTCCTCGTGGTCATACCTTTCAGATAGTGGTACTCCTATGAATTTTTCAAATCAGTTGATCTTGACTTTGAGCCTTGAAAATCCAAAATGTAATAACACTGCCGATGTTGCAAAAAAAATCAAAAATTTGAACGAATGGGTGGAATCAGTGAAACTAGATTCAACAGAATCACAAAATTATTGAGTCGATATCTAAATGAACTCAATCAAAAAATATTTGCCGTTTTTGGTCGACAATTCAAATGTGGATAGTCTTGGAATTTCTCAAAGAAAGTTCCCATTTAAAGTAATTACTATTCAAAATAAATTTCAAATACTAATGACATTGCTCGTAGTAGTGTTTCACTTCTGGAGTGCCCAAGTTCAATAACTGCCAATTTGATGTAGATGCTAACGGTTTTTTTCCAATAATTCAAACCATTAAATACATCATTATTTTTCTTCGCAAACTTCTGAATGAGAGTGATAATGATATTTATTCATACATTTATGTCAACTTGAAAAAATTATTTGTGTTGATCATTCCAATCTTCGGAACAAAATGCGGTATTTAGTGTTAATTTCAAAAATTGTTCTCGAGAGTTGAAATATGAATGGAAGAATAGGATCATATTTTTATAACCTGTTGTCCAAATACTCCGAAGGTACCATAAAGTCTCAGCGGTTGGTATTTCTGAGAATCGAAAGCACAGAAATCCTAGAAAGACTTGCGATAACGCGGCAGAGCCTCAAATGAGCACAGTGTATTTGAGCCGAGCTCTTCTTGTACCGACGACCGTTTATTTCGTATTTTGGTAGGTGTTAACAAATTCATTTTTTACCGACAGTGTTTGGAAGTGGGGAATTGACATCAAGGATTTATTTGTTTTGATAGTGACAGTGGCATGGAGAGCAATAATACTTTCGAAGAGGATGAATTATTTCTTAGAAATGGGAACAGAATGTCGTTTGTAAAGAGACAAGTGAAATATTTCGAAGTATTGGTAGCTGAGGCAGAGTAAGCATTTTGTGTATTCCAATTGAATGCGAAATTGTATTCGATATAGCCGCCGTACGAAATATCTAATTGGGATTTTTTATTTCGTTACCTATGTTTGTCTATAATCAATTCTTGTTTCTCAATTGGATTTGGGGATTATATAATTTTCGTAGGCACTTCTTCTCGATTGAATTATTGGATATAAATCTGTAAATCTTTAAATCAGTAGAAATAAGAAAGATTTACGCAAAATGTAATTCAGTCATCAACTGCTCCTATAGATTTTTTTATAGATCTGTTAGATTGGAGGGGGTGGATTGGTCTAGAGGGAGCCTTTGATCATAAGAAATATTGAACTTTATCAGTAGTTGTTCGTGCTTTTGAAGAAAATAGATTTTTTTTTGGTTTCTTCGAATGTGTATATTCGAAGGAATATGTGAATAGGTAGCGCCGCTATCAATTTGCGTATCGTATCATCGTTGCGTGAATTTTCAGAAGTACAAAGGGCAGGTATCATCGAGTAAAAAATGAGAACAATGAGAATATAAACAAATTCGAATACTGGCCAAAGGCCTGTATAGCCATTTGTTGGAAATTCGCCACCTTTCAAGTAACCTTGGAATTCAGTGGGGGTGCAGTTTTGCACACTTTCTCGAGTAGAGCTTAACTGATCGATTGATGTTAATACATTTTTTTTTCCATAAAATGAAGATACTTTTTCTTCCCCGTTTGTTGCAGCTCACTGGAAATTTTCAATAATGAACTTTTGGAATTAGCTTCTCCAGTACACGTTTTGGCGATAATCGAATAAAGAAACCCGCCTGTTGGTCCGATCCATAAATTTTGAAGGCTAAAATTTGAGAACCTCAACATCATAAAACTGCATAATACGTGATTCGTAATTTATGAAATTTTGATATCGGTTCGCTATTGAACAAGCGGAATAAATAGCCCATTTCATTCATCTTGTAGCGTGAAGGTTAAGACGTTGGCTTGGTAGTAGGATGTCGATCCTACGTAAAGAGGGATTTTTTTCAATGAGTGTAAATCTATTCTGCAAATTGAGTTTTATTTCAACAGAATAGATGGATGGGGAAAATGAATTGGTCTGGAAATGATATACCTACCCTTGTATAAAATCTGCCGCGATATTTCATTTCAATATAAAAAGCGCTGCCGTGAAGTCAGAAGCTTTTGAGCGCTCGTTCTTCCACCTTGTAGGTAGATTCGCATTTTCCAGTTTCAGAAACAAAATGAAAAAATTCTCACACTAGCGAAACTCCAGACTTCACGTCAGACCAATTTTTTTCCGATAATTCGCCAGAATTCTCTATGGTATCTATGGTTTTACTAATGCGATCTGGACAAAATTTGGCACGTTGTTTGAATACATTATTTTTCAGCTAGGTGCAGAATTTCATTCGAATCCAATCAGTAGTTTCGAAATGATCAGCAAAAAAATATTTTGAACGGCCATATTTACGGAACGCCTAGTCTAATTTTGCTCATTGATGAACGTGACCGCGACATTCGAGATCCAAACCTAACCTGAAAATTCCGAGTCCATAGGCCTTTCCGTTCGAAAGTTATAATTTTCTATGGTTTCTATGGTTCTGGTCATGCGATCTGAACAAAATGTAGCTTGAATATATCATTCTCCAAATAAAAAATTTTGTCTCGATCGAATCCGTAGTTTCGAAATTATCGAGAGAACTAAATTTCAAACGACCGTATTTACGGAACCCCCAGTGTAATTTTGCTCATAGATAAACGTGATCACGACATTCGAGATCCACACCTATCCTGAAAATTTGAAGTCCCTAGGCGTTTCCGTTCGAAAGTTACAATTTTCTATGGTTTCTATGGTTCTGGTCATGCGATCTGGACAAACTTTCACATGTAGCTTGAACACCTCATTCTCCATTTGAGTGCAAAATTTCATATCGATCAAATCTGTAGTTTCCAAGTAATCAGAAGAACAAAATTTGGAATAGCCATATTCATGGAACCCCTGGTGGAATTTGGCCCGTAAACGAACTCAACCGAGGCATTCGGGAACTGAACCTACACTGAAAATTTCAAGTTTCTAGGTTTTTTCGTTCGAGAGTTATCGTGCTGACGGACGGCCGGACGGACAGACTCGAATTTTCCGACGGATTCGTCATCAGTGAGTTGAACATAGTCGATAGAGACCATTTTCGGCTCAAAGTCCGAAAAAAACAGACATCGTGACGAAATGATATAGCCCTCGTGTAAGTAGTACGAACGCTCAAAAACATCTTCAAATTTTCATATTAGGACTCCTTTCGTTCAGCTTGAGATAAGAATTATGCATCATCTTTGTAAGATGTTATTACATAATTTACAGACTCTTATAGCCTTAAACGTGCTCTCTTATCAGTTTACAATCAATGGACGTCGAGAGGAGTATTCACTGTGTAGAAAACAGGACAGGCTTTATCTACGTCTTTACACTTGTAAAATGCTGAACTTCCCATTATTTATCGGGTATCACCATCCATCTTCAGTTCATTAAACTTTAATTCATGGAAAATCCTAGAAATTCTGTAAATTGTATTGGAATATCCAAAGAAGAATATTGAGGTGGCAATATTGCACACAGTAGGGAATGTAGAAGGTTATGATTCATTCGTTTGACTTATTTCTTCTTATCTTAAATACCTTACTGTCCAGATATTCTCTTTTAGATTAAAGGATTTTACCCTCTTTATTATATTATCGTAAGGTTTGAATTCACATTGAGATATTTTTGTGGGTAAATTGGAATGGTAGGTACCTAATGTTATGAAATATTATGATGCAATTCGGTTTTCGTTCATTATTTTCAGTAATATCTTTGGAATATTTCGAGGATTTATTAGCCAATAATCTGCAGGTATCACTCAAAAACTGAACCCACTTATAGAACGACTATAAGATACGAACTAAACACAATCGAATGTATATTCTTTATCATGGGATTGTCGTACTCTATACTAAGAAAAAAAACACACTTCTCACTTCCATCCCACAAAATGCAAGGTGAGGAGTTTCTGTGTAGAAAAGAAAGTTCTTTCGAGGGGGTGGAGTTGCTCCATTGACTGCAGTTTCCGACAGCTAAACCAGGTTTGTTGTAGCAGCAGAGCAGCTGCTCCTCGGACACGTGTGCTATTTCAGAATAACCTTCGCACACAAGGGGTGTTTTTTCCATGTTTCTTACTTCGTACCTGCCTTCATGTATTACGGAAAATTTATGAGGTAGACTTGAAACAGAAATATAAGATTAAATAAAGACATCAATATGATATTTTTGGACGAACCGAAGATTATGTGGGATGTAAGAATTCTTCATCTTCAAAGTTTATTTGCAACCAGGTGATTTCTATATTCCAAGTCGCTTTTTGCCATCAAATGAGCGTCCAACCTGTGACGAAACAATGTGATCTGATAGTATGTTTACTGGAAATGAACTAAACCTTTAAAAATAAATTCAAGCAAAAAAAATGTATCTGACAGGAAGGTTATTTCACACAAAGGTTTGATATTTCCAAATTTCCCTGGTCTATATTTTACAAGATGTAGTTATTCTGTGAATACAATTTTTTTTCTACGATTGTACACTACCAAAACGAAATTAATTGAAACAATGCGTTATTTAAAAAAAAATTACGAAAAGCACTGCCGTGAAGGCAGGAGCTTTTGAGCGCTCGTACATGCACCTTGTAGGTAGATTCACATTTTCCAGTTTTGGAAACCAATTGAGGTAATTTTTGACAGTTGTCAAACAAATTTTCAAACTAAGGCGAAAATCCAGACTTCAAGTCAGTGCTTTAGGTGACCAATTTTTTTTTCGATAATTCGCTAGAATTTTCTACGGTCTTGGTAATGCGAGCTCGACACAATTTCCCACGTAGTATGAATATATTATTGTTAATCTATGTGCGAAAATTCATCCCAATCCAATAAGTAGTTTCGAAATTACCCGGGAAAAAATAGTTTGAACGGCTATATTTACGGAACCCCTAGTCTGATTCTGCTCTTTGATGAACGTGAACGTGAAATTCGCGATCCGAACCTATCCTGAAAATTTCAAGTCCCTAGGCCTTTCCGTTCGAAAGTTATGATTTTCTATGTTTTCTGTGGTTTTGATCATGCGATCTGGAGAAAATTAAGCTCGAATATATTATTCTCAACTTGAATACAAAATTTTGTCACGATCAAATCCATTGTTTTGAAATTATCAAGAAAACCGAATTTCAAACGGCCATATTTACGGAACCCCTAGTCTAATTTTGCTCATTGTTGAACGTAACCGTGAAATTCGCGATCCAAACCTATCCTGAAAATTTCAAGTCCCTAGGCCTTTTCGCTCGAAAGTTATGATTTTCTATGGTTTCTATGGTCCTGATCATGCGATCTGGAAAAAATGTAGCTCGAATATATCATTCTCAATTTAAATACAAAATTTCGTCACGATCAAATCTATAGTTTTGAAATTATCAAGAAAACTGAATTTCAAACGGCCATATTTACGGAACCCCTAGTCTAATTTTGCTCATTGATGAACGTGATCACGATTCACGACATTCGAGATCCAAACCTATCCTGAAAATTTCAAGTCCCTAGGCGTTTCTGTTCAAAAGTTACAATTTTCTATGATTTCTATGGTTCTGGTCATGCGATCTGGACAAAATGTAGCTCGAATATATCATTCTCAATTTAAATACAAAATTTCTTCACGATCAAATCCATTTTTTTGAAATTATCAAGAAAACTGAATTTTAAACGGCCATATTTACGGAACCCCTAGTCTTATTTTGCTCATTGATGGACGCGACGGATTCGTGATCAGTGAGTCGTTTGAGACCATTTTCGGCTCAAAATTCGAAAAATACAGACATCGTGACGAAATGGTATAGCCCTCGTGTGAGTAGTACGAGCGCTCAAAAACATTGTCAATAATATGGAGTTGTACAAGATGATCTTAAAAAAAAGTATTGGAAAAAGGTTTTCAACGAAAACGTGGGTAATTAAATACAGTCCTTATTTTTGAACCTTGGTCAATGTGGAAATATTTTCAGTATTCATTACTTTATTTTAAAACACTAGATAAACTTTTATCTGTAATTGTGTGTTTAATGTCTTCTTGCTCAAATATTTATCTAGAAAAGCCTATATATCTTCAACCAAGCCGAATTCGAAAAAATGGCAATGAAAAAACGTTTTTGCATCCCTAAAATCTTCTGTTGAAAAATATGTACATGATGAAGATTCGCCCTGTAAACATTGACAAATTCTGTTAGAAGAAATCCATAATATGTAAAAGTGGCATTTGCCTAAAGGGGGATTCTATTATTTTAGGAATAAATTGAAATATTCATATTTTATGTGACTTGAAGGAATGATACTGTTTACATTTGGAATTATACTATAATGGATCTGTGCTCGTCTAGTTCAATTCCGATACCGGATCAGAATACAGAGTAATTGTAAATGGGCTGCATTTTTTAATTAATCATCAAATGCTGGCTATAATCGACAATCTTGAAAAAATTTGGGGCATGAGCCAAATTTAAGTATACTAGCAGTAAATTTCTATATGGTTGATAATTTCTCTTCAGGGTCGCTTTGTGACATACCTAACATATAAACGTATGCAACTAAATTGCATAGGGGTTCCTATAATCCGACTCTGATAAACTCACTCTAGTTTTTCACGAGAGTAAAGTACTTCCCTTTCACTATATCCTCAGGTCATACTCCATCTCTGTCAGACATAAAGAGTTCATCGATCTCTCCATCCTCCTTCAGGGGGGGCGTCTTTCACCAGGTATTCCATGGAGCGTGTTTCAGTTGACAGTTGGTGCTCGGGCAGCAAGCAGCTGGACATGCAAAAGGTGTATCGCTCTTTCTGTGCTCCGAGTGTTCGTGTTTTGTTTTGGATAATACCCACCTGATTTCTAGACGTTTTCTGGAAAATTGGAACAACATGGTTTTCGGACATGGAAATAAGTTCAGGATCAGAAGGTACGACGGCTGCTAGAGTTGTAGAAATTACGTCGGAAAACAGGAAAACCCATCTTTATAATGCGAAGTCTGTCGAATGCATTTTGAAATTAATTCTGTCGTACAAGGTCGAATATTAAGTGTGAGAACGAGATATGGCAGGATCGATCAACAAGAAACAATTCTATATTAATTTTCACCTGAAGTAACCGATAAAAACGATGGTGATTTTAATGAATCTGCGATTTGGCCCATATAATGATTGCGATGTCCGTTTTTTATATAGACAACTAGCTGAAGGATTCCATTCATATTTCTGCGATAAGGAAAACAAACAACAATGTGAAACGATGAGATATCAAATGGAAATTAACGGTTAAATTTCTGGCCTTGCGTATTCACGATCACAACATTGTGGAATCATCTACTATAAGTAACCATGTAGTGGTTTTAACACCTCATGTAATTTTTGATGGGTTACAATAAATGAATATCGTCTATCGGGCTAAAGTCTTGAATCATTTCAAATAAATGAAACTCTTCATTGGAACACTCCGATTATCGACCAAATTTCCTCGATTGAATAATGATACCTAATTGACATCTCCTCACAAACGTAAGGTCTGGATTCATAATTAGGAGAACATGAATTATTCTTTCCTCCACTATCGCTTTGTCCAGTAGCTAGAACAAAAATCATACGAAAAGTTATGAAAGTGGAAAGGCTTAGGTCTCCCACATCATTGCGTTTTCCACAAGGATTTGCATTGGTTTTTCCTTCAAAGCCAATTTTCAAACTAGAAGGAACAGTGCCGAATGGCAACTGATCATTGACTAGCCCTTATAGTTTTCAAGAAAGCTCTTAATGGCAGAACGTAAACTGGGGAAATTCCAGGGTAGATTAAAAATTTCCTTCTCTTCCGAAGTTTTTTCACTGGTAATGATCCGGTACAAAAAACCGGGAGGTCAAATAAAAAAATAATTGCTGAAGAATTATTCGATATCAATATTGAAATTCAAAATTATCGATGGTAACTGAAAGGTCCGCCCTTTGTTGTTCGTGAGATATGGAATTTTTACCTATAAGAGCCGAAATAAACAAATTGAACAAATATTGGTTATAATTGACATCTGAAAAAAATGGTCTTTATTCTGTTACCTCGAAAAAAGATCTAGATTTTTCTTGTATTGCATAACTGTAGAAGGTTCGTTTCCTCATTAGGCCGTTGGATCATAAGTTTTTTTACAGAAGTTCCAATTTTTTGTTTCTTGAAATTGAGTTGAGATATTGCGTTATATCTAGATGAAGGAAACTAGAAGATGTAGAAATGATAAATCTTTTTGTGAACACAGAGGAGCCGAAGAACATACAATACTCTGTTATGTTTCGTATGAATTCCTCTCAGCAAAACCTTATGAAACCATAACAATTCTTCTTATTCGCTGATGTTTTCTCAGAAATCTAGGAAAATGGGAAAATCACTATTCGTTTACGTAAATGACGAATCAAAGATCTCGATAGCAGCGGATATGATTCGATTCCGTTAGTCACTGAATATTGGAAGTAATTATTGCACCGAAAAATGCATTGGTTCACATTTTCTTCGATGTGACCAAGTAACATAGTTTCAGGCATATTCTGTTCGTTTTCTATCCAATAATATCAATAATTCTCCAACACACATTTCATCATTATTGACTAGTTGGCGAGTTTATAAGGTAGATATCAATTCGCAATATTTCACTTTTCAATTGAACCGATTAGTATATTTGTTGCAGTTTCCACGAATCGGAATTTTTCTTTCCGAAATAAATGAGTACCTACATCACAAAGTTTTACAATTTCCCGAATATTTTGAACGGAAACGAGATAAGAGTCTTATTTTTACATAAAATTATTCGAAATTTGAAATTCTTTCATTTTTTTCAATTTTTCAGTAATTATCGATAATTGCGTGGTGGGTCGCTGTACCTAGATACAAAATCACTTCGGTCGATTACTCGCCAATGCAACTCGAATTACCATAACAAAATGCGCCTTCCGACAGAAAGGCTCTTGACTACACCTTATTCTTCTTGATTCATAGTTCAAGTGAACTGTGCATTAAATGTTCTGGGAACATTTTTATGGAAGTTTCAAATCAAGTTCCTATCAAGCTCATGATTGAGAAAAACCTCTTTCATGAGAACTAATTCGTCACGGAATTATAACGATCCAGCTTTGTTAAATTAATTTATTCATCCTTAGTTAGTTATGTTGAACAGTATTCAACCTTCAACTCCGATCTTCCTATCTCTACCTACAGGTCGATTCCTGCAGCTATATCGTGTTATTTCTATCGGACGTGTGATGAATGCAGAACAATTGATTAGTCACTTGGTGTTACCATCATTGTCACTTGTGTTTCTCCAAATTTATGAGCTTAAATCGAGACGTCATGAAAGTCGAGAGGATCTACATTACTACTTACTGTATGCATACAAAAAAAAATGAAAATGTTTGCATTCATCGCGATATGAAAATGAAATTTTCCCTATGATGTGAACGTCGGAAATAGAAATTATAGTTCCTCTTATAATTTCTTTCTCCATCAATCACGTTCACCGGAACTATTCAATAACCATAAAGTATTTGCTGGATATATTAATGTAATGGCCTTAATGAACTGCCAATTGGAAAAGATAACATTGATATTTGGGGCACGTGGTCCTCAGTTCGATCAAGCGCTTCAGTTTTATAACAGATACAAAAGATTTTTTTTTAAACGTACAAAAACAACTTCATATTTGGACTGACAGGATCATTAAAGAGTTCTATTTTTCCTCTGCTATTTTGCTATGTCAACGATGAATTACTGTTCCGTCCGCCGAAAAGAAAAGTGTTGCTATGTAAACGATGAATTAGTTTCTATGAACAATTATACTAATTCATGTCTGTCGAAATCAAAATTAATTTTGATGACAACCATAACTAGGCACATTTTCCATTGATCACTCAATTATAACGATCGTGAATATAAATCTAATCTAAAGGTGGATCTCCAGATTTTTATGAATTTCAAAACGTTTGAAAAGAATAACATATTATTTTCGGAGGAAAAGTGGCTTTTCATGACTCGCCTTCAATTACCCGCCGAACGCAGTGAGCCCCAAGCTGAAAAGTGACACTTCTCCTCCTTATGAAATAATATACTATTCCTGGGGGTGTATCTACGCCACTGAATCGGCCCTAGGTTGATATAATCTGGTACAAAATTCGCTGCCCATGCGGCGTTAATTCTCGAATATCTGAAAGCTTTTGAATCCAGATATTGATTTGAAAATTATTGTCGAAAATATATCAAATGGGAGTTCATAAAACTTGAAGTATAAAGATTTGCCATTCTGAAGAAAAAAATTTTTTTTTCGTTTTTGTGTCATAAAAAAAAAAAATTTTTTTTCATCAGGAAAGAGTTTATGCTATTCCGAATTCGATTTGCTGAAGCTGTTCACACCTCGCAGTTCCACTCTCATAAGTTGGGAAGTTGACAGATTTTCCATATTGATCCAGAACTCTCATTGATTTTTGAGTTGATATATTCCAAAGAATATAAGAGGGAGAAAGAAAAGAGGCCGCATGGAAACAAAATTATTTGTGAGAAATATTCAGCGATCTTACATATGAAACAATATCTTATATAAATCCCTGTGTATTACTCATTCTTCATGCCAAAAGTTAGTTGGGTACTATGTTGATCGTTTCATCTGAAGAATATATATCTGCTTCAAACGTTTTTTTTTTTCAAGCATCATGTTTAGTCGTGAAAGAATTATTCAATTGCCTCACAACTTTCACTGTTCCTCTGTATATGTAATAAAAATTCGGAGAATTAAAAATTATATTAGAATATTCTTCCTCATTATCCAACAAAATATGAATAAGATGAGCTAAACGCTTAGAACCAAACGCCAGCGGCAAAGTCATCCTCCCGCTTCAGGCGAAAACAGACAAACAAGAGAATCATCGTTCATGGTTCGGTTCATTTCCTATGTTGAATACCGTTGGAAACAAGATTTCCCTTCACACATGGACAAGTATAAGCTTGATTGAATCAGGTATTGGTGGAATGTTTTTTTTAATTATCTGCCTCAATTTTCGATTATCTCTTTCAATACTCTGCGGCGACAACACAAGTATTATGTCAAGTTTTTCTGATTTTCCGAAGATCCTAGGGAGTTCTTTGAAAGTAGTGGCACAAACAAACCATAAAAAAAGGGTCGAATTTACAACTTTTAAGAAAGATAATGAAGTAAATCGAATATTTTTTAATGATGCTTTAGAAAATCGACCAATACTTCACGTCACCCCTATATTGAATCGAATATTATTCAAATTGATACTGTATAATTTTCTACTCCGGATAGAGACTAGCCTTAAACCAAATTCTTCGACGTCCGCTCCATAAAACAAGTCACGATTAAGTAGATAATTGTCACCGCCATTTCCATTCACATTGTACAAATGGGATTAATCCATCATGAGATATTTTGGATAACGGTTTCCACCTAGCTAGTACCGTGTACACTCATCATGTTATCTTGAATATTGAATTCATAGTTCTTGCGCACTATCTTCAGAAACAACCATCTCTGTATTTATTTGTGTAATCGTTGTGACTCGATGTGATGCAACTCTTCATAATTATATTGATTGTAGAAGAGATAAAGTCGTACAATTAACAACGATCGGCATTCATGGGATTCGTTACGATTTATTTCACGTAATTGCACTGGATAGACTGGTGTTTTCCATTGGGGAAAGTAGTTGAGGTTAGCAATGAAACCAGTAAATTCTCATGTGAAGGATCGTCTATCGATTACGGCCAGTATGATCTCCAAGTTGAAATTGTAAGCAGTGATAGTAAGGTGGCGATAAAGCTATGAAAATGTCACTGAATTATCTTTGATTGATCTAAAATCTTGGGACTCGTCATGTTTAGGAAGGCGTTTAGAACGAGTTGGTCCCATATATAGGACAGCTGATTTTTTTCTCATTAAAACCTGAACTCCCGAGTGTGGTATATTAGTGTGAAACCATATCAAACAAAAAATTAACTCTCAAAATAATTGAAGCCACAAACAATCAAGAAGCCAATCAGCATCTATTTGAAAACTTTTGTAATCCAAAACCTGTCGCTATGGAAGTAGAAGAATGTATCTTGGAAAACAAATATTTTGCATTGATGTTGCATCTAGATAATATCACCAACACTCGTGTTCTTGGCCGAGGGTAGAGATTTGACTTCTATGATTTCTCAGACTGACTGGGTATTATCTGTCCTCCGTTATGGTATTGCACAAGGGGGTGCGATAGCATATGCACTGGGGGGAAATATCACCTTACTTTAATTTTTTGGACTTTGAACTGGAGATGTCTGCAATCTGAACTGCTCGTTTTGAGAATCATATTCTCAAAAAACTTTCATCTAATTTTTTTTCGAAATAATGATGGAATTCGATGATGCTTACTGATAATTTTTTTTCAACTCATTGTGTTTGTTTCATTTAATTACCTCACTTGCGCATTCTCATAGCTCATAACAGTTTTCGGCTCGACTCATCCAATAATAATATGAGAAAAACCCGCAATTATGGACATTATGGTACATTCATCGAACATAATTCATAACAGAAAGCGTATGTTTTTTTCGAGACTCTACATATACATTCGTGGAGCATTTTATTACGATTTCGAAACGATGAATTGATGCAAGGTAAAACTGCACACAGGTTTATTAACGTTGATATATTCGCATACTTCCGCTCAAATATTCGGATTATAAGACGATGACTGACACATTCCATTCGTCTTAGAGAAAGCTCAAATTACGTAATTTGAAAGAGAATACGCTCAATGATTGCACTATGTCCTATGTGCTTGCTCAAATTTGCATACACAGAATAGTATTCATGACGTTAGATTGTTTAAATGGGTTCTAAGACGTTTGAAGATACCGGCATGAACACTTATCAGCTGATGCATTTCGAACGAAGAACTGTTTTTACCAGTTTTGTTCTCAGAGCAGTCCACGACATGTCGTGGACTGCTCTGCAAACAAAGCTATTATTTCCAATAATAAATTAACCATAGGAATCGTTTCGTTGTTCTTCACGGAAACTATTAATGTTATCAGATCATCAAATTTTATACAAAATCAGTGGCCATCATCGATCCTTTCAGCTCAATAATTCTATCTATGAATTTTTACCAATAAAATGTTTATTCAATAATTTTCTTTGATATCAGCAAAACGAAGAATTCACGTATGGTTGGTTTATTAACATTTTTTGATCATTATGACCTCTAGAATATATGGTAAAAGTTTGCATCTGTCGAATGAGAGCATACCATGAAGAATATGAACGTTTGAAATTCAGACATTTATGAAGAAACAAGGAATTTTTATTTTTTATGGAGTGTACAGAAGCTACTTAAAGTTGTATTCCATGTAACTAGGGATCCAGTAGATCGATATATGCGGGTAGATCTACACAGGTAGATCTACAGAACCAGTAAATCTATATAGCCAGTATATAAATAAGCTCATTGTTTGACATAGCCATAATATTAAATAATCAACAATTAACCCAATTCAAGAACCACCTTTATATTTAACAGAGAAACCAAGGAAATAATTAATATTTTTCATATTTGAGAGGAAGGGAAGTAAAATCGTATGAAAAACAGAAATTTTCAGTCGAATGCCCACCTATATCATTTTGAAGAAATTCTTGTAGAAATTTGAAGAAACCAGATATTTTTATCGCGAAAATTGAAAATAATCAATCGAGGCCTCAACACAAGAAGCACTCTGGAAATTGTAAAGTGACAAAGATGAAATATTTCTTTCGAGAAAAAATTATAAGGAGCACTACCGTGAAGTCAAAAGCTTTTGAGCGCTCGTTCATCGACCTTGAAAGAAGATTCGCATTTTCTAGTTATATAAACTAATTGAAAAAATTGTTGACTGCTGAAAAAAATTTTACACCAAGGTGAAACTGCAGAATTTTTTCTATAATTCGCTAGAATTTTCTGCGGTATCTATAATCTCGGTAATGCGATCTGGACAAAATCGAGAGTTATCATGTATACGGCCGGACAAGCAGACTCGAATATTCGACGGATTCGTCATCAGTGAGTCCAACCTTGTCGATTGAGGACATTTTCAGCTAAAAATTCGAGAACTACAGACATCTTGACGAAATGGTTTAGCCCTCGTGTAAATAGAACGAGCGCTCAAAAATGAAACATGAGGATGAAATCATTCATCCAAGAGGAACATTTGAAAAATCAATTTTATTCCCGGAAAATCCTGCCAAAACATCATACTATGATGAAGTATAGAAACTTTATTGTAGAAATTTGAGGTAAACATTCTACTATGCTTCATTTTTGTGTCTCATTCATGAACGATTTTACAGGAGTTTCACTTGAGCCCTGAGATGAAAACTAACCTACCTTAACCTAATAATATTCTTCACTGCAATATAAGTATCCTCATTCTGAAGTTTTTAAGAATTTTGGGACCGAACGATGTCATTCCGTTCAAAATGCTTGAAAGTCTCAAAGGTATCCAAAAATGAGATTTGAAGAGCATCCAAATTTACCTAATTTATCTGATCCAAAACGGTGAGCAAGTGTTAAAAAAACGTAAGGATACCTAATGGACCTATCGGATAATAATCGCCCTCGTAGTACATTTGATATTCTTGCGTCGGCATCCCTGGGTGTTATTTATTATAGAATGCCGTGTTGAATCAAGTGGTCGAGCATCCGAAAAAGTATTATTCTGAGATAAAACTATGAAAATCAATGATGATCTTGAATCTAACTAATTGACAAAGGAAATAACAGACCCTTGAAATGATAACTGACACTAATGGCAGATATTCACAGAACACGAAGAAATTGAATATGCCACCTAATACTTCCTTTTCCGATATGGTGCTATTTCACCCTCCAGAATGGTTTATATTTTCTTAGAAGTTTTGAGGCACTTCCGGAATCCAGAACGATCATGACATAATTTGCTGCGAGAAAGGTCCGACAACGCAGGGATATCTCACACTTTTTCCGATCTTCAAATAAATGCCAATTATATTCATATCATTCTCATTTGGGGGAAGACACCTGGAAAACAGAGTTTCCGTTATGAAATTTCCTGATCCTTTTTCATAAACACTTTTTCCGATTTCAGTCTATGACACTCTGGTATTGCTTCATAATAAATATTCAGGAATTTGTCGAAAATTACATAACATCTTCGGTAATTTCGAATAGCTTCCTGAATAGACACAGTCATGCAAACAGGTGTTCACAATCTTGCCACTTTTATTCCTCATGAAGTGAAATGTTGGATAAATCTAACTGGCGACTTACCATAAGGATCAGATCCATTTAGTCATATTATACCCACTAGTGTTCTTTTAATGAATAATCGACCAAGTTGTTGATTTGTAAGTTATGTATATATACTACATATATGATTCCATCTATTCCATTGAATGCTATTCTTGGTGACCTTGGTATGCAACTGATTCACTGGCGCTTTTCATTACTGCAGCAAAAGGTGAAGAAGAAACCCTTCGTGCTACATTCCAAGCTACTGAAATAGAATCAATGGCAAAACCATCATTTCAGAGGCTTCCTTCGTGTTCCTCCATGTAATCATTTGGCGCATACATCCGTTTTTATCTTCATGCAGAACATGGGTTATTTCTTCAGTGGTTGTTTTTTTTCAATTAATGTATAGTACAAGCAAATTCTTTTCCAGCTCCAATTAGTTGAACAACTATATAAATACAGAAGCGTTGGAAGGAAACCTTTTCATTCGAGTAATTAGAAATAAGTAGAATTTTCTTATCCCTTTTCCGAAATTTCCATCGAGCTCAACCTCTATTGTAACGTCATTTTGATTTGTCGAGATAACTGAATGCATATCATAATCTGATCTGCGAGTTTTATGGCAATGAAGTTTCATACCTGATCATTTGCGAATACATCATGGCCTCTATACATTTATTCAAATTCACGATAGCCATCACGCTAATATGAATTGCCGCCACTTAATAAAATGACTAGCACTGATATAGTTGCTTTGCGTAAAGTACCTAGCTGTGATATGGACGTTATTAGTTAGTCTTAATGAGTAAAAACATTACGGGACGTAGTTAGCAATGACTGGAATTATTACCAGAGGTGAACGACTCAACTTCAGACGGTGTATGCAATGCATTTTTTGACATTTATACCGTCGTCGACCAGTAAAGTAGAACAGTACAGACTGATAGGTTAGAATCTGATTTCTCTAGACAGTTACTGAATTATTGAACAACAATGTCTACGAGGAATCATAAATGAACTCAACTCCGATATTGTTGATAGAATAATGGAAGTTGAAGACTTTCGATTGATCATTTATAAACCGTATAAACTACCATATAATCGAGAGTAGCGGTTGTTCATTTCGCAGTACTGTTGGAAGACAGTACAGAGCCTTCGTTTGCATTCTGATCCAAATAATTGGGAGAGGACAGAATACGTATACAGAAAAAAAAATTGAATTATGCTCTTTGAACTATTAGATTTCGCTTTCGATCACTTATATAATTAAATTCTGCCAGATAAGTAAGCATCCCGAAGATGTTCTTTTAAGTGAAATCTTCTCAAAATATCCAATAGCAATTTCAGACACTGCTGACTTTCTATCTCTTATACAGATAAATCGAATCGTTTTCCTTTTACGAAGTGGAGAAATCTCGACGACAAACTCAGTTATACTTCTGTCATTGAAGAGGCTATGTTGGATATTGGAACTATTTTCCTAGTTATCCTTATAATTATTGATAATGGGAATATTTTCATGGATGAAGCCAATTACCTTGTTCATATTGAATGATGGGAATTTCTAAAATTGAATGAAAGTCTTACCATTTAGTCATTAAGTCATGTTGAAAATTGAAGATTCACTTTGACCAGTATGAGCCTTATGGCTGATTCACAATGAACGTGAGCGTTACTATAACGTTAACATTGTTGGATTATTTATTTATTCGAGTATATTATGTTCCATGATGTTGATGTTAATATGTCACATTGAATAATATAGTTTGTGACAACCTCAACAACATAATATAATCGAATGAATAATCTTCCAATGTTTACGTTAGAGTTACGCTAACGTCTGTATTATAGTTTGAGTTCTTATTATTATTGATGAAATTTTCTTTGTGTTCATGAAGCAATTAAACGAGTGAACAGTAAAAATTTTCTTTCAAAATAGTTCCCTCCAAGTCTCTTCAAATTTTAGGTTATCCATTTCTCTCAACATTGTTACTTGAATTTCTTCTCAATTTTGCCTAGTTCCATAAGAAATAACGGAGCGTAATTATGACTCGGAAGTAGCTAAGCGATTTCTCCTTTGAAAATGTTTTTGATATTCTAACAGCAAAATTTGTACTTTCAAGTTTAAATTGAAATACTCGACATGCTTCTTGAAGTTCATGAAAGAATTTATATCACTACCCCAAGAAAATGTGTATTTTCTTCAACTGAAATTTCTTTTGTTCATAATTGGTTCGTTCTTCGTACATTTGTAGGTACCTACTCAATATATGTTTGTTTTTTCTACATTCAGCTTAAGTTCGTTCCTTTTGAGCAATTCTTGTGCTGTGTTGAAAAATTTTGTTCCAGCATGTTCACTTCGTGTTGTTCCTTGGCTCCCCTAAGTAATGAGGTGTCATTCATATATTTTATCAAATATTATCCTCTTCTTCAACTATTTCTGCCATATCACTGGGGAGGACTAGGGACAATAGCGGTCCCAGTATAATCCCTGGATTATTCCTCTTTCCACTGTTTGTGCTTCTGACATAACATTTAACCCTCCTTCTGTTATTTTTACTCTTCGTTTCCTCCCACACAGATTCGATCTATTTGAATGCTTTTTCTCTGAAACCAATATTTTGTTGTTTCCTCAGCAGATACTTAAGGTTAACTCTAGGTCATAGGCCTTTGAAATATCAAGGAACATAGTTGGAGCTTATTTGTATTCCTCCGACAGATCCAATATATTCTATGTGAGTTCGGCCATACTGTGTTTTTGAGAAGAAATTACCTTGGTTCAAGAATGTGGTTATCCTGCTGCACATGATGATTTCCAAAATTTTTCATAAACCTGTGAGAGTGCTGAAATATCTGTAGTGTAAATGAATTTTTTGGTCACCTTTTCCAAATATTTGGTTGATAATAGCTGTTTTCAGTTATTCTGGGGCAGTACCTTACTTGGATAAATTTATGAGTTTTGCCATGCCTTACTTCCGGTAAGGCCACCTTCAATATATCGGCTGAAATTTAGTCCACTTGTTTCCTGCAATCTTTTCCTATCTCCAAAGTTAGTTGCTTTCGATTACTCGATTGACTCAATATTGGGTGTTGTGAAACATTCCTTTATTTCTTATGTCTTTGGTAGCACATTTGTCAGATATTTGTTGAATTCTGCAGATTTTGTGGGGGTTCTCCCCGGTCTAAGTCGTACTGTACAAATTTCTTATACGTTCTTCATGAACGACAGCCTTGTTTCTACTGAGAAGTAAAATGCTTCTTTATATGAATGATTGTGACTTCTCATGACCAATAGCAAGTAAAGTTGTTTCATGCATTCTATGAGCTCATTGTCGGGTGGTGGTTGTCTTTGCATCTTTGTTACACGTTGACTCACTGAAAAGCATTCTTCAAATATAGCTTCGAAGGTGTTGGAAAATCCTTGCCATTCTGTGTCAACATAATTCTCGATCTACCACAAAATAACAGTCTTAACTTCTTTGCCGAGTGGTTCGATATGTGTAGATCAATTAGTCTAGATATCCAGCTTTCGATAATAATAAAGATATTACCGATGCAAGATTTTGATTGTGTGGTTCTTCTGGTATAATCAGGTATTGTTTTTACTGAATTGAATGCAGTCCTAGATTCACCTGCTCTGATAACCTCTCCAAATGTCTTCGTTCGAACGCTTCGATGATGAATGCATTTTCTGCGCCACCTTATACAACAAGCGGCTTCCTGAGATATGAGAAATTATTTCGCCTGGATGTAAGTAAAAACCCTCACAAGTTTCCATACACACCTACACGTTGCATATATATGTATTGTTATATTATTATTATTCCCTTGTTGTTTGTGATGTCATGCGAATTCGTCATCTTAAGAAGACCTCATCGGAATGCCTATTTCAGCTTCCTGAATATAATAATGTAATAGTTCCTTCATTTCTTCTCCAACACAGAAGTCCCATGAAACCCTAGAAAAGGTAATACCCAGAATTATTTTCATCTATTGAGATAATTTCCCAAGCATCTGTCTTACACAATACTTATCGGTAGAACAACCTTCAATGAATAAATACATAAATGTATGTTGAGAATGCTAGCATCAATAAAACAGGAGCTTGTCGGAAAGTGAAATTATATGATTTGAAGGAATAACCTTGAGCCTGTTACGCCGGTATTGATACCAGACGATAATTATTTCTTCAATTAACCCCTAGGTAGCATAAATAATGCATCAATTAAATGGATCGAATGCATCAAGTTTCTTTCCATCCAAACTGATTCACTATGAAAATGGTTCACCACTTTTTATCGCTAATAATGGGAACACTTATAAGAGTGCATTGTCTTTTCGTAGTCCACTGAGTCCTTTCCCTTGGTGAAATTCTTCTTCAATTGTTTTTCGTGCACAACTAATTTGTTGAACTGATCGTTTGAACTACACAATGCGTTTTTCTTCTATCACTTGTAATATCAGGCATTTGTATGTATTCTCTCCTATTGTGATTATTATACAATCGTCAGGATAATTATCATGATTATAGCTTGTTCAAGGAACAATACGAGTATAATATTCTGATCAATTATTTGATGTTTATACATCTCAAAAATTCGTGAAATCAGCTGACGAGTTCATTTGACTATTAGTCAATTGATTTGTAGCGAACATTTCTAAGAAATAATTCTGTTCTTGGGGAAATCGTACTGATTTTTTTGAACATACTAAATGTCTTGGGACTTGGATCTGGCGCAAAGTAACAAACTTCCTTCCTGAAGGGTATGGCAGAAAAGGGGAAGGCTGAGGCGTTAGAAGGGATTTTTTTGTCAAAAAACGTGGGGTGAAAATACTATTTTCGTTACTAAGCTCCTGCTGATATTTCAGAAATTGTTTGATGGAATTCGATTCCATATTAAATCTGGATGATTCCGCCAAAGTGCTTTCCTGTCGGTCTCCTCTCATCGGGAAATTTGGGAACAACTGAATGTCGCAAGGAATTTTTTTTTCTCACTATTCCAAAGTTTCATTTATTGGAAATGATGAACCAGAAGCGTAGAAACATTAGAGCTCATAAATATTGCATAATAGAAGCTATGATGTGAGAACCATCACCCTAATCCTGAAGAACTCCATCTGAGCGTCTTCAACACTCACACATTTATTGTTATGACTGACTTCGCTGCAGCGAAGGTCACAGTCAGATTAACATGTGTTCTTTATTTATGGCTTGATTTTGTTCCATTGTTTTCTTTATCGATATATCAAAACTGTGTTCTTGGATGAATTAAAATTTTTCTCGAGCGTTCTCTTGTATAACAAGTAGTGGTCTTTCTTTGTAATTCAACGGAATATTTGGTTCGTGATGTTTGTTTGTGACCTGGCATTGAGACGAAGAAATATAAAGGTATTCACATTTTCAGCACTTTTTATTTGGATTGAATGAATGAATGGAATTGAATTCTGATTTATTGAATGCACCTGGGCTTATGGTCGATTGTTTGCGGTGGTGAAAAAAATTGACTTAGTTTCGAAAAAATCTTAATCTATAATTGGTCCGCTCAATGCATATTCTATCTATATGACAGGTATTTCCCATTTAGCTCATACTGATAATATGGTATTCAAATAATAAAATATAATTTAAATACATTTACATCAGGCGAACTCAGCAACGGAGTCGGTGCCTAGATGGTATAAATATAAATAACACGTTTTAACAATTCCCAGTTCAACGCTTTCTATTGTTGCAATTTCTGTTATAATTAAACGACATCAATATGATTATATTTTTCAATATTGCAACAGTTGTAACAAATGATAAATTGATCTCACTAGGTGATCAGTTGAAATTAGATCGGATGAGCAATACTTCTTGGATTCTGTAGCAGTGAAAGTTCACAATGATTCGAATTTCATAATACAATAATACATGGCACTAATCTCAGAATGGAGTTCAAGGCGGAATATCATTTTATTGAAATTGATTTGGAAAAGATCTAATTAATTCCACAACTGTTCATAGTTCGATTATATTTAAATGGCATGAATTTTCTACTCACTAATTTTCAAGAATTGTGTTCTCATTAATTTATTTATTTTTCGTTAGGATATTTTCATCATTATTTGATCATCAGAACCAGCAAACCACTCAAAGGAGCATTTAATCTATTTTCATGATTTTCTATAGAATTCACGTTCCTCTTCCCAAAAGAGAGTCACGATGAAAATAATCTGTGATGATACAATATTATACGTCTAGCCTAATATCATATGGTGCCAACCTTGCTTGGAGTGTTCTCGATGAGTCACGTCGACAATTATTGCGACTTACTCGGGATTCCGTTATGTAAACATGGCTTTATCGTACCTCAGGCTTAGGAACGGATAGAACTTATGGAGATTCCTCCTGATCTGAATGGGGCACCCAGCTATGCAACCGACGAATCGATGACGAGGAAATGATTAGCCACAAATGCAAATTCATATTTCTCATTTCATAATTTGGCAACTATCATGTTGATTATTTTCCCTACTCGTAAACATTTGAATAATTCGTTTAATTTCTCCTCATTCACATACACGGAAGAAGAAAGGTGTCGAATGAGGCAGGTTACACAATTTACTGATTTATCTGTGGATCTGAAAGGTGCCAAAGGAACAGCACACCATTAGACCGAAACGAGACAGCTTTATCGGTATTTTCAATTGGATCTTTAGTTGGCACATGACATTTCAGATATATGTATGTATTATTGCAAACAGTCGGAAATATCCTTTGTCTTTCGATGGAGATCCGTAGATTCAGCTCGACGAGTTCAACGCAAGCTTTGTAAAATCCATAAAAATTTTTCGCACATTTTTTGAGCGCTCGTACTACTTACACGAGGGCTATATCATTTCGTCACGATGTCTGTATTTTTCGAATTTTGAGCCGAAAATGGTCTCAAACGACAAGGTTCGACTCACTGATGACAAATTCGTCGAAAAATTCGAGTCTGTCCGTCCGTCCGTCCGGCCGGCTGGCCGTCCGTATACACGATAACTCTCGAACGGAATGACCTAGAAACTTGAAATTTTCAGAGTAGGTTCGAATCTCGAATACCGCGGTTAAGTTCGTTATTGGGCAAAATTCGACCAGGGGTTCCGTCAATATGACCGTTCGAAATTTTGTTTTTCTGATTACTTCGGAACTACTCATTCGACCGGAATGAAATGTTGCATTCAGATTGAGAATGAAATTTTAAAGTAACATGCAAAATTTTGTCCAGATCGCATGACCAAAAGCGTAGAAACCATAGAAAATTATAACTTTCGAACGGAAAGGCCTAGGGACTTGAAACTTTGAGAATAGGTTTGAATTTCTAATGCCGCGGTTAAATTCGTTATCGGGCAATATTCGCCCAAGGGTTCCGTAAATATGGCCGTTCGAAATGTTGTCTTCCTCATTACTTTGAAACTACTGATTCGATCAGAATGAAATTTCACATTCAGATGAAGAATGAAATTTTCAAGTTACACGCAAAATTTTATCCAGATCGCATGACCAGAACAATAAAAAATTATAACTTTCGAATGGACAGGCCTAGCGACTTGAAATTTCCAGAGTAGGTTTGAATCTCGAATGCTGCGGTTGAGTTCGTAATTGGGCAAAATTCGACAAGGGGTTCCGTAAATATGGCCGTTCGAAATTTTGTTTTCCTGATTACTTGAAAACTGCAGATTTGATCGAGATGAAATTTTGCACTCAAATGGAAAATGAGGTGTTCCAGCTACATGTGAAATTTTGTCCAGATCGCATGACCAGAACCATAGAAACCATAGGAAATTGTAACTTTTGAACAGAAACGCCTAGGGACTTGAAATTTTCAGGATAGGTGTGGATCCCGATTGTCGTGATCACTTTCAACAATGAGCAAAATGATACTAGGGGTTCCGTAAATATGGTCGTTTGAAATTCAGTTTTCTCGATAATTTCCAAACTACAGATTCGATCGTGACGAAATTTTGTATACTAATGGAGACTGATATATTAAAGCTACATTTCTCTAGATCGCATGACTAGAACCATAGAAACCATAGAAAATCATAACTTTCGAATGGAAAGGCCTAGGGACTTGAAATTTTCAGGATAGGTGTGGATCTGAAATGTCGCCTTCACGTTCATCAATGAGCAGAATTATACTAGGGGTTCCGTAGATACTGTCGTTTGAAATTTTGTTTACTCGATAATTTCGAAACAACGGATTCGATCGAGATAAAATTTTGTATTTTGAACGAGAATGATATATTATAGCAACATTTTGTCCAGCTCGCTAGACCAGAACCATATAAATCATAGAAAATTATAACTTCCGAATGGAAAGGCCTAGAAACTTTAGATTCTCAGGGTGGGTTTGGATCGCGAATTTCACGGTCACGTTCATCAATGAGTGAAATTAGACTAGGGGTTCCGTAAATATGGCCGTTCAAAATATTCTGTTCCTGATAATTTCGAAACTAATGATTTGATTGGAATGATTCTACACCTAGCTGAGGAATAATGTATTCAAACTACGTGCGAAATTTTGTCCAGATCGCATCACCAACACCATAGATACCGTAAAAAATTTTAGCGAATTATCGAAAAAAATAATTGGTCACCTAAAGCACTGACTTGAAGTCTGGATTATAGCCTTAGTTTGAAAATTTGTTTGACTGCTGTCAAAAATATCCTCAATTGGTTTCCAAAACTGAAAAATGCAAATCTACCTACAAGGTGCATGTACGAGCGCTCAAAAGCTCCTGCCTTCACGGCAGTGCTTTTCGTAATTTTTATTTCTCCATTTGTACATACATATTTCAATTTCATAACTCGGTTTCTGTTGGAAGCAGAGCTTTGTGGTAAAAACTGTTGGATTAGGCAACATCGATTATGAGTGTCATTATTAGTTGTATGAATTTTACATTAATGTGTTCTTCAAGTGCCCTGAATTCAAAAATACAATTCTCGAGGAAGGAGGATGAACGCCGGTTTTCTGATTTTTCTAACAACTTCCATGCAAGAAGCTCCAATTTTACAGAAAATGGCGGACAAATGGCTCTTCTTCCTAAGTTTTTGTATTAAGAACGTAACTGGAAATTTTAGGTGGAGGGACGGTAAAATATTTCCTCATTGAACTTTGACAAAGGATCATTATTTGAAATAAACGAAAGCCGCAATGATTTCAAGGGAAGTTGAAATCGAATGTGCTGCCCGATTCCGAATATTATTGGAAGCTATAACCCAATTATTTATCCTCGTGATTTCCTCCACACAATTCGTTGCGAAGTTTTATTTACGACTTGGCAGCCCAGTTTGAGAAATTGAACGATGCTAATTCAACCTTTATTATTGAACTTCACTCGGTAAACGGAATGCGACGAAATGAACATCAACATTTATTTATAACTCAAATACTACCAAAATATTCTCTATATTTGAAACGTGTCACTATTTTTATATCGGTGCGTATGTGCGATTCCGACAGAGACGTAATATCCATCCTCTCATGAGTTTTCACATTTGCAACTTGCAGTGTGTTGTCACCCGAAACAGAGATTTGTTTATAACTGTGCCTCAGTGTAAAGATTCCAAACTTTTTTGTTCCGTTGCTCTTGCTGCTAATCAGATGACATGCATCTCAATTTGTGCTGTTGTGTTTTTAGAATACGGCAAGTTAATGGATTGATACTTTGGAGGACATACAATTCTGAATTTTTTTCTTCAAAAATACCTATCACCTTTTTTTTCGATGATTCCGCATTACCATCAGAGCTAAAATTGAGTTTTTCTGTATTAACTTCCTTTGTTTCGACTTCACACCGCCTGAAGTTTTGCTTGATTGAAAAAATCAAGATTCGTCTTCTTATTTTTGCGAAATTTCAATCTTCTCTATAAGGGATTCATTTATTATTTTTTATCATTTATTTTATTATTCTGAGAATATTTTGTCCTTCGATAATTTCCAAAATACCATTTTATCCGACTATGAAGGCGCAAAAAAAAATTCGACAAAGCCCATTTGGATATTTTGAAATTATTAATGTAGCCGAATTGGGAGTATACAATGAGTTCACCCAGCTCAAAAATTTTCTAGGAATGCGTTTGAAGTAATTATTTAAAAATACTTGAAAAAAATGGTTATGATTTAAGAAATCGTTTAATTTGCTGGTAGAGGAAGTAAATTTTTCAAAAGTTCTTGTTTTCAAGAAACTTTGAAATTTTTGACAAAGAACTATTTTCATGGTTTGAATTTTTTTTCCTCCTGTATCTAAGAAAACGGATTTTCGGAAATCATCAAAGAACAAGATTAGGAATGGCATTGAATTTGCGCTGTACATGCAATTAACACTCTTTGTAACCACTTATGTTCTATCTCGATTGAGATTGAATAAAATGGTTTGTTTATATTTACTACGGTTTATATTGAGTTCAATCAAATTTCATCTCAGCTTTCATAATCGTTGAACATTTTTCTAATCTGAATTTCAAATAAGTCCCAACATCGACTACGTAATGTTAGAAAACCGCCTACAAAGTGCTATTTCCGTCATAACATAAATTTGCCTTGCTCGGAACAAGATCTTTTCATATCGATTTTCTTTTTTCCGTGTAATTTTCAGATCCAGAGATATCAATGGTAGAATTAATTTGAATAGTTAATGAAGTTTTGTACCGTACATGATTACAAATTCAGTACAAGTTCGTTCAAGGTTCATTCGTTCCGTTAGGTGAAATCAGCTGAAACACTTTTTTCAATACTTTTCGTTTTGTTGTGCATATTTGAGTGGTGTTTATGATTTGCAATGAAGGTGTTGATTACCTGGTTTTCAGAGGGAAATATTCCGATTTGCAGTTATTACTTCGAGCAGGTTTTAGTTTACCCACATGAGGCATAAGTTATCGGTGAAATAATGAGTTGTATGCCCACCGAACCTTTTTGGCATATTCCTGAATGAATTGCAAAACCTTCAAACTTATGTGCCACTCAACCCCTATTGTCATTCTTGAGGGAGTTTTCATCCCGGTTGGGGGGTACACCCACGAATTTGCAATCAAAAGATAAAAATTGACCTGTCTCGGCGTTTTCCGGAAAAACCCATATATGGAAAAATATACGTCTGGACTTGTTTTATGTGATGTGTGCCACACGGTTAAGACTAAAGATTGCTTTTTTTCAACTGTATCTGTGCCTTACCTAGGCTTGGAGTTATGAGAGGACGTTTAGATAAAAAAAGCTGTGTAAAGATTCTGAAAATCTGATTTATCGCCAAGCACGTATCTATTAACTCTTTTAGCGGCAGTGGTCGGCAAAATTAACTACCAAATTTTCGTCCCAATCGATGCAGTGGTATCAAATTCAAACCACATATTCAAAAATTCTTTTCAACTGTCTCAGGCGTTCGGAATCAGTTTTACCGGGATGGTGGTATAAGAGAATAGACCACTAAAAAGATTCCGCAGGTGATGTTCATCAGATTTGAATATGAACATTTTGCACGTTACTGATACCTACCATTTTACACAAAATCTTTATTAGGGAGTGGAATAAATTCGTACAACCCAGCCTGGACAAAATGTGACCCTTCCCAGAAATTTTTACAGTTCACGTTTGGGGCATAGTAACCAAAGCCCAAAAATCCTACCCATGAATTTCAAAGGCTATGAATCGGGATATAATATTTTTGAGAATTCTTTTCAAAACAACAATACATTAAAGAATCATGAGAATATTCCCTCACTCTTGCAACGCCCTTCTTTGGGTTTATGTCAACACTTCAAAATTTTTTGAAATTATGGTGCAGAATTTTGAAGTTCTGAAAGAAACGTCCATTGATCAAGCCATCATTTAACCAGAAGAATTAATTTTCATTTCCTGACATGCGAACAGGTTCCGTCACCTTCAAGTCAGTGCATTTCAACAATTTCGTTTATCTGTAACGTTGTGGAAAAAATTGAGTTCATTTCCAACCGACGGTGCGTGAAAAGTAGTCGATCGGTCTCAACGGGCATATCAACGAGGTCTTCACATTATATAATTGATTGCCAAGAAGTGAATGCGACTGCTAGATGTCATTTGTGCCTTGCGGAAATGTACACTGAGGAATTTCGTACCAAAAAACTCGCTGCATGAGCTTGGACTCCATTCCTCATGATGAGAGCATGTTCTTGAAAATGGCTATGTTAATCATGGTGCTCCTATCGAAGCATCGATATTTTATCCAGCTCTAATGCATGACTGATCTACCTTGCAGGGCCGTATTGGAACTTAGGAATCTCAATAAACCATACTCAATCACTATTTCGTAACTTCTTCTAGCTGAAACATAAAGAGTTACTGAAGTTTTTTAATTTTTTTCTGTTGAAATATTGAGTGTGATTTTAATCTTCCCGAAAGTTTTGATTGGAAATTAATCTTCAAGTCTCTAGGAAGGAATGATAAGATAATATATGTACATATATGTCCAACCTCGAAGAGCGTGTACTTTTTGACCTCATCTGAAATGTTATATTGTCAATCGTATTTAGTTCAAAGCACTGCTCATGAGTCGAGCGACCTACTTTCAAATTTTGTTCGTCCTTCCTTGTACTTAGGTTTTTGAACTTGTTGTTTATGTTTGTTTGATAAAATTATACAATCGTATATTTTTTCACAATGAACGTATATTGGAGTTGTTACATGAAATATGAATATGTTTGGTTAGTTGATAACTGAGGTAAAAACTTCCCGAAATTTTCGATCGTGAACGACGTGAACCCTTTTTGTTCCACGACTCTTGAGAAATGTTACAAATATGTAATCGAACTATAACAAATTATACATCAATCGACACAAAGTAACGAAGCCGATAATGCATGAGCGATATGTTAGTTCTTATGAAATTTACTCGATTCATTTCGAACTGCCTCTCAAAAATGTTTTTTTGGAGCTCAGGAGTTTATGTGACTTTTGGTTTTTTATTTCTAATGATGGACCCTTGGAATCGAATTTTTTTCAGCAATTTAGAATACAACAATAGAATTGAAAACAATTGCGCTTCTTTCTGTGTTCATTGCTAGTATAACAACTACTGTCATATTTTTTTTAAAAACTTTAAAAGATGTAACTACCAAATTATATTGAATCTTTCAGAAAACTCAATTTTTTTCTGTGTAACATGATGGCCTTCTGTGTTCATTGTCATCAATTATATTTAATGTATCGGAAAAACACAATTCTTGTTTATTACCCCAATTTACTTATTCAAGTTATGCTATGGCAACATCAACAACTCGAGAAAAGTACAGTCTTGATGATCATTTTTGATTACTGATCTGAATGTAGTCCCTTGTTATGTCAAATAAAAAATTTGGGACATTTTTCGACGCATGGTAAGTACATATTTGAAGAATCATCACGTTCTCCCAATATCTAGCGTTGATATACCTATTCATAACCTCTAAGCTATCGGGTTAGAAATTTTGGTTCTGAAGAACTAAAAATGTGAGAAAAAAATATTATATGAGGCTAGAAAATCGTTAGAAAACAGTACCTCTATTTATTACTCTAATTCAATTCTTTGCCTTTTGAATATAATCAATTTCGACTGCATTCTAGATGGAATGAGGAAATGGAATAACGTTCATTTACCAAAATTGATCAAAAATTACTGGAAACTGCACGTGGATGTTGAAGAAACGTATAAGGATCAGCCCTTGTATATACATACCTATTTTGTTCAAATTTGCTCGAAAGGAATAATAACTCCGTCAAAGTTTGACAGCAAGAGGAAATTTGTCATCTTCGGACTTAATCACTTTCTTCCAAACAAATTATTAACTCGAGCAGTTTTTTGAGCGCTCGTACTACTTACACGAGGGCTATAACATTTCGTCACGATGTCTGTATTTTTCGAATTTTGAGCCGAAAATGGTCTCAAACGACTATGTTCGACTCATTGATGACGAATCCGTCAAAAAATTCGAGTCTGTCCGGCCGTCCGTCCGTATACACGATAAATCTCGAACCTTGAAATTTTCAGGGTAGGTTCGAATCCCGAATGCCGCGGTTTAGTTCGTTATTGGGCGAAATTCGCCCAGGGGTTCCGTATATATGGCCACTCTTGTTTTTCTGATTACTTCGAAACTACTGATTCGATCGAAGTGAAATTTTGCACTCAGATGGAGAATTACGTGTTCAAGCTACATGCAAAATTTGGTCCAGCTCGCATGACCAAACCATAGAAACTATAGAAAATTATAACTTTGCAATGGAAAGGCCTAGGGACTTGAAATTTTAGGAAAGGTGTGGATCTCGAATGTTGCCGTCACGTTCATCAATGAGCAAAATTAGACTAGGGGTTCCGTAAATATGGCCGTTTGAAATTCAATTTTCTTGATAATTTCAAAACTATGGATTTGATCGTGACGACATTTTGTATTTAAATTGATAATGATATATTCGAGTCACATTTTTTTCAGATCGCATGATCAGAATCATAGAAACCATAGAAAATAATAACTTTCGAACGGAAAGGCCTAGGGACTTGAAATTTTCAGGATAGGTTCGGATCGCGAATTTCCTTGTAACGTTCATCAATGAGCAAAATTGGACTAGGGGTTCCGTAAATATAGCCGTTAAAACTATTTTTTTCCTGATAATTTCGAAACTACTTATTGGATTTGAATGAAATTTCGCACATAGATGAAGAATAATGTATTCAAACTACGTGAGAAATTTTGTCCAGATCGAATTACCAAGACCATAGATACTGTAGAAAATTCTAGCGAATTATCGAAGAAAAAATTGGTCACCTAAAGCACTGACGGAAGTCTGGATTTTCGCCTAAGTTTGAAATTTTCTTTGACAGCTGTCAACTAGCTGTTTCTAAAACTGGAGAATGCGAATCTACCTACAAGGTGGATGAACGAGCGCTCAAAAGCTCCTGACTTCACGGCAGTGCTTTTCTAAATTTTTTTTGATTTGATCGATGTTTTATATGACACAAATTTTCAGCAGGATATGGCGAATAGTTTCTTAGATACTGAAGATTTCAAATAATAATATTCAAAAAATCTAGTATTACCGAAATTCAATATAAACCTTTTTCTGTTATCTTACAACTAACTACAATGTTTTATTTCGATCGGATAGATTTTTTTCGAATTATTGGGAATAAAAACGATTCAGATGGCTTTATATACGGAGCCATTCGACATATTTCGCCCATTAATTAACTCAAACGTCGCATTCAGACCTCGAACGTGCCCTGAAAATTCCAAAATTCCGGGCCTCTTTTCTCGAGAGTTATTGTGTTTACGAACTGCGTGACGGACGGACAGAATTGAATGTGACCACGAATTATTCATCTGAGAGTCCAACCTAATGGTTTGAGTCCATTCTCGGATCAAAATACGAAAATAACACTCATTTGGACAAAAAGATTAATCTCTTCTTCATAAAAACAAGCACGCAAAAATTGTCGGACCAACCTAAGAGATGGTTTCCGTATTAATTGCGTAACCGAAAATATCTCATATCTCAAAAATCTCACATTGTATCTTATTCAGACCAATGTTGGATTTTTTTCCTAAGTTCTACTAGCCCCTTTTTCATAATTTCCCAAACAATAGATGCAAGGCACACTCTTGCCGTCTTCAGACGCTCGTTTTTCATCAACGATTGACTCATCTGAAAAAGTCACCTCGAAACTTTTCTATCATTTTTGAAGAAATATCTACCGATACCCCACACGTTCATGTGCACCCATATATTTTATCATTTCCTAATTATATGTTTTGCGAGTGCATCCTCTAATATTTTGCGTTATTTTTCTTCACCATTTTATGGCAGTTCGTAAAAGGCAACTGCCTTTCAAATTGGATAGAATAACTGTTATAGACATACATGCATAAAATTATAGGGATTCCCTTTTTGCCATTTTGGCTAGAGGGCTACAAAAATTTATAACGGAATTTTCATTTTTATCTTGTTGTTATCCACTCAAACCTTTCAATGTAACTTTGTTTCAATTCAGCTATCCTCTCATTATATGGATGAACGGTATTCTTTCAGAACCACTTTGATTAGACCATAAATATTTCCTGTGAATATTCGCGATAATTAACGTGATCAATTTGAACGATTAACCAGTCATTAAAGATGTTGATTAGTACATAAATTGAATTATTTGTGAAAGGGTATAGCTATTAATTTCAAGATAACTTCCCATCATTCGGGAATATTCGATGTCTTCAGTACATTAAACTCGAATATGACTTATCGGAACTTCGAGTCATACTTCAATATTTAATTCATGATGTAATTTCAACATGGCGTTTAATCAACATTCATTTTCATCTTGTATTTAGAACAATCCGACCAATGCATTTCAAGGGGTATAATGTGAAATATAATTCAGGAAATAGAACTTGGAACCCACATAAAATGCGACAATATACATTCAGAACAAAAGTGACTTTATTTTAAGTGGTAGTCAATTATTTGGAGTATTTCTGTTCCTGAGTCTTCATGAATATAGCAATAGATATAATATGACCTAGGTAATGTCTGCGGCAGGTACTATCTGAAAGTTAGAGAGTACGATTCGTGCTCATTTACATTCTTATCATGATCTTAATGATACGCTTCTGTTCAGATTTTTACAATGACTACTATGCTGGTTGCCTCTCAGCATTGTTCTAGTAAATCTACAATACTTCAGGTAACGGCATCGGTGTCACAACAAACAGTAATCGATACCAAACCTATAACAAACGAAGCGAAAACAACTAGTTCGCCCAAATAAGGTACCATTTTCTTTCTAAATATATATGCCCTCGGTGTTCAGGATTGTAGGTTTTTATCGGCCATAAAACGATGTAGTTCTGCTTTGAGGAATTTTCTCAGCATTATCAAAGCGATATGAAAAATTTCACAATACCTTTGTACGTGAAGTGAATGAAATGAGACGAAGAATTTAAGTGTTGTTTTAATTTCATGACACAGATTGAACGTTACTTTTTGACATGCTCAATTTTGTTGGTACGTGAGAAAAATGATGGAATAATTCCCAGAGAACGAGACCTTGAAGCTTTTGAACGAAAGAATGGAAATATATTGTCGCTATTTATATACATGAATTATGAAGAAAGTGGTCAAGAACAGGTCAGATAGGTTCTTCGACCTAAACGTTGCACATCAGAAAAAAGAATGACAAATTTTTGGTGGAAAATTCCATTCCCTTCTTTGGTAAATTGGTCTAGAAGGAGAAGGGAGTAACTCTACAGGCATTGTGAGCTTTATAAAAAAGGGGGTGTTGGCTGCTCAGCGTACAATATCTTGAAGAAAACAAGGCACAATATAGAGGTTAAATTATTTTTTTTGATTAGTTAGAATTCTAGATGTTGACAATTTTTTTCATCGCAAAAAGAATTTATGAATTTGCATTCAAATAATACCTGCTGCTAGTGGCAAAATTGCAGATCCGATCAGGCGTATTTATTATTAACTCCCCGAAAAAAATGCATTCGGGCCCGAAAATCATGAAGCGACTGTTGAATAAAATTGTTTGAAATTTTGTTGAAGTTTTGTGAAGCCAATCCTCATAGCAGAACTCGATCCAGTACATAAAAATAAAAAAAAAAGTCAATCCAATATTTTCTTCCGCAAATCTCAATCTCCCTATTTATGTGTGAAAAATTTTGAATATTATTAATCAAGTACCTATTAATAGATCTATTCCAACTAAAAAATATTCTCGGACCTTTCATATTGCTAATTTTAATTTCTTTTCCAGAAGTCAATCAAAAGCTTCCGTTTTGGCATCTAGACGAGACAGGGATCGTGTAGTCCCAGATTCTGACACAGGAAGCTACAAACGCACTATGTCTCCTAATGGTCATGCTATTCCTGCCGAAGTCCTAGCTGAATCACCAAAAATCAACACGAGAGAAACTATATGGCCGTTAAAAAATAAAAAGGAGCTGCAAAAGAACAACAACAACAACAATTCCAGTATATTCCGGAGAGTATCCATGAATGAAAAACCAAATAAATCGAAGAGTTTCAAATGTGATGAAAATGAAGACTTGAAAAAAGCTAACTTGGTGTTACCGGATGTTCTTCCGGTTCACGCCTTGACAAATAGATCTCACTACGGTAGAACTTCCTATCCGTTTTCAGCTTTGGATGATGGTGATGCTATGTGCAAATCCCCGTCTAAGAGTCCACCTTCTTCTCCCTCAAAAAGCCCCTCGAGGGGCTCGCCATTCGCACCTCTGAAAACAACGAATCTTTCTAGTACAACATCCTTCAGTGATAGAGTTTCACCTCCTAACTTATCTGGATCACGCACCGTTTCAAGCTTGATAAATACACCAGGTGCTAGTTCTTTGAACACTCCGTTGAGGGTAGCTACCTACAGTACTGTCGAAACTTCATCTCCCATAACCAATGACACTCCAAAACCAGAATCCCCGAGACTCAGTCCTTTATCTACTAAAATAACGCCGCAGAATTGTGCTTCGTCGTCTCCTCCATCACCTTCACGTTCTTCGCCTCAAATCAAACAACAGTTGTCCCCAAGTTCACCGATAAAATTGTCACCCCTCAGAATATCACCTGCCTCGTCAGGCTCCAGCAGTCCTCTTCAGACTCCTTCCTTAACCACCATCACTAGTTCTACTTCTACTACCGATTCTCCACCTTTGTCACCTGGAAAATCAGAACGATGTCCGCCAGTGATTGAAGGTCTTCAGATGATCCAGAGAACCGAAGTTGTTCTGAGAGTGAATACAACCACGTCAGATGCGTCGTCACAAACTGAGAAGGAAGAATTGCCCCCAACACCCTTGCCCAGTCGTAAGAAACTCCAAGAAGAAATTGAATGTGATTTATTATCTGAAGACATCATAAGTCATCTCTCCAATTCTGATAAGCTGAAAGATATCCTAGGTGAGTTAGGAACATACAATGATTGCATTAAATTAAGTCTACTGGTTGATTTTTTGATTCGAAGAGTCAAAGAAAACCTCTTTTCATTCTTCAGTTTTCCGAATTTCTGCAGGTTATAAAGTATTTCAGTAAGTAGGTACTCCGTCGATACTTTGTTTTGTTGTTATTGGTGATTTATTTAGAATAATGAACTTTGTCCAAATATTAATGATATTCATTTTCAGTTCCTGGTCCTACATACAAAAAATTGAGTGATTATGTACAAGGACTGTTCAAACCAGAAGTGACATCGAGGCCAAGACCAGTAAACTCGCCATTCAGAAGTCGCTGTAATACACCAAATGATTCTCACACCCCTACTATGTCATCAAACAGTAGCACTACAGTTAAATCAAGGTATTCATTTCATGTTTTTTGTCGTCACAATGATTATGTTGTCGACTTGTAATTCGAATTGATTCGATCATAATGAGTAATGAATAAAACGAAAAATAACAATATTTCATTTCTTCTCAGCGTTCCTTCTTCAAATATCAGCATGGAAATGAGCAACTCTTTATCTGGAAATTCAGCATATTTTACGACGTCAGAACCCAAAGCAAGGTTTCTCACTAGATACAGTCAGGATATGAATCAGAGTCAATTGTCGAGAAGTACCAAAGATATAAATCAAAAGAAGGTGAGGTTCAAAACCTTGCTTTTGAAAATGTCTCACCTCATCCTTACTTCTTTTTCTAGGAGGAACTAGTGAACAGACTTGGAAAAAAGCTAGACGTTTTGAGGAGTGAGCTGCTAGCAGTGGACGAAGAATCTAGAATCAATGAAGAATTGGGAGAAAATGTTGAGTCACATATAAGCAGGGTGGCACGACCTCAAGAGGCAGCTAAATTTCGACTTCATGTAGCTGAAATCGGGAAAATAACTAGTCTGCTTCTGGGTATTTCGGGAAGATTGGCCAGAGCTGAGAATGCACTTACAGGAATGCCTGAGGATCACCAAGAGAAGGTGAATATTATTTTGAATTAGCAGGAGGAGATTATCAACCTCCTGAAATGTTCACAGTCCACTTTTTGCGTAGTGTATCATCTGAAAATCGGAATGAAAGATGCGACTGCCGTCCAGAGCCTTTTTCGGAAACTTTGAAAGCTAATCTCTTGAAATGCATACAAAAGTCAGTTGCTCCTCCTAGTTCGAGAATTCTATAAGTGAATTTTGAAAATATCGTGGAATCAAAAAAAAGAATTTGTGATGCACAGACGTGAAATCGGGAGCTTTTGCGCGTTTGTTCAAATTCTTCGCCAGAGCGATCACCCATCCAGGTACTTCGAAATTATAGAAAATACAAGGAAATGATAAAAAATTATCGAAAGGTGGCGTATTGAATCGTATTCACCTAGCTTACACCTCTAAATTGGTATATTTCAAGATATGTTTTCGAAAATATCCGTAAATCGAGACGTCGGAATTTGACCTTCTGGAAACCTCAAAAGAACCGAAGAACGTATGATGAGGCTGGGAAATCTTTGGAAATCATTATTTGCTTCAATTTTCAACTGTGAATAACTGAAATGTTGTTTGGGTAAAAATAAACTAATCTATGATCATTTCGATTTGAACATGGGTGTGGTACTATAGTGAGTGTAGCGAGACTATCGAACAAATGATTATTAAACGAACCACAGATTCTATGAACCAAACCGGCCGTCAGCATGACAGAGAATGCCATTTTATTTTCATAAGTTTCTAGAGATGAAATCACAGAATTATCAGATTTCTCAACACCAGATGCGAAAAACTCAATTTTCAATCTCAAAAAAACAGATGGCTATATCCAGGGGGGTCTCTGGCAGATTTTGCCCACTAACGTACATAACAGACGCATTAAGAACTTGAACGAACCCTGAAAATTTCAAAATTGTGGGCGTTTCATCTTGTTTAAGGACGGAATGAATAAAATTGGATGAAGAAATCTTTATCTGCGTGTCCAACCTAAACATTTAAAACCATTTTCGGCTCAAAATTCAAAAATTACATACATTTGGGCCCTTGTTCAACGAAACGTGCGCGAAAAAAAAATATTTCGAGAAAGCGTAGAATCATCGAAATGTATGTTTGTATAATATATGTTAACACAGTCGCGAAGCTCTACTCCTCATAGTCCACGAATTATGAGCTTTATTCACACAGCGTTCCGTAATGTTTTGGAACTAGATTGAGCAAGAACAGTGTAACTAACTGAGGTTTTATGGTGCGACAGCGAATAAGCAAATCGAGCTCTATACATTCGATCGTTCGCTCGAGATTCCGACTGCTGGGCAAAATTGAAAATGCCCCACGGGCTTGAGTAGACGGGCAAAAACTCCCCACAAGCCTGTTTTTCATAAATAGGCCAGGTATTATTACTGTTACTTTCGAAAGTTACATAATGAGTGTATTTGTTAGAAGAAATTTATCAGGGTGGCCAATGCCCCATTGCCATGTTGATGAGTTCGGAAATTATAAATGGAATAAACGTTTCATATTTTATCATATAGTATAGCTCAACGATCTGGAACCTCTCATTTCCCTGAATGGAACAGGTCTGATTTCTAGGATCCTCACAAAATAAGAACAGCTTTTTTCTGAATTAGTTATTCAATAATTTCTCATCCAGATAAATAATAATTTAATATTTCTATTCCAGAGAACGCTGGAGGCCAAGAGGGACAAGCTACTTTCGCAACTAGAAGAGGCGAAGAGTTTGAAGGAGTGCATAGATCGTCGTAGTGTTAATGTGTCGAACATCCTAACGAAGTATCTGGATCCGGAAGGTTACGACGATTACGATCACTTCATCAACATGAAAGCCAAACTGATAATGGATTCGAAGGAGATAGCCGACAAAATAAAACTTGGAGAAGAGCAGCTCCAAGCTCTAAGAGAATCACTTACGAATTGAGACTGATCGTGCACCTGCGAAATATGCAACAATTTCAATTTCCCGATCGAAGAGAGAATTATTTATTGGTACAAATCGTTTTGATCGAGAAGTGAAATTTGCGTGTATTGAATGAGAGAAATGCTTCTTAGGCCAAATGGTAATCACTAATATTTTCATTCGAGTTTTATCGAATGCGCCTAGTCGAGTGACAATTTTACTTAATTAATCGCGAAATCATTGCTACGTTTTTATAATCACGTTTAATTGGTGAACGCTTAGTAAATTGTACTTATTTCTTGCTGTGAAGATTGGGCGATTCGGTTCTCCGTGATCTCCAACTTTTCACATGCCGATGTAGGTTCAACCTCGCGTTTGTACGAGCCTTCGGGATTGGTCGTGATTTCGGTCGCGACTGTGTCTCTTACCCGTTTTTTTAAACGATTAAGACGACTCTGCCGGGGCAGAATAGGCTGTTATATTTTTGCATTTTAACGAATTGAATTAATCATTTTGTTAACGATAATACAGTATTTATGTATGAGGTGCGATATTTGCAGCCTTTCGTTAGTGTAGACAAGAATTTTTAATTGGTTGCATTTCCTTTGTGATATAAAATTAACCTTGCTGGGTAGTCCGGAAAATTGCTGCAGATATGGAAGGGAGCCTCACACATGAAGTTTCTGTACATCTTCCTACCAAGTATTTATAATATAGTGTATAGTTGAGAATATTTTTAGAATACAAACACATATATTCTTGTTTACTCGAAATATTAATGTAATATATATAAATATATTTGTATTTTAAATATTTTGAATATAATGGTGCTCTGGAAATTTATCTAAGTTATGCGTTGTGCATTGTGATCAGATTTTAAAGTTAGAAAACCAGTCCATGTTTTTCATAGTATTTATATTCGTCGTGAATGCAGATGGAATATTTTTTGAGCTGTATGCATCGCTTGAAATAAATAGAAGATTCTAAACAATTGTTTTTTTTCATCATTCAATTTACTAAACCAACAAGTATCTTCACTATATTTGAATATCAGTAAATTATTGGATTTCTGAGGAATTCAACACCCTAGCATCTGCGTATAGTTTAATTAGATCGAGAAAGCAATTCTGTAATCAGGATAAACCATTTCCTTTTGTTCAAATCCATGTTAAGTGTTCAATTCAAATTTTCGAATATAAAATTGGATGTTGCGGATATAAATATCCCAATTGATTTCAGGTATCCAGAGCAATGACATCGACTGAAGAAGGCTATTTGAAACAACTCGTATAAGCAAAAATGAATCTCAATTCAAATTGTTGGACCAAGTTAACCTCAATTGCGCAAATGTATGAAACCTTTGCCCTCGGGATGTAACTAGCCAATCTCGGGAAATATGCTATTCATATTTCCCTAGTTGTAAAAATACCTATTTTTTCTGATTGATACAATATTGCCCTAGTTACCATACGTCATAACACGCTCATATTTCCCAAGGGAAATATGAAATGTCATGTCATATTTTCCCAAGGAAAACATCAAACGTCATATTTTCAATAATGTTTTATTTTTTGATTGAACCAACGAAATTAATTTATGATTCAACAAAGTTTTTGAATTTGTAACGCTACTTTTCAGAACCAAAATAGAAATTGCAAATTTTAATTTCAATTTCCGCTGAAGCGATTACAACCAGATACAAATTATGAAGAATTTTGTTCGTAATTTGCCGATGAGACTGCCGCTTCCTCGAGAGCATTTCGTTCAATTGTAGCCTGGAACGATTCTCCAAAATCCGTTACCATATATTGTTATGACTGTGCTACCCGCGATGCTATTATCGATACACCAGAAACAGAACTGATGCTGCAGAAGGCTCATCTCCGCCACCTTATTTTTCTGCAACATACTGTGAGCCAGATAGCCTTCCGCAACAGACGAACTTTTCCAACCACCGGAACCGCGTCTCTTTAGTGCAGTCATTGGGGCTCCCACATCGGCCACCAAAAGTCGCGGATATTCGTCTTCCACACGCTTCGAAATTATCCAAACCCACCCATTCCGCAACCCGCAACCCTACTCGGAATCGTTCCGAAGGTATTTTTGCCGTCATGCTGAAGAGTACAATTCTTATATCGATTAGCCACAAAGCATGTAGGAATGAATGCCTTGCGGATGCAACGCCGAATATTCCCTCACCAAACGATCAGCACGAATGTGAATAAACCCCGAGAAATGTCAAACCATCATCGAAGCATCGCCCAATGAATTTTCATTCATTGTAGACCAGTCAATAGAGCAGATAATGGGTCATTATGTGACAAAAATCGTAGAAGAAAACCGCGAGTGTGGAGGTACCTACGAAGGGTGATCCGTGGATGTTTCGTGATATGCTTTCGACTTGCAAATATTATTGCTTTTCTTGTAATTCCAAAAAACACCACAAAGCCGGTGTTTTTTTAGTTTTTTGCTTGTGAAATCTTAAGCAATTGAGCGATGCTGACACTTTCAACAACCGGATTGTGGAGAAAGAAAAGACGAAGAAAATTAATGCTAGTGCAACTCAATCGGGTCATTATTACCGTAGAAAAGTCGGAAAAACCCTGAAAATCAGCATTTTCAAAAAAATTCATAATTCGGCCATTTCAGAAGTTGTAGCGCGGGTTTTCCGGGTGAAAGTAGTGATTGATAGGTACTTTGAGTATGCACAACCAGGACGTTATTGTGATTCGAAATATTTTAGGCACTATTTTCCGGAAGAGCTGGATGCGTCAATTTACAAAACGGATTTTGAAAGTAGAAGTATAGTACTACAAAACTTCAATCTTGATTTTTCGTTTAAATGTTTCGAAATAGGTGAAAATCCATCTGGAACGGATAGTTGGGGTAGCCAGCCGACGCCGACAAATATTTACATTTATACCCCCACTACTTGACTGTAATCGAGCGTTCGGCTGGTTTTGGTCATGTTTGCACGTTTTTGAGCGCTCGTACTACTTACACGAGGGCTATATCATTTCGTCACGATGTCCGTATTTTTCGAATTTTGAGCCGAAAATGGTCTCAATCGACTATGTTCGACACGCTGATGACGAATCCCTCGGAAAATTCGAGTCGGTCCGTCCTTCCGACCGTAAGCACGATAACTCTCGAACGGAACAACCTAGAGACTTGAAATGTTCAGTGTGGGTTCAGTTCCCGAATGCCTCAGTTAAGTTCAATTATGGGCCAAATTCCACCAAGGGTTCCGTAAATATAGCCTTTCAAAGTTTTGTTCCCCTGATTACTTGAAAACTACAGATTTGATCGAGATGAAATTATGCACTCAAATGGAAAATGATGTGTTCAAGCTACATGTGAAATTTTGTCCAGATCGCATGACCAGAACCATAGAAACCATAGAAAATTGTTACTTTTGAACGGAAACGCCTAGGGACTTGAAATTTTCAGGATTGGTGTGGATCTCGAATGTCGTGATCACTTTCATCTATGAGCAAAATTATACTAGGGGTTCCGTAAATGAGGTCGTTTTAAATTTAGTTTTCCTGATAATTTCAAAACTACAGATTCGATCGTGACGAATTTTTGTATATTAATGGAGAATGATATATTCAAGCTACATTTCTCCAGATCACATGACCAGAACCATAGAAACCATAGAAAATCATAACTTTCGAACGGAAAGGCCTAGGTACTTGAAATTTTCAGGATAGGTGTGGATCTGAAATGTCGCGTTCACGGTTATCAATGAGCAGAATTATACTAGGAGTACGGATTTGATCGAGATGAAATTTTATATTTTAATCGAGAACGATATATTAAAGCAATATTTTGTCCAGATCGCATAACCAGAACCATAGAAACCATAGTTATAGTTTATAGTTTATAGTTAGGAAGGGATTACGTTCCACTGCGACCTCAAGGTCTATTGTGCCCCCCATCAGAGCCGTATTCGCAAATGCGCTACCTACAGCTCGCCCTCCAGCTCCAGAGCTCCAATGAACTCCAGTATCTGAGAGGGCTTCAAGGAGGTTAGATCCTCATTCCTCCTGTAATTCTCTTGTCCAAGACATTCTTTGCGCTGGTTTGCAATGGCGAGGCATTCTGTAACCAGGTGAACAGGAGTCTCCTCCTCTTCACCACAGAATCTACACTCGTCTGTTTCTGTCAAGCTCATTCTCATCATATGCTTCCTAAGGCGACAATGTCCTGTGAGGAAGCCAGTGAGTAGACGTAACTTGTTCTTACTGAGATCCAAATACTTTTTGGATCTTGAACTTTCATAGTTCCGAATGAACCTTTTAGAGTGGTCCATTCCTGGAAGGTTCCTCCAGAGTGCTTCTCTTTCGGTCTCTTCCTTCTCCAGAAACTCTTTCTTATAGGTGTGTTTACCTATGCCACAGAAGGGTTCTGGGCCAGTAAGTGGCGTTTGTGCTCCCTTTTTGGCAAGTGTATTGGCCTCTTCGTTTCCTTTGATTCCTGAGTGACCAGGAACCCAGACTAAAGAGACCTTATTTTTCATGCCTACTTCATTAAGTTTCCTCCGGCACTCCCATATCAGCTTTGAGTCGATGATATAGGAGTTCAGTGCTTGACTATCCGAGTGGATCACAATGTCACACCCTTGATAGTTTCTTTCCAGGTTTATATCTATGCATCTTTCGATTGCAAGTATTTCTGCCTGAAAGGCACTCGAGTAGGAGCCTAGCGATAGTGTACACTTGGTTCTTGCCCCGTATACTCCAGCGCCGGCCCCCATCGTGGTTTTAGAACCATCTGTATACCATTTAATGGTATTCACTTTGAAGTTTTGGGTAGTGTATTCCTTTTCCCATTCTTCCTTTTTACATAGCATAGTGTTGAAGTTCTTCTCAATGCTTACTCTTTTAATCATAACATCACTAGGCAGGTTCGCTGATGAGATGTACTTGTTCAGAGAGGACCAGGCTCCTTGACTTTTAATTCTCTCATTCCCTGTACCTTCCCTAGATATTCTAAGGATAGCCTCATGGGCTACTCTGTTGATCACTAGATGTAATGGAGTGAGATCAGTGATGACCTCAAGTGCTCTTGTCGGGCACGTTCTCATAGCTCCAGTGATGCAAACGCAGGCAAGCCTTTGTATCTTGTCGAGTATTTTCCTCGTGCTTGTCTGCCCTGTCTTAGCAGACCAGACTACTGCCCCATAAGTTATTATTGGTCTCACAATCATGACATACATCCATCGCAGTATTTTAGGGTTACAGCCCCAGGTTTTACCGGATAGGTTTCTGCACGCCATTAGAGCTCTTGTCGCTTTACTAGCAGTGTTTTTAACATGCTTATTCCACAGAAGCTTATTGTCTAGGGTAATTCCCAGATATTTGACTTCATAAGTCCATTCTACGTTATCTTCGTTCACCGAGATAGGCTTCATGGATGGAAGGTTTCTTTTCCGGGTAAAGGGAACCACTGTGGTCTTGGCTGGGTTGATGTTGAGCCCCACTGACAAGCACCACTGCTCGATAATTTTGAGGCCCCTCTGCAGCAAATCACAGAGGGAACCCTCAAATTTACCTCTTACAATTAGGACTATGTCGTCGGCATAGCCTATACATTCGAAGCCAAGCTCCGTTAGCCTGTGCAGTAGTTCGTCCACCACCAGACTCCAGAGGAGGGGAGATAGTACTCCTCCTTGAGGTGTTCCGCGAGTGGTTTTGACAGAGATGGTCTGATCGACACCCAGTGTCTCAGCTGTCCTCGTCGTCAACACCTCATACATCCATTTTATGATGGTACAGTTCACTCCTCGCTTTACAAGTGCCTCTCTGACAGACACGTGTGTCGTGTTGTCAAAGGCCCCAGATATGTCTAGGAAAGCGCACAGTGCAATTTCTTTGTTGTTCAGCGTCTTCTGGATGCCTTCAGTCAGCTGATACAGAGCAGTCTCCGTGGAGCGTCCTGCCCTGTACGCATGCTGACATTTGTGAAGTGGTGTTTTCTCCAGGTTCTCCGTTCTTATGTAGTTATCTACTACCTTCTCCATCGTTTTAAGCAAAAACGAGGTGGAGGAGGAGAAACCATAGAAAATTGTTACTTTTGAACGGAAAGGCCTAGGAACTTGAAATTTTCAGGGTGGGTTTGGATCGCAAATATCGCAGTCACTTTCATTTATGAGCAAAAATAGAAAATAGGGTTTCCGTAAATATGGCAGTTAAAAATATTTCTTTCCTGATAATTTCGAAACTACTGATTGAATTGAAATGAAATTCTGTACCTAGCTGAGGTATAATGTATTCAAACTACGTGCGAAATTTTGTCCAGATCGCATCACCGAGACCATAGATACCGTAGAAAATTCTAGCGAATTATCGAAAAAAAATTGGTCAGCTGAAGCACTGACATGAAGTCTGGAGTTTCGCCTAAGTTTGAGAATTTTTTTGACAGCTGTCGAAAATTCCTTCAATTTATTTCTAAAACTGGAAAATGCGAATCTACCTACAAGGTGGATGTACGAGCGCTCAAAAGCTCCTGACTTCACGGCAGTGCATTTCGTAATTTTTTTCACCTATTTTGCAACATTTTAACGAAAAATCAAGATGAGCGTTTTGTAGTACTATACTTCTACTTTCAAAATCGTTCTGTAAATCAAAATAGGATATTTTCCGACGCATCAAGTAATTCCGGAAAATAGTGTCTAAAATATTTCTAATCACAATTCTGCAGAAACTATTCAGTCGACAACGTCCTGGTTGTGCAAACTCAAAGTACCTGTAGCAGACTTAGGTACCCGATATGAGTCAAGGCCATATAACGCGCACCCCTGAGCAGAGCCGGGACTGCGGTAATATAAACAAAGTAAGTTTGGTAAAAACCAGGAACGGCGCTGGAAGAAGGGAGACAGTCGACACCTGGAAAACCAGCGCTACAACTTCTGAAATGGCCGAGTTAGGAATTTTTCAAAAAACGCTGATTTTCAGGGTTTTTCCGACTTTCCTACGGTAATAATGACCCGATTGAGTTGCACTAGCACTCATTTTCTTCGTCTTTTCAGTCACAATTCTGTTGTTGAAAGTGGCAGCATCGCACGATTGGTTCAGATTTTACAAGGAAAAAACTGAAAAAACACCGTTTTTGTGGTGTTTCTTCGAAATTACAAGAAAAGTTATAATATTTGCGAATCGAAAACATATCACAGAACATCCACGGAACACCCCACCGACCCCCACACTCGCGGTTTTCTTCTACGATTTTTGTCACGAAAAAATCTCTATTGCCTGGTCTATTGCCTCGAGAATGTGGTCCAGAATCGTCAATCGAATTAGGAAATTCAGGTAAGTAAAAATTTCTCAGCACTATAATATGTTCATTTTTCACATTTCAGCGATTTGAAAGGTGATTTCGTAATTCGTCGAAATTGACAGGTACATAGAATCCCTTCAAACATTCGTTCATATTTCGAAGAAAAGACCCAGTCGTGATCTGAAATTAGATTAACTAGATATTCTTTCAACACATGCGTTGATAGACTGAAATGATTTCACAGGGTGTTTCTCAAGGTGAGGCTTTTTTTAACAGGTGCTAGAACTCTTCAAAAGTGATCATTTCGGCAGAAGTTGATCATATAAAATATTCAATTTGAAAAAATTGCGAAAAATCTTTGGCATCAAGATCTTAAGACGAATCTGGATCGTGTTATCTTTCTGTTAGGAGATCTGCCATGATTCACGGTGCAATATGCATTCCAGCTAGTAAATAAAGTGTTGGAAATCGCAAATTTGTATATTCTCTTTCAACTTTCATTAGGAGATTTTGACTGAAAGGTATCATTCTCAAAGTTCAAAAAGGAAGAATAACTGATTGAAATGGAAAAAAAAATTAGGAAGTTCACACTCTCACCGATAAAATTGATTCAAATTGTTTACAGAAATAGTTCGAAATGGTCACCATTCGTTCGATGTGCACAAAGTCTTGCCTGGCGTATTGAGGAATTATAACATCCAGCAACTATCACATCAGTTTGCTCACGAATAATGTCACAAGCATTTTCAAGGCGATGTTTTAGTTCTTCAACACTATTCACCTCACCGTTACTGAACAATTATGTTTTCAAATGACCCAAAAAAAAGAAATCACAGGGGTTGGGATCTGGGGAGCGTGCAAGCCAAGAAATCGACCCACCACGTCCTATCCACCTATTTGGAAACAGATTACGAAATTCGGAAAAGTCCCAAAAAGTCATACGCTATGTCAGATGTTTTTCCGTAAACTGAACTCATTTAATAAACACATTTAGATCTCAATACGTACCGTCAGATCAGGACTGTAAATTTCTTAGATTTGCTGGTAACTTTGATTTCAAAATACTGGGCCCTGGTGAATTTAAGGAATTTTTAGTTTTGACTTATTTTGATGAGTTTACTAGCACCTGTCGAAAAAAAACCTCACCTCCGAAAACATCCTGTAAACGATAAAGTTTTAAATATTCGCAAACCAGATTTTTAGGTTCACGACGATTTTCAGAAATTTATGGTAACAATTTCAAGTCCGTACATAAAGGAAATGAAGAGAATGAAAACATTCGTTCATAATTTGTAGAATAAACCTTTTGGGTATTTGAAAAGTGGTAAATAAAATCCAATAAACCCTTTTGCATAGATAGATCAACAAACTTACTACTTTAATAAATTTCCTATTCATATTTTGTACTGGACTTGAGCCTATCATAATGATTGATTAAATGAACTATATGAAAATTTATATAATTATGGAGTGCTTATAGATGTGAAAACCAACACAATGTAAAAAATTGAGAAAAGCACTGCCGTGAAGGCAGGTGCTTTTGAGCGCTCGTACATGCACCTTGTAGGTAGATTCGCATTTTCCAGTTTTAGAAATCAATTGAAGGAATTTTCGACAGCTGTCACAAAAATTCTGAAACTTAGGCGAAACTCCAGACTTCAGACACAGACTTTAGGTGACCAATTTTTTTTCGATAATTCGCTAGAATTTTCTACGGTATCTATGGTCTTCTTGATGCGATCTGGACAAAATTTGGCACGTTGTTCGAATTCATTATTCCTAAGCTAGGTGCAAAATTTCATTCCAATCCAATCAGTAGTTTCGAAATTATCAGGAAAAAAATATTTTGAACAGCCATATTTACGGAACCCCTAGTCTAATTTGGCTCATTGAACGTGGCCGCGATATTCGCGATCCAAACCCACCCTGAAAATTTCGAGTTCTTAGGCCTTTCCGTTCGAAAATTACAATTTTCTATGGTTTCTATGGTTCTGGTCATGCGATCTGGACAAAATATTGTTTTAATATATCATTCTCGATTAAAATACAAAATTTCATCTCGATCGAATCCGCAGTTTCGAAATTATCCAGAAACCAAAATTTCAAACGACCGTATTTACGGAACCCCTTGTATAATTCTGCTCATTGATAAACGTGAACGCGACATTTCAGATCCACACCTATCCTGAAAATTTCAAGTCCCTAGGCGTTTCTGTTCGAAAGTTATGTTTTTCTATGGTTTCTACGGTTCTGGTCATGTGATCTGGAGAAATGTAGCTTGAATATTTCATTGTCCATTAGTATACAAAATTTCGTCACGATCGAATCTGTAGTTTTGAAATTATCAAGAAAACTAAATTTCAAACGACCATATATTCGGAACCCCTAGTATAATTTTGAACGTGATGAACGTGATCACGACATTCAAGATCAACACCTATCCTGAAAATTTCAAGTCCCTAGGCATTTCCGTTCAAAAGTTACAATTTTCTATGGTTTCTATGGTTCTGGTCATGTGATTTGGACAAAATTTCACATGTAGCTTGAACACCTCATTCTCCATTTGAGTGCAAAATTTCATCTCGATCGAATCTGTTGTTTTCAAGTAATCAGTGGAACAAAACTTTGAACGGCCATATTTACGGAACCCCTAGTGGAATTTGGCCCATTAACGAACTTAACCGAGGCATTCGGGAACTGAACCCACACTGAAAATTTCAGTTTTTGTGATATATCTCTCTTCTCAGAGTTAATATGAATAATGCTACATATGAAATTTTTATATACTTCGATACTAGAAAATACCAAATTTACAGACACTAATTAATTACATAGGTACCTATTCATTTTATTTCAAAGCTGTTTGCTTTTGATCATACTTTTTGTCCAGGACATTTTTTGTCATTATTCGATTCCCATATCTCATCTTGAGTGCATTGAAAAATTCAAATAAACTCACATCAGAAAAATTGAAAGAACATACCTACATACAAAGTGGCTCAATACTTCGTTTGACATTTCGAGGTCATGGAAAAAAGAATGGAATATTTTGAATTTATTACTACCTACTCATTTATTCTGTGAATCTTCAGATTAAACCATAATATAGGACATCAAGGCCGTCAAATATCTGGATCTGTCTCTGGAGACTTCATTTTTCAGATCTCAGAGCAGGAACTATTTCGGACTGACGTTAGAGCAATCGAAGCTTTCGAAATAAGTTCGTATCATTTTGATGATCTTGAAGTCGAAGAGGAGTAAAGTGTAGGAGTAACTTTCCGCAATGGTCCATAAATAAATGAAACCCCAGGTTTATACCGAAAATATTTATTCAGAAAAAATAGAACACTCCAACGGATTTTCCCAAATGGACGGATCTCTGTATACGGGCATTCACAGTGTATCCGAGAAGATGAAAGAGAAATAAATACAAGTTCGACTATTCAATTCCAAAAATATTCCAAAGGGAATTTTTACCGGGTTTTCATTCTCTCCAAGCCGCCGTTCAGGTATAATACGTCAAGTTCTGCTTCCCACATTCGCTATCCTTCCATTATCCTGTTTCCCGCTCCTGGACGCTCACAGGCGCCTGCGGCAGTGCGGCGCGAGTCGGCTAGATCAACAAGTCCTCAGCCCGAAGTTGCAGCGCGGCTTGTAGTGAACGCGCGAGCGTGGCCGCGGAATCATGTCGCTTTCCGTGAAAATTAAACAATTTCAGATTCCTAAATGTAAAGGGGAAAAATTAGCTAGGATCGAGTTCAGAGGTAGGAAATGCATTCCTTTTGAAATATAGCGATATTGTGTCATCAGGTTTTGAACTCTGTCTTTTCGAAAGATACATCGGAAATTATTTATATCATGAAGATTCCATAAAAATCTTTCGGGAAATGTGAATTGTTGATGATGAAATTTTATGTTGTTGAAGAATCCCAAGTAAAGAAATTTTTTCTTTTTTTAAACTCGCTTTCTCAACAAAATATGCACCAATAATGGACAACGTTAATTCAGAACATGCTTCAAAATTGCACAACGGGTCATCATTTCCACAGCGCTTCGTCCTCTTCCTATATTTCACAAAATGTACTGAACGTTTTTGAAAAATATCCTGGTACCTACTAAATGTTCCAGCGGAAATTTTAAAATCCCATAACTCACGAACTACTAGGAGGTGTTACAGCTTTGCTATGTAAAACAATACCTATTAAGTAATACCAATCTACTTACCAAATTATACGATTCTATATTGGTCTAGTTCGTCAGCATTTTTTGTTGAAGAAAAACATGCGAATTTAAAACAAAATTATATTATTTCTGATAACTCAATTACCTATTTTCTAAAAATATTATTTATTGAATATAGTTGGCCGATACTTGATGAAAACCCATAACTAAACTATTTTAGACTAAATTACACAAGAATTTCATTCGAGAAAAATATTTCGACAAAACAGTTGCATCATCTGGTGTACAAGTACAAATTTTTCATAGATGAAAAAATTGCAATAGAAGAAACATGGGGAAACACATGTCCCTTATCCATTGCACAGGTTGGGCAAATTTCGATGTTTCAGGAGACAAAAGGAGATAGATATGGAAAGATTTCTGTAGGTTTCCTTCGAAACATCAGATTTCTTACAGACCCGAGATATCACGGAGAGAGCATCATGATCAATCATTGAAGAAAATTTTAATTTTTAGAACTGGCTGGGCAAATTTCGATGTTTTAGCATTACAACTTTTAAACTAGAGGAGATAGACAAAATCTGATACCCCATTCTCGTTCTATTTTTCTGAGAAACTAACAAGGGTAGTATTCATTTTTGGCCACCTTCTTTTGTTTTCGAGTTATAAGCGAAAATTGGAAAAAAGGCGATATCCAAAAAAAATTATATTTTTGCTAATAATGGTGATAGAGCTCTGAAATTAAAACATTATACAGGCACTTTTTTACGTATAATCCAGTGGCGTGCTCGTAAGCTTCGTAATCAAAAATCCTACTGAAAAGACGAGCACGCCACTGGATTCTACGTAAAAAAGTGCCTGTATAATGTTTTAATTCCAGAGCTCTATCGTCAGTATTAGCGGAAATATAAATTTTTGTACATATCGCCATTTTTCCAATTTTCGCTTATAACTCGAAAACAAAAGAAGGTGGCCAAAAATTAATACTACTCTTGTTAGTTCTTCAGAAAAAGAGAACGAGAATGGGGTATCAGATTTTGTCTATCTCCTCTAGTTTAAAAGTTGTAATGCTAAAACATCGAAATTTGCCCACCCAGTACACTAAAAATCAAAATTTTCTTCAATGATTGATCATGATGCTCTCTCCGTGATAGCTCGGGTTTGTAAGAAATCTGATATTTCGAAGGAAACCTACAGGAATCTTTCCATATCTATCTCCTTGAATGAACTTTAGAGGAGAACTGTGAAGGCTTCCAATTTTAGTTACACCCATCTTCTTCAGTTTAAGTTGAATTTAATATATCCCAATTCGAAATGCAACAAGTTCGTTTGGAAAATAAGGTTTATGGGAAATTAAAATATCAGTCATCACCACGAAGATTTTGTAGAAATACAAATTATCAATGAAACAGAAATTTGAAAGACGAGATAATCTATGACAGTGTAAATAGGAAACATAATTTGAAAAACATCAAATAACTCTAAAAAATCAAATAAGAAACTAATGTCATTTATCGACCAGGTGCCAAGTAAAGAAAAATGTATTTTTGGATAAAACATTCTCGTCTTTAACTTTTGGAACTAAAGTACAAAAAGGGAAACTTTGTTGAGAGCATAAAGTGAGTTACGATGCATACGATTAAAAAAAAAATATTTTATCTGTCTTCAACTCAATTTTCCTATTTAGTTCGATGTTATTATTTCAATATCGAATTCAGAAATAGAAAATTTCGGTATTTTAATGTGAAACGTAATTGGTTACAAGAATACTTATCGTATTTCCTTTTGAGAAGGAAACGATAATTCTCTGAGGACCCTTGATGTTTTAATTGTTATCATCATATAATTATTAATTTGATAAGAATGACCGCCGGTAAGAATTACAACAATACGATCAGATATTGAGTTTTTATTTTTATCATAATATTTTTTCAGTTTCCTCAGCGAGCTCTACGAAATCATACGTGAACTCGATTATTCACAGAATTGAAACACAATTCCCTTCCTTCATAAGCCATCGAAAAGACATAGTTTTAATCAATGATAATAGTTAGACATGTACGAGTATATACTGAAAAGCTAGTTATTCCAGAGAATTATTTCGTATAACGACCTATTTTGATATTCAAAATATGATATGAAATACTCAATTGACAACTGGAGGAATGATTGAATAAATTCCAATGGAACAGATTCCTGAAACGGAAGAAGTGAAGTTCAAATAACACACAAATTTCAAACAACAAATTTAACGATTCTAAAAATCTAATAACATAGTGTATTACAAAATCCAATTACTGATAAATTTTTTGAAATGAGAGTCCTAAGAACCACTTCATTTTACTTATAATTATTTTCATCAGTTGTTAAGGTTCTATAGTAGCATGCCCAATTTTTGGTCCAGACGAGAGTAGAGGATTGGAATAAGTTGCGTAAATCGTAATAGAAAACAGTATATTCTCTCCTTCTTGCGATTCAAAAGTTATGCTGACAAAATTCGAGTTGAGTCCTCCTGCCACAATTTCTGCATAACCCCCTTTACCATTTCGACTCAAGTCTTCCACCTTAAAAATAAATAATAAATATAACTAATACTTCGACATGTTCTCTCGATGTTATTGATGATGCTATGTTCGATGGTGAGTTATTTAAGCTATTTCCATCGTCTATGGAAACGCTTTTGTTTCTACGTTTCGGTCTGATTAATCGGACCGTCCTTAGGGCAGCCCTGAAAAGGGCTTTGGGTTTCTTCAGATTCATTTCATTTCAAAATCGGAATATCTGTTCACCAACGAAATAATTTAAATCGGACGAAAGCTAGTCCTTCTTAGGGCAGCCCTTAAGACGGTCAAATAACTTCTCATTATTTCTTTGAATTTATTTCGGTTTATTATTTCCAGCAATAATATTATGAAATCTTTCGAGGAAAATAAAATTTTCAACCTCGCTTTGATCTATGAGCAAAATTATACTAGGGGTTCCGTAAATATGGTCGTTTGTAATTCAGTTCTCTTGATCATTTCAAGAGTACGGATTCAATCGTGACGGTGATTTGTATTTCAATGGAGAATTATATATTCAAGCTACATTTTGTCCAGAACGCATGACCAGAACCATAGAAAATTATAACTTTCGAACGGAAAGGACTAGGGACTTGAAATTTTCAGGAAAGGTAGACTAGCAAAATTAGACTAGGGGTTCCGTAAATATGGTCGTTTGAAATTCAGTTTTCTTGAAAATTTCAAAACTACAGATTGGATTGAAATGAAATTTTGCACATAAATGAAGAATAATGAATTCAAACTATGTGCGGTACTTTGTCCAGATCGCATAACCAAGACCATAGATAGGTAACGTAGAAAATTCTAGCGAATTATCGAAAAAAAATGGCCACCTGGACCTTCGCCTCAGGTTGAAATTTGTTTTGACAGCTGTCAAAATTTTTTTCAATTGGTTTCCAAAACTGGAAAGTACGAATCTACCTGCAAGGTGGATGAACAAGCGCACAAAAGCTCCTGACTTCACGGCAGTGCTTTTTATAATTTTTTTCCAGTGTCTGTTACGGTGGTTTAAAATAAATATATAAAAAAAATTCGTGTGATGCCCAGATTTTCACATTGGATCTTTAAGTGCTGATACACGAAATTTCATCCAAAATGGGCCACTTTCCGCCATCGGTAATCATAGTTCGCATATACGGTCCATGAACTTCGTGAGTTAAAAATCGAGTAATCAAGTGTACATTTTTTTATGAAATAAGTATGTACAGTACTTAGGTATATTTTGTTGAATATAAAGGGAGAAAACGAAGTGAAATCTTCGAATGTAGTTGTTATATTTTTTGTCTCTTAGTTACACAATCATAGAAGTATCTGGCTTATTTACCAGAAAAAAAGTTCACAATATAATCAAGTCTACTCACTGTTATGCAAGTAATAGTTCTGGAACTGGAAAACATTTCTGGGATCCTTGGATACTGGAATGCTTCATTTATTACAGTGCGTGGTCTTCCAGATTTCTGTACAATTTTCTGCAAAATTCTGATCCTCCTGAAATACAATTCCACGTAATACGAATACTTTGGAAATATGTTGAACTATAATGAGGAGTTTCACAAATTGAATTATTGTCCTATCAAGAAATTTTAACCAAGCAATTTCTTCGACTGTTGAATAAGCGAATTTGATGGAGCGAAATTCATTTGGTATATCTTGCTGGTAGATAATTCCACTTAACCAACATTATTCTTGCTACATATTTGTTGTTTGAATACAGGATTTGGATAACATTATAAGTAATTTGCAACCTCATATGTCAGGAAGTGTTGGTTCCCTTCAAATATAAAAAAGAATTCAAGTAAATAGACTTTATCCGAATAATTTTTTTCTAAAATTTCGATGTAAGTCGTCTATACCCGAGATTTTACGTGTCGTTTAAGAATTTCAAAACCATTTTTGATTTTTTTTTTAGAGGTCAAAACTCTATGTGTGAACGGTTTTAAATTTAGTGGAATTTCCTTTCTATATATTTGTAGCTTTTGATTGATTTTCCGAATATCTACAACTTATATGTTCCATCTTTTTTTTATGAAGAGAATTTCATTAGAAATTCACAACTGTATTTCAGTAAATGAATCAAGATTTCCAGAATTATTAATTGAAAATTGAAGTGTTACTTACGGTTGACTTGGATCACATTCGTACAAATTGTGTGGTAATATAGAAGACCGAACAGCTGCAGACTCCACATAACTGTCAATTGATGGTAAAACCACAAGAAGCAATGATAGTAATTTCATCTTTTTTCTTCAGTTACACCTATGCACATTGTTCATTATTTTATTTCCTTATATAATACTTTCAAACAAACATTGGTATCAAAGGGATCTCATCCTATCTCACAATTTATCAAATAATAATCTTCCATAATTATTTATGAAGATTTGTGTTCCCAGAAACAAAACAATTTTAATTATGAATAATTACGGACAAATTACATTGTTAAATCGATAAGATTATTCCACCTTGAACAAATATTTTGAACGTTCACAAGAGGGGTTGAAATGCCTAACCCAAACAATTCCATTTCCATTATTGGGAATGATAAACCAGGAGGTTCTGAGAAAAAAAACATGTTTCCTTTTGGGTAAAGCTTAACTCCCGACGTTGTTGAGAAACTAATATTCAAATAATTAATCTATTTAATGTTTGTTCGTTATTTAGGAAGATTTCATGTTACCGGAATGAGAAATCTAAAACAAATTGTGAATTATGTCGGCTTCAAGGATAAGATTCTTCTTTGAATGCAGTTTCAATTTTTTTCCACGTTGATTAAAATTCATACAAAGATGATAAATTGACATATTTGTTCAATTTAAATAATCGTACCAAACAATTTCAATTAAACTTCAAAATCATCTGTTTTTGCCGCATATGAAGAGGAATGAAATGAATACAAATAAGTTACATAAGACAAAGTTCATCTAACGGAACATTTAAGATTCCTACATGAAAATAACTCAGAAAAATTATAAAAAGCACTGCCGTGAAGTCAGGAGCTTTTGAGCGCTCCTTCATCTACCTTGTAGGTAGATTCGTTTTTTCCAGTTTTAAAAACAAACAAAAAAAAACATTTTCAAATTAGGGCGAAACTCCAGACTTCACGTCAGTGCTTTAGGTGATTTTTTTTCGATAATTCGCTAGAATCTTCTGCGGTATCTATGGTCTTGGTAATTCTGCATTAAAATACAAAATTTCGTCACGATCGAATCCGTAGTTTTGAAATTATCAAGAAAACTAAATTTCGAACGACCATATTTACGGAATCCCTAGTCTAATTTTGCTCATTGATACACGTAACCGTGACATTCGAGATCCACACCTATCCTGAAAATTTCCCCTAGGCCTCTCCATTACAAAGTTATAATTTTCTATGGTTATGGTTCTCGTCATGCGATCTAGACAAATTGTAGCTTGAATTTATCATTCTCTCCAATTTTGCATGTAGCTTGAACACGTCATTCTCCACCTGAGTGCAAAATTTCAACTCGATCGAAATAGTAGCTTCGAAGAAATCAGGAGAACAAAATTTCGAACTGCCATATTTACGGACCCCTGGTCGAATTTCGCCCAATAACGAACTTAACCACGGTATTCGAGATTCAAACCTACCCTGAAATTTTCAAGTTTTTAGGTCGTTCCGTTCGAGAGTTATCGTGTATACGGCCGGACGGACAGACTCGAATTTTTCGACGGATTCGTCATCAGTGAGTAGAACTCTATCGATAAAGACCATTTTCGGCTCAAAATTCGAAAAATACAGACATCGTGACGAAATGATATAGCCCTCGTGAAAGTAGTACGAGCGCTCAAAAACGGTTATTCTCAAGCAATCCATCATAAAATTAAGGGATTTCCCGTGGAACAGCACAAATTTAAATATGATTTTCAGGTCATGTTCGTATTTCAAGTTCTGGAGCTCTGAAAATTGACGAAAATTGTCAAATTAACTTGTTCATGAATGTTAATGAAAAGACCAGTTAACGACGAAGGGAACTCCGCGGCTGTTGGAATTCTGTTCTTTGTTCATTGGCTTAAAACTTGAATCCTTGAGATATTACCTCTTTATTCCATTATTTCGGGGTAGAGATCGAAAAATGTTATGATTCCTTCCTTTCGCATATTTTTGTTTCGATTCCTTCAATTGCTAATACTATGAAGGGTTATGTCGTAATCGACTTATTTTTGGATAAAAATAATAGTCATGTTATATTTTTTATTTCATTTAAAGTATTTCAGGTATTTCCATCATTCTATTCTGTAATCAACGGCCGGACGGCTGTACGGACAGAACTGAATTTGACCTCGAATTCTTCATCCGTTAGTCCAACGTAATCTTTTGAGACTATTCTCGACAGGAAATTCGAAAATTACAGATCTTTCGCCATTTTTCATAAAAACAAGCATGTTCTTGTGTTCTTCAGAAAAGCTGATAAAGGCGTAACATTTTTCTTCCAGGATTTCTGTTCTGGGAAAATATATCTACTTTACTTCAATCGAAAACATCTCTTCTATCTATTCTGCCGTTGTCAAAAGAATTACCTAACAAATTTCATATAAATCGAAACAGTAACAAAAATGCCGATGAAGCCATTTTTTTCCTCTGACTTAATGTAGAAAATTATATATCTCCGGAAAAAGTTCCAGTTGCCTGCAAATTTCAGAGCCTTGTTGTATTGTAAATAAAACTTCTGGCTTATCTGGCCAGAAAGTTATTTCCTCATTGAAAACTTCCTGCTATAAAAATAAGATAACTGATAGTTTCACCTCAAGTTTGGGTCGAATAGATTGTTGAGCATGAGGAAGCAATAATAATAATAGGATCTAGATCATTTAAATCGAATACTGTTTTTTTTGTTTTCAACGGCTCGAAAAAACGAATTACTCAATATTGGAAGAAAAACGAAATGTATCGAAGTATATACCTTACTTTTTGCGCTCTTGTTTCTATGAACAAGAGCGTTATCATTTTCCAGAAATATCTGAAATTTTCGAATTTTGAGCCGAGAATGAAGCTTCGAAATCTTCAGGGTACCTTTCTGGTCTGCGAGCACCGGTTCAGTTCGCAAATGGGTAAAGTAAAATCCGCCGAAAGGTTTTGGAGATATAGACATCTGAATTTTTTTTTGGCCATTTTCCGAAATAGAATTGAAACTTTGTAGTTAGTTGTGAAATAACGAAAAGGAAACTCTGAAGAATTAAAAAAACATTCTCTTCAAAACTTCGGTGTCTCAGAAACTATTCGCCATATCCTGCTGACATTTTGTACCTGCATTTTGGGGAATCGTTAAAATTGGATAAAAATGCACCTTTACAGCTTTCCCATATGACATTTGAGTTTTTCTGATGATATGTTAAAAAGTGTGATAACTATCTAAATTATTCAGTTCCTCAATAGTTCGGAAAACAGATTCGGTATCTCAGAAACAATTTTCCATATTCTGCAATTTTTCGGTGTGCACATATAAGAAGACATGGATAAAATGAGTTCTTTAGGAATTTAGCTCTTCAGCTGTTCCATGCAAAAAAAATATGTTTTTCTCCAATATATAATATATCCAATAAGTTCGTTGAAGAAGTACAAGAATTTCTTCCACATAACGTTGGGCTATCAAAGAACCATTTATGGTTCAACAAAAAGACAATACCGCTGATAGCACACTAAATTTAATTTTTTTTCAAATGGTTGTCTAATCAAAAAAATCTTCTTCTGGCTTGCCACATTTTCTTACTTTGAGAGTAAGTTGATAGGAATATGGAAAATGAAACCAGGCTTCATCTTGAGAGAAAATTGAAAATGTTATCGCTGAATTAGATTCAAGGATAATCCACCTTTTTTTGAACTTTCGGAATTTACGAACGATATGCGAATGAAATATCTTGCGACATTTTAGACCTTCAACATTGTGTAGTTCTTCTTTTAGATGGCTAAATCCCTATACTCTTTCAGCACTACCTGCTTCAAGAAGAACCCAAACGCACCGCGAAAGGGTGCATTACTACTTTTATAATCAATGAAAACATCAAGATATTTAGCCCTGAATTGCTGAAAATATTATTTCGCAGAAATATTTCACTTACCTTCAATCTCCGATTCATTTCTTAAACAGGGCATAATATTGAAAACGTTTCGGACAGCAGAAGAAGACATCTTTTATATTCACTGGATATCTTTCTATAAAATTCGAATCATAAATTTCTCTGAGGGTTAGGTCTGCGACACTTTCAGTTCGCGATTTATATCAAGAAACATGAAATGATATATTGACATGATAAAAGCTGAGCCATACGGTCACACATCGAGCAAGATTTTTATTGAATGCACACGTAATACAAAAAAACTGTTTCGTCGTAAAAGAGTAATTATTCGCTGAAAAAAATTTCTCATATTTTATGCAAAGCTTCGACAAGATATTGAATTGAAAGAAATGAATCTCAACATTAAATCAGAAATACGATATGATGAAACTCAATAAACATTTTTATCATGATTTTTACATATGCTTTGCGATTTTGCCGATTTTTGAATGGAAAATTGAGGGAGGATTGCCATGAAGGATTTGCTCCAACCCGAAAAGACCATAATTATCATTGGACGTTAATTTGCTTATTTCCGAGTATAATTATGAGGAAACTGGGTCATAACAGAAATGGAAAAGCAAGTATGCAGTACTTACTCTTATGTCGCTGATATATCGCATGTATGAATATAACTAGAAAAAAAAGAATCAATATTTCAGAACATTAATTAGAGCAAAGTTAATGAATGAGGGAGGAATCCCATTAAAACTAGAAGTCACTTGTTGTATGTGAGTAACTAGATGCAAAACAATTCAATCGTAGTAGGTATTCAAATTTCGATTAATTATTTCAGCGGACACCACAAATCGCCTAGTATAATGAGGGAGATATCTGGAATGTGCCGATAAATCCCTACCTATTCGGGTCCAGTTGATTAATGGTTGATTAAGGCAAAATACATTACTGATCCCATATTGTATCAAATATGGATGAAACGCTCCTATCTCCTATGCTGAAGACAGAACTTAGGCATATGATCTTCCCAATTCGAATTAAAATACTTAATGTTCCCGATGAATGTGTGAACTGAGTGTATTCGTTGAATTCCATCTTGACTACGACAAACGCAAGTTTTGTTTCTATATAGAATGATTCTCCTGAAGAATTTTCCTTGAAAAGAAAAACATGTGTCTGTGGGATGAAGACGTTGTAATTGTATCCTTGAACATACACCTGCATGTTTCCTCTCACACAGGAAATGTTTTCCGATGTGACAAAGGAAACCCTTGAACAATCCCCTGATGGACGGTGAGATTCACAGGAAATAACATTTTAGACACATTAAATCGAGACATATAGTATTGTTTTCTTTAGTTCACCACATTGTGCGTTTGGTTTTGAGAGATTTTTTCAATTAAAAGAAGTTGGATACGGCAAATTCGGCAAAGTTCTTTAGTTAACATTAGTAATACACAAAAATAAGAACTTCGATAGAAAACAAACTACTCCCCTTATCGATCGTATGTCGGTTTCTGACGATACACCCATACTATACAGTTTGTCTTGTTAGGTATTCTGCGTCGTTCTCGTTGCATACTCACATTTGTAGAAAACATTTCGAACAGAACACTTTCTTCTATTGCGAGTAGTAAAACGATTAAATGAGTAAAAGACCTGGGAGCTAAAGTAAGGGAGGGGAAGCAAAGGTCCAAATTTTCACATACAGAATGGAAATTCTTCAAATTTCCTACCAGATTCCTTTTTTTTTGGACTCAAAACAGTCTCTGCGATATCCGCAGCCGATGTACTGATCAACAAGTGAATTTTCACTCCATGTTTTCCGACTGAATTCTTGACAAGAATCCGACATTTTTAATGGAATAAAGTATTTGGTCTTGATAGGCACTGTTATCAGATATTTAAATACATGCTCCTTTATTATTGTATTCAAGTGACAAATTGTTGATGTATTCTTGCAGGAATTGATTTATATACCTAGTATAATTTTGTTTTCAGGTGTATCTCACATCATCAGATTAGAAGACACTGGATCTGAATTGTACATTGTTGATCAGGTAGGTTTATCTACATCTTGAATGAGCAACCTTCTAACAATTTCCCCTGTTGAAATTCTTACCATTCATTATTTTTGGTGAGTAAAGAAATTTTCGAACATTTTGAAGACCCTCATTGGAATTATTCATAGCCGAACAACGCCTAAATAACTTTTGGTTCACAATTTCCAATGTAACGTTTGGAGTTATCCGAGAAAAATTTATTTCCTCCGAAATTGTTTCTTATGAGAAATTGAAAGAAACGGATATTAATCTTGCTGTTGAGCAGAAAAAAAAACAAACGCAAGCTGAAGAATTTCATTATATATTCCCCAGATCAAATAAATAGGAATTGATGAAGTTTTCTGCGAAATTTGACGAAATTTTGCATCAGATTTTTCACATCATATCCTCCGCTTCAATTTTTATAACGTAGACTGGCATCACATCGTTTCTTTGTGATGTTGCCTTCTTTTGAAGCTTAATGAATAATTTAAGTCATCCATCAATTGGAGCTCCGCTCCGTGGATGCCATAATTCATCCTGAAAATGAGAGAAAAACATTGTGAAGGCTCAGATGAAATGAAAATACATCTTTGAAAATTCGTATCAGTGAACGAGAATACAGCAGACTGGTAAAAATGAAAGATTGATAAATCTGCGTCAGAAATGAATGGATATACTACATAGAAAATTCTATTATGAAAAAGATTTGTCCTGTAACTGCACATTTTAACAGAGATTTTTCTAACTGAACCCATCTGGTTTATTCGTTTTATGATTTTATTAAATCTGCCCAAAACAAAGAGATGTAAGAGAAAAATAGTGGTACAAAAAAACTGCATTAGCGATCGCTTGTTTTGAAAGTAACATTAGTATTTTTCTATGAATTTTCAAACAAAAAATACTCACCGAATTTGAACCAGAAATAGTGCCCACCACCTTTTCGAGATAAATACACTCACATGCAAAAAAAACTCAACAAGGTTAATATTTGGTAAAATTAGAGGTCTCGTAGTTTTTTTATTTTTAGTTCAATTTTGAACATTTTTTCAGCAAACTGTAGATAAAATTATTAATTTCAACTTGACCATCCGGTCTTTTGTTAAATGCTGGCTGATTAGTCATTAAACAGTATACACTTGTACAGGGTGAATTAGAAGTTTGTTCTTGAAGCCTAATTTCAAAAACATCCTGCGGAAGAATTTCGTGGTCAAATTCTTGCAAAATACCAATTTTTGTTGAGAACCTTCACCATTTTGTTTTTTGGTTCATGTCTTCAGGTGCACCAGTTAATGTTTAAGAGAGAAATGAACTCCAAGCAACCATTTACCTAATTTTGAGTTAAAAAAAATCCTTTTCCGATCCTTCTCCATCCCCTGTTCCGTCCATCTGGAGAATGTGAGCAAATTGCAGTCTAGCTACTCGGTAACGCCGAAGTAATTTAGGTCCAGTTCCTACTGGTCTGCAAGCTTTCAAACCAAACTCCTTCAATCTTCGGCGAATTGTCCACACGCTACCATTTGTACCTCGGACCTTCCGCAGAGTATTCACGTGAAGAAACCTGTCATCAATAGCAGTCGTTTTTCGTTTTCTGCCAGTAGCTGCCCTACGCTGATTTCTGCCAATTCGTCCAAAACATTCGACTTCTCTTTTGACGGTAGAGCGATGAACATGAAGAATTCTTGCAACATATCCATAATTACGTTCATCTTCAACAAAAGCAACAGCTTTTGTGCAATTTTCCTCTATCAATTCATCTCTTCTGAAAATTACAATTCTTGAAGTAAACCGTTGAGGACAATTTCATTTCGTTCTTGAAAATGATCTAGAGCAGTCGAAGGCACGAATCGAACAAAAATTGGTATTTTGAAAGAATTTGACCACGAAATTATTCCACAGCTGGTATTTGGTTCAAAATATCAAATATTACTTGTTGCGTTTATGTTGCATGTGAGTGTACATTATTGAAGATATAACATACCGTTCGTTTGAATTAAAGGTAGCGGTTGAATGTTTACTATCAGCTGCTTTTGGTTTAGCAGTCAACCTCAACTTTTTGTATCTATTTCCAAACGTCTGGCTAATTTGCTTTCTTATTTGGGAATTCAACTAATCTCATAGCCAGAAATTGAGGACAGTGAGTGCGATGATTGGAAATTAACCGAATCAGATTTATTTAATCGTTAATCAGACTTCCTTGACAAACTTCCAGGTTTTCGGGTTAACCTGATCAATATTTCCATTGAGATATATTAAAGAAACAACATTGTGGTTTTAATGCAAGAAACTACTTGAAATTATGAAGAAATCATGAAAATTTAAGGAAAAATTTTGAGAATAAGTACTCTTATTCAACTAAATGTTTCGTTTTTTCCAGCATGTGCTCTAATAGGAAACTTTGGTCATCATTATAAGAACCACCCTGCGGTACTGAAAATATTTTGTAATTGTGACAAATTTTTGTTCTAGACTTACGATTGGCCAGTTTGCCGTCCGGTGGAAGAGAGCGAAACGCTTCAAATCGATTTATTTTCGAGAAATCGTGTATTCTCTGACAAACACATAGGAAGCTATGCCCTGTTCCTACAAGGAGCCGTGAAGGATGGAAGGCTCGTCATTTCTGATACACTCTTGGATCCTAATAATCAGTCTTTACCAGTAAGTATGCAATTAAACTGAATCGTTTAATTCAACTCTTGAACTCTCGCTTTGGAATCATAGCCCTACAAATTCAGATAGTGTTGTACCTACATCTTTGATATTTGATTAAATCAAAAAGAGAAATTGTATTGACTCTGAACTCATTTGAGTGAAACCTAAAGAATGGTAACCAAGTTATTGAAGAAAAAAACCCTCAATTTCTTATTAGTTTTAATTCCAAAATATGAGTATTATTCCAATTATGAAGGTTACCAATGCATAATTGAAAACAAATTGATTTCTTCATGGGTTTTTGAAGAACTAAAGCAAGCTCAGAGGATTTTTTTGAGAGACCAAGGTATCTAATGAGGTCATCAAGTTCGTTCTGGTTAAGGAATCGGAGAAGAACCAACGTTATCACTGTCATATTCCTTATCTGCACCACATGTTTCACATGCAACGTCATATTCAGAGACCTTGTAACGAAGTGAATTTCGTTACTTTTACTTATAACACCCGTTATAATTATAATTCGTCAGTTTGGAATATTCATTCATTCATTTACCTTCTGAAGCCCAATATTCACGATTAAAACTGCTGGATATTGAAATTATATTTTCGATAAGATTACTCCACACAACAAGCTTTAAATCGAATATCATAAACTCCATTATTTATCAATATGAATTTCGACAGATATTCATTGAAAATGAATATATTTCCGTTCCAATATCAATCTGCATTTATTCAATGAATTAATAAACGTGTGGGAAATATTTCATTCAATTGAATAAATTATTTTTTGCCATTACCATTCTATCGGTTTATCTCATCAATTCGTGCGAATGATTTCAGGTTTGTAGTTTTCAAATACTTTTTGTTGCAATAAATTTTTGAACTGATAGACATTTTTTTGTCTCTACTACCGAGTATTTTTTATAATGATCGTTAGAAAATGTCACGTAGGATATGAAAACTCGAACGAATACTCATCCCTCAATATTTTCATCATACTAGGCACGAGGAGAAAGTAAGAGTATGTTTTCCTCTAGGGCTATGAGGAAGAAGGTTTGCAACATTGAGGGCTAGTGAGGGTTCTTCTGATTACAACGTGCACTATATGAGTAGGCCTTCGGCAAAAACTCCTTCGGTTAGGACATTTCACACAACCCAGCATACTGCCCTCTCTCCTGACTTAGCACATTTAGAACATCATCTCGTCATCTCCCAAAAAATACAAATGGACAAAAACTTTTAAACGATGTGTAGATATGAGTTTCTCTACTGGATGAAGAAGATGATGGTAGAATTCTTTGAGAATGGCTACAAAAAGCTTTTGCTACGGCTCACTATCTGCATAGAACTTGAAGGCAAAAACGTTGATCAATCAACAATAGAATATTATTTCATAAGGAGGAAAAGTGTCACGTTTGATAGCGAGCTTGTGTTCGGTAATTGAAAGCGAGCCATGAAAAGTCACTTCTCCTCCGAATAGAATATGTTACTTGTTTTTCAAACGCTCTGAAATTCTTCAAAATATGGAGATTAGATTTATATTTACGATCGTTATAATTGAGTGATCAATAGAAGTTTGCCTAGTTACGGTTGTCTCGCAAAATTAATTTTGATAGTTAATTACATTTTTCCCTACGGCGTACGGAAATGAAATTCATCGTTTACATAGCAACGCATTTCCCTACGGCAGAGGAAAAGTAGAACTTTTCGATGATCCTGTCAGTCGAAATATGACGTTGTTGAAAAAAAATCATTTTTCGTCAATATTTTTCAAATAAACAAAGAATCGGTACACCTACTTTCTGCACGTATCCAGAATAATTGAAAAGCTCGAACATTCTCATCGTTTCAAGTTTCTCAGGAACTATAGCGAGAGTAACTTCAGCTTTAAACAACAACTTGTCTCAAATTTCACACTTTGAAATTCATGCTGAACGACTTTCTTGAATTAATTGTGGCTTGGGGGGAATTCGTATGTTTGCGTGTGCAATATCAACTTGTTAATCGATTGAGCCCTATTCAAACAAAAAGAATAAAGGCTCTCCAAAAGCTCATTTTCATGCGAATTTAGTAATCTCAACGTGGCATCAGCCAAGAGTTCGATTCAGTGTTGAAGAAAAAAGATGCAATCTGTTGAGTTATGTACGTCAGTAAATATGGAAAGCTAAAATATGGACGCATATGGCGGTTTTTCGCAAGAATGAAACCCATTCGACTGGAAATAGCCAACCAGTTGGGCACAATAAATATTCGCTCACATGAAGGAAGACATATTCAGAGTTTCCGGATTTCGTATCGTGTGTTTTCTAGTAATATTTTTAGTTTTGGAACGTTTTCTAATTTAAGTCTTCCGTTTTCAGATTCCAAAATGTATTAATGAAAAATAAGCTCTTATAGCGGTAGAAAGACCTGTTCGATTTGGGAAGCTCATCGTCAGGGATCTCATGGGATCAGAACTACAAAGCTTGCATTTTGTGTTTGATCGTCGTAATTCCGTTGCCAATAGACACTCTCTACAATTAGGTGAGAACATCGATCACTTTCTGCCTGGCCGACCTCGGACCTCAACAGGACCGGACCAAATGGCCGCTCTGAGAGTTTTGATCTAACATAAACACATGTCTGTCCTATGGTTACCTCGTTTCCTCGTTACCTATCGGATCGAAGCGTTCGAAGAATATTATACTGAGATCTTGAAATCCATGGGTACAAAATGGTGACTGCGCAAGAACTGTTGGGCAGTCATTGGGAAAACCTTATGAATTCGTGTCAGGATATTCTTTTTTCAGATGGTGTGCTTTTCAAAGACGAGCCCCAATTCATCTATCGAAGTAACGCGCCACCGTTCCGGTGTTGCTTTGGGGACTTATATATAGTCCATTTAAGGATTATTGACATCGAAGCAGGCCATGAACGTCCAGTCGAGGCTTTATTTCTGATTACAAAAAAGTTACTAAATTTCATCATAGAAATAAAACATAAATATAACCTAGAAAAGTGTTGAGTTTACGAATTATCGAATAATTAAGCTGGAATATTTCGATTGCAGTTCAAACATGGGAATTCGGGTTTGAGAGCGCAAAAATATCGTGGAATGCTTTCATATGAAATTATCTGAACTTATCGTTCGTATAAAAGTCATTTATTTGAAGATCATTCAAATAAATATTTATTGGAAATCTTGCAATATTCTAACCATATAACTATAAGAGTATCATTTTATGTCAGGGTTCAAGAAGGATAATTCATGGAATTCTACCAGGTAGCTAGTGGTGCAACAGAAAAAAATTTTTGGATACTTCGCAAGCACAGGGCCAAAAGAATGGATTGGAAAAAACGTTATAATGTGTTGAGAAATGAGAAAGAAAAAAAATTAAGAATCTATCTAGTACATGAAGAATTTTGACATGAAATTTGTACCGAACTATCAATATATGAACCAATTTGTGAATTATTTATTGCTCGGTGTTGAATACTTTGAGAAAGTCAATTTTTATTTTCATTCATTAAAACTGTCCATGAATTATTGAAAATATTATAATTGATGAGCAATTTTACAATTATTCAGTATACTTTTGAATTGGGAACAATATAGCATGTATATTAGCAGAGGGAATGTGAACAGGGTACCATACAGTATAAGTATAATAAATAAACTTAAAATATCTATGAATGATACAAGAGCAAAGATAAAAATATCATTGAAAACTTTGTTTCCACGTAGTGTAGTGATTTGGATGTGTTTATTGAATAAGCTGACATAATCCCATTGATGGGCATCCTTTTGCAGGGAAGGTTTCAATTTTTCAATAACCCATTTATGAAATAATTCACCATTCATAGTAATCCTTATCATTAATACCACTGTCAAGAATCGGATCACATCCAGGTAAAAATCCATCAATTGTTCCAGCATTCAAAATACTAAATAGTGCATCTTCTGCCTTTACCCTTGAATATTCTCGGCATACCTTTTGGATTATTTTCTTGTGTCCACTGACGAATTTGAATACCGTTTTCGAATATCCAAATTTGATCTAGATAAATGAATTTTACGTTTTGTTCCATGTATTCTCGGTATTTATCACAATATCGTATTATTTTTATTATATTTTTCTGTTTATCAGTAAGAAATTTCCTTCGATCAACTGTTTTGTATTTGTATCCATTTTTTTTTATGATATAATATAATGTTGACTTTGATCAATTGAAATCTAGGTGCCCTTTGGCCAGTTCGAAAAGGATAACTAAACTGATATATTCATTGTTTTATATTTTAGCAAAAACAAAGTCATTCAATGACTCTTTGAAGGAATAATCGTATCGGACAGGTTTTCTTCCACTGCTAATTCCAGGCTGTAATAACATTTTAATATTCTACGGACAGGGCTTGGTGAAATCTGAAAATTCAAGAGACATTGATCAATCAGAATACACTTTGAGTCGGTGAATAACAGTTTACCTGAAACACTAGCTGAAATATATGCCAAATCTTTGAAAAACTCGAAGTAACACCGACAAACTGCCTGGCGTTCTCTTGTTAGGCGCGATGTATCCTGGTCAATTCCTGGTGTATCCCAATCAATAGCATAAGACAAAAAATACTCAAATTCAGAGCAAATTTTTATAATTACATATTCACCAATTTCTTCGATAAAATCATCAAAGCAAGATTTCTATGGGTAATGTTAGTGTTATTCCTATACCAACCTGAATTCAGCAACCCAAAATATTACTGAATAGTCTATTACCAACTTAAATTCGATTTTTCACAGCCAACCGAGATGTCAATAATTCTTAAACGGAGTATAGTTGTATTAAATTTACTGTTCTTAACTGAAACAAAATATTTTCAGCTCGCTTGGTTATTTTCATGATCTTTACAGATCGGGCTGCCTTTCTACCGCACATCATTCTTATGAGGAAACCTCGACTGGATTTTATTTCTCGATTGTTTGGTTATACACTTACCGAAACTCAAACGGTAATTGTGTCAAGAGAAGTAAGAAGTTCTTCTCTCCAAAGATCCCGAAGGTTTATTATTGGAAAAATAAACAAAAATTTTTTCAACAAACTTTAGCCAACAAAATTTTTCTCAAATCCATCATTCTTCTGAGAATTCAAATGAAGGCGACAACTACGTTACTGCATCTCAACCAGAACAAATACAGTGTCATCGAACTCGATCAATGAAAGGGACAAAAATGCCCAATAATAATACATATTCGGAGAAATGAAGCATTTCTCACCGATGAGAAATTTCCTATTGGGAGTATATACTCGAAGAGCATGAGCCCCGAAGAGAGTCAACAGTTGGGGATTTGATAAAGTTCAATGGGTATTGAAAGTGGTTCCATGATGAGCAGCCAATTGGCGCTCCAGCATCAACGTGTATTATTGATGGAACAAGCTTTCAACGATATAATATGGAAAGTTGTAAGGGGAAACGAATTCGATTAAGAACTTCAAAAAAGGGGACCGAACTGAGCAGCTGAGAACGAGTAATTTTTCATCGATGAAATTGAATCGATATCCAGCATTCTTGCATGGATTCTTTTCAAAATATACTTCATCTCTGAGAAGCTACGGCTGAAAACTTTCAGGGGTTTTCTAAGAGAAAGATGAACTTCAATTCATTCAATATGTCGGGTAGATACGGTAATAGGAAATGCGATTCTTGGAGTCTACACGACAAAAACAGGAAACACTTCATAGGCGTTCAGAATAACTTTTCACGAACGATTCCAATGCTTTATTATTGGAAATAATAAACCAAAGAGCGTAATTGTGTTGAATATATTATTCATCAATCAATATAACACAAAATACCATTTGATGAATAAATAAACTTGCATTCAATCAGCGTGTTATGTTTTTCGTATGGAATGTAGAATGGATAATCGATATTCATTACCTTCTGTTTTGTTATTGATTGAACCATTGTTTTTTTGTTCGAATATACCAGGGTGACCCTCCTTTCTCTCTTTAAACGTTGACCATGTATTTATTCGTTCCAGAATTTCTGGCGGTAAGAATAATTGCCAAATACATTTTAGGTATTTTCAAAAATATGAAGATTATTTAATTCACACCTTCAGAAACACACAAAAATGTATTCAATATCAAATCGATGGAATAAATCTAGAAGTAATCTACTTCTAGATCTCGCTTTTAGAGCGCTCGTCTCGTTCAAGTCTGTCCGTCCGATCACTCTCGAACGTAACGACCTAGAAACTTGAAATTTTCAGAGTAGGTTTGCATCACGAATGCCGCAGTTGAGGTCGTTATTGGGCAAAATTTGACCAGGGGATCCGAAAATATGGCCGTTCGAAATTTTGTTCTTCTGATTACTTCGAAACCACTGATTCAAATGATGTGTTCAAGCTACATGTAAATTTTTGTCTAGAACCGCGGCATTCGAGAATCGAACCTACCCTAAAAATTTCAAATTTTTAGGTGGTTCTTTTCGAGAATTATCCTGGAAATACGGATTTGACAGATTCGTTATCAGTGATTCTAGCTTTGTCGATTTAGAACAAATTTCGGCTCAAAATGATAGCCCTCTTGCAAGTAAAACGAGCGCGCAAGATTCGAAGTCCCATGTCCCCTGATCATATAACAATAAAAAAATTGTGTATGCAGTTCTGATAATAATAATAAGAGGAAGTTTCTCCAAGCTTTCCCACTTAAATGTTCGTTTCCAATAACAGACCCCAGAATCAATACTTCTCATATAAAATGAAATATTTTCTTCCATTTTTTCCAGAGTATCTCTCCGAGGATTCAGTCAATCATCTAATTAGCGTTATATAGAAATTTCAGACTCAGAAAGAAAACTTGATGTTTCTCCTCGAATATTGGAACTCCCTCGAGTATTTTCGTATGTAGCGATCTGATAACATCAACAACTCATGAAACATTCAGTTGAGTTTTTTGAGAACGCAGAAAAAATAAAATTCCGCGATATGGAATTTAATAGGGTTTTTCATCTGGCAAAAAATCTTCATGCAGTGAATTTGGAAATAAGTGCTTTGAGAATCGAGATGTTATTTTTCAGGAAGAATTGCTAGTTATAGTTATATCTTAACCTAGGATATTTTAAACTAGGAATTTTTGGCTATTTTCATTCTTCTTGTTGCCGTTATCATCACTGCTCTTCAGAAATAATCTCACGGTATATTCATTAGGTAATTTGAACAATGGAACTATGGAATTGATTGGCCAAAAAAATTTCCGTACTATAAAATTTTTTTTATAGTACCAATCTTCAATATTTTCTTTCATTTTTGTCATCTTAATATATGCAAACTACGTGTCACATTGTTTGTCCGGGATGAACTCCTAAAATACTAAACCGATTTCAATTTGCACACTGTGTGCTATTTGATCCAACTTGAAAGATAGGATGGTTTATATCTCAATTTACATTTTCCATATTTTTTTATTATATATGACAAACGGTGATAATTATCTACGCGGCAACGTAGGTCTCAAATTGACGGCAGGTCACCGCGTCCCCACTAAACCCGATCACTCGAAAGAGCGATAACGTGAGTGGAGTGATGCCGAGTTTCTGGGTCTTTCCCAAAACTGAAGAAATTTGGAACTGTTTGAGAACTGGGTGATAACTTCCAAAAAATCAAGGATAGGGTTAGGGTAGGGTTAGGTTAAATTAGGATTAATAATAATAATAAATCCACTGATTTGAATACTTTACTACAGGCTAATTAGACGTATACCTTAGCCAAAGCAACGCGTGGCCGAGTTTGCTATTATTATATATTTTTGTTTTCTTTGTTTCAGGTTCTTCTAGAATTCGAAGTGTTGTATGTTATGCCACATGATTCTCTTCCTTCTTTCGCACCAAGTAACTTCGAAAATTTAGATGATGACCAACATATGCTCATTGATATCGAACAAAATATCAAAAATTATGAAAGAAGTATTTCAGTATCATCTGTCCGAGAAAAGTAAGTATGGAATATTCAGAAGCAGAAAATTATCTATGTCGTTGAAATACTAACTCTATCTATGAAATCTTCTCATATAATCTATCGTAGAAGACGGCTTCAAAAAATTGTATTCTATTGAGCGGAATAGTAATTTAATTAAAGTATGGTACCAACTCCAACCGTTCGATGTTTTCAATATACACTCTGCCTTTGGCTTTCCAGACATCCATCTTGCCTCCATGATCTCAAAAGGAAACACCTTGAGATGTTATACAGATGGCTAAACATTCAAGGGGACGGGAGCAGGACTACTCAGGATTGATGAGATCTAACCCTAGCATCTTTCTGGCAGACATCCACACGCTTAAAAAATGCGTAAAATATTGGAAAAAACAGATGTGCGACACATCGATCAATTCTGTCTGCCAGGCACCTAAAAAGAGATGCTCTCCTATGTTATAAGCTGAAGATGGTATATAAATACACAGGATTACTCAACGAAGAGTGCCAGAATAAAGGGTTTAGAAATGAGAAGGCCTCTGCATTAGCAAATGAAAAGGGATCTAAATTCATTTTGGGGTCGAAACTTTGTTTTGACTTAGGGAAACATACCCATGGAGAAAAGTAAAGGGAGGAAATAGAAGACTGAATCCCATCTTAGTCTCAGTACACAGATACTACGTCTCTCAGAAAGCTCATTGGCAGATTAGGTCTAGCAGAAAATGACAAATATAGATTCCGCTAGGATCTAGCCTAACGACAGAACGGTTCCAACAGCTGCAATTAATTATCAGAAACTAAATAAGATGTAAAAGATACTTAAGGTAGATTTTATTACTTGGATTCTAACCGATGTCATGGCAATTGATCACCCTTCCGATAAGGACAGTAAGAGTTCACTAGGAGAGAGAAATACCCATCCATGCACAATCAGTATGGCAGTATGGTATACGGACGACTTGAAGAGGTTGGAGTCGGAATATCTGGTCAAAGACTGAGAATTAGGATCCCAGTAAGCGTAACAAATTAAACCACAGTATGCCAAAATGAAGAAGCAGAAATAGATTGAAGAAGATCAAACAGGTCCATAGTCATCTCCTCTACACTTGTGCGGGACAACGCTCAAGCATTGAACGAACGAGTCAAGCACAGCAAAGTGTCTTGATGTTGGCTCCAGGACATCAGGGCAATAAGAAGTCCGACAAACTGTCCGAACAATGCTCGTCGATGGCTTACTATATCCCAGCACCCAGCATTGCTGAAGCCGAATATACCATCAAAGATTGAATGGATAGAAAAGAAAGCTTTGTGCTGGCAAGACAGGGTCGAGCTGAAATATTCCTGAAAGGTCTTCTGACCAAGTTTAAGACAGCTCTGCTCAGGACGAGGAGGAAGACTATAGAAGACCTGCTGATAGGGCGTGCAAGCAAAACCATCACATGAGGATAGCAAGCTTCATGTTTATTTTGCCAGACAAAAGAGGAAACTATCTCCATACTAGATGCCGGTGCACAGTATTGAAGGTTCTAGAATATCCAGATGCAGACAGCTATGTGAGAGAGCCATTGCCAGGACTGCTAGAGGTCCTGCTATAAGTTTGATCTTCGAAATATTGATTGAATATTGTGTGTATAAGCAATTGTGAAAACTCACGTAACGGTACTAAACTCTCTTCATCATCTTGATATATAAAAATTACGTAAAGCACTGCCGTGAAGTCAGGAGCTTTTGAGCGCTCGTACATCCACCTTGTAGGTAGATTCGCATTTTCCAGTTTTAGAAATAAATTGAAGTAATTTTCGACAGCTGTCAAAAAAACTCTCAAACTTAGGCGAAACTCCAGACTTCATGTCAGTGCTTCAGCTGATCAATTTTTTTTCGATAATTCGCTAGAATTTTCTACGGTATCTATGGTCTTGGTAATGCGATCTGGACAAAATTTCGATCGTAGTTTGAATACATTATTCTCCAGCTAGGTGTGAAATTTCATTTCAATCCAATCAGAAGTTTCGAAATGATCAGGAACAGAATATTTTGAATGGTCATATTTACAGAACCCTTAGTCTAATTTTGCTTATTGATGAACGTGAGCGCGACATTCGAAATAAAAACCTACCCTGAAAATTTCGAGTTCCTAGGCCTTTCCCTTCGGAAGTTATAATTTTGTATGGTTTCTATGATTCTGGTCATGCGATCTGGACAGAATGTTGCTTTGATATATCATTCTCGATTAAAACACAGAATTTTATCTCGATCGAATCCGTAGTTTAGAAATTATCGAGAAAACAAGATTTCAAACCACTGTATTTACGGAGCCCCTTGTCTCATTTTGCTCATTGATGAACGTGTCTGCGAAATTCGTGATCCCTATGCCTTTCCGTTCGAAAGTTATGATTCATTTCAGTGCAAAATTTCATCTTGATCAAATCTGCAGTTTTCAAGTAATCAGGAGAACAAAACTTTGAACGGCCATATTTACGGAACCCCTGGTGGAATTTGGCCCATTAACGAAATTAACCGAGCCCTTCGGGAACTGAACCCACACAGAGAATTTCAAGTCTCTAGGTTGTTCCTTTCGAGAGTTATCGTGCCTAAGGCCGGACGGCCGGACGGACAGGCTCAAATTTTCCGACGGATTCGTCATCAGTGAGTCGAACATAGTCGATTCAGACCATTTTCGGCTCAAAATTCGAAAAATACAGACATCGTGACGAAATGATATAGCCCTCGTGTAAGTAGTACGAGCGCTCAAAAAATACGTGTCATTTGTTTGTCCGGGCTGAACTCCTGAAATACAGAACCGATTTCGATCAAATTTTGCACACTGTGTGCAGTTTGACTTAAAACATAGGATAGTTTATATCTCAATTTACATTTGCAATTTCTTTTTATTGCGAATTGTTCGTTTATTATATATGACAAGGAGATATAATTATCTACGCTGCAACGAAGTTTCAAATCGATGGCAGGTCATCGCGTCCCCACTATACCCGATCACTCGACAAGAGCGAAAACGTGCGAGGAGTGATGCCAAGTTTCTGGGTCTTTCCCAAAATTGGGCTATAACTTTGAAAAAATCAAGGATAGGGTTAGGGTTAGGTTAGGGGTAATAATAATAATAATTCCACTGGTTTGAATACTTTACTATAATATAATTAGACGTTAGACCTTAACCATAGCAACGCGTGGCCGAGTCTGCTTGTAATATATATTATTTCATCTACATCTGAATTAATTGAGCAGATTTTAGCTAACGAATTTTTTTTCCGCATTTCAAGTCCTATAAAGTGAATTTTTCAAATTTCAGAACGTCAACCAGTCGCAGGAATCCGATTCGAAGCGGCTCAAGCATCGCATCAGGAGGAAAAACTCCATCCGTGGTAGACAGAAAACGGACGTCACCTCTTCGTAACGTGAGGAATTTAATACGATTTGGCAAGCAAAGACCCCCGAAGGACGCCTCCGACAATATAGACGAGACCACGTCTCTGATTTACGCCGAAGAATTCGATAAAAATACGGCAGGCGTCGGAAAGGGCGCTTGGGAAAGCGAGTCAGCTCCCGTTTCAAGGGCCGGTAGTCAAAGCTCTTTGGGTTCTCAGGAGGAAGAAACGCTCATTGACGCTGAAGGCGACAAGAGGGTAGCAAGGTGAGTAACGATTCAAAATCATAACTTGGGAAAGGTATCTACTGGAATAGAAAATAAAGCATTCTTCAACAGTATCCACCGCAGAAATATACTCGAGGAAGGCAACACGTTGAAAGAAGATTTTTTTTTTGGCTATTGACGAGAAAATTCATCAAGACATTACTTTTTCAGTTCCTATGCGCAGATTAGAGAATATGACTTAAATAAAGACTGGAGTACGAGAAAACATATCACAACTTCATTTCTAGATTGACTTACCAGAATGAACATTTTTTTCGGGCTTTAGTATATGTATGTGAAAATGAGGAAACTACATAAATCGAGATCTAGTCTTAGGGATTGAATATCTTGTATGATATTCTAGCAATCAGGTTGTTTTCAAACTCGAGTGGAATATTTGGGTTACTCGGTAGAACGAACATCATTTATCGAAAGATTGGAAATTTTGAGAACAATGAAAAAGTTAACTTTCAGCAAAAGGTTACAAATTTCATGACTACTTATTGAATATCATATATAGGCCTGGTTATCTGAAAACGTGTCAGAAATATTCTGGAGATCAATGGGGAACTTATTTAGATCTTCATATTATGTGCTGAGGTTTCTCCAATTACCATATCGACAATTACTAAAGAAACACTCTCTATACTTAATGGAACCGGATGTTAAATAAGTTATTCATTTCACAATGCTCTAACCAGGCTTTCACAAGAATTGTTCGAAATTAACATTATGATGTTTTTACATACAATTTTTGATGTTGTCGATTTATAATTGTATAAGTCGCTTCTGCATGAAAAAGAATAACAGGCCAACTGGCCTCTGATAATTCATACAGAGGATTAACATAACAAAGGAAAAAATATTCGCCAACATTCAATTGAAAAGCACTGCCGTGAAGACAGGAGTTTTCAGCTCTCGTTCATCCACCTTGTGGGTAGATTCGCATTTTCCAGTTTTCGGAACCAATTGAAGAAATTTTTGACAGCTGTAAAAAATGACAGCAGCTCTTCGTCAATTATGTCTAATTAGCTGTTACAGAAATATGAGGATTTTTTATTCAATAATTCGTTATTGGTCATTCCAATCCAATCGGTAGTTTCATAATTATCAGGAAAAAATATTTTTACGATCATATTGACGGAATCCCTAGTCAAATTTTGCCCAGTGATATACTAGACCGCGAAATTCGAGATCCACACCTATCCTGAAAATTTCAAGTCCCTATGCCTTTCCGTTCGAAAGTTATCATTTTCTATGGTTTCTATGGTTCTGGTCATGTGATCTGGACAAAATCTTGCATGTAGTTTGAACACGTCATTCTCCATCTGAGTTTGAAATTTCATCTCGATCGAATCTCCTGATTTCTAAGAAACGGTCATATTTACGGAACCCCTGCTGGAATTCTAACCATTAACCCAACTTCGGCTTTCAGGAACTGAACATACACTGAAAATTTCAAGTCTCTAGATCGTTCCGTTCGAGGATCGTGCTTACAGACGGCCGGCCAGACGGACAGACAGACTTGAATTTTTCGACGGATTCGTTATCAGTGAGTCGAACCTTTCCGATTAAGACCATTTTCTGCTCGAAATTCGAAAAATACAGACATCGTGACGAAATGATATAGCCCTCGTGTAAGTAGAGCGAGCGCTCAATAACAACGATCTTCTTCAACAGATTTACGAATTCCTTGTACGTTTCTTTGAAAATCTAATTTTGAATTTAATGATATCATCACGTGCATCAAATTATTTCCTATTCCACACTATTCCACTGTACCAAACGTCGAAGTAAAACCTTGACATGTTATTCTTATGTTATGTTATTCCGAGATAAATCCACATTGAGATGGTTACAAAAATGCGAACATCGTAATGACAACCAGTTACAAGTTGAATTTTGCTTTTTCGAATATCTTTTCTACTTTTCGTCTCATAAAATTTGTGATTGGCTTCAATTTTAAGTCTTAGTGAATTGTCTGTTTTTCTGAGATACCAGGAAGCGTCCACTTCCCACCGAATGAACTCATCTTCTGTTGACTCAATTCCCATAGTCCTGGTCTTGGCTTTTTTTTCTATAAAACGTTAAAGTCTGCTCATTGAGGAGGGTTTTCCATGTGAGTCTTTCACCTTTCACAACATTCAGATATTTGGCTTCGCTCTGCCATTCTTCTCTGTATCATCCATTGATAATACTATAGTTAGCTCAGATTTCGCCAGCCTACTAGTTGTTCCGGTCAGGTACTAAGTTACTATGATTAAAATATTCTTATTTAAGTAAGAGTTCTCAGTTGTTCCTTGCTCAGAGCAGGGTGAAGTGAACATCTCAGTTGTGGTGAAAATATAAAAATTATCATCGTTACATAAGCTCATCTATTGATCCTCAGAATATTTCCAATACGTTTTCGTCCGAGAAGAAAACGTCCGAGAGAAAACGAAAACAGGATCCTGTTTTCGTTTCTCTCCCAGAACAAAATATAAATATTGAAACTCAACGTCACTACTTATCTCGAAAATGTAATGTACCGCTGACAGTTCTACAAAGATTATGAATAAATGAGGGTTCTCTGATGAATAGAGAACTTGGATGTTTGGTGTGACCCCTGCATTCGCTATAGCATATTTTTATTCATGGTAAAATTCTCTTAATGTAACTGTCATGAATGTCACAATGAGTGGGATACAAATTAAGGGAACGCCGGGTATAAACCGCAGTAGGAACTTAGGCTAATTAAATGAATGGAGGCTCGTATCTCGTATAACGTTTGAATCCACAATAATTTTCTGGCGGAAAAAGGAAACAAGATTTCGAGGGTACAAGAACTTGAGGTCCAAAAACAGGACGCTCTGAAAAGATTTTCACATATTAAGTTACTGAATACAAGGCTAGATTGTAAATACCATTTTGCAATTTTTATGTTGATTTTTCCTGTAGCTGGTCTATTTTTGAAGCATTCATGAAGGAATTAAAAAGGAAGTGCTTGTTCATTTCTAACCTTTCCATGAAATCAGGCTGAAAGAAAAAACTAACCCAAACATTAATATTCCAGAATTTCTTTAGCCCAATTGAGTGCAATTGGTAAAACCTCATAAGATATTCAACAAAAAATTTGAAAAAAAGGATTTACTCGACAAAATAAATTTTGAGATTATATGTACCTACATGTACATCTACATGTACATGTATATCGATTGAAAAAAATTGAAAGCACTGCCGTGAAGTCAGGAGCTTTTCAGCGCTCCTTCATCCACCTTGTAAGTAGATTCGCATTTTCCAGTTTTAGAAACCAATTCAAAAAAATTTTGACAGCTGTCCAAAAAATTTTCAAACTGAGGCGAAACTCCAGACTTCACGTCAGGCTTCAGGTGATTCTTTTTCGATAATTCGCTAGAATTTTCTACGATATATAAGGTCGTGTTGATGCGTTCTGAACAAAATTTCCCACGTAATTTGAATACAATATTCTTCATCTATATGCGAAATTACATTCCAATCCAATGGGTAGTTTTGAAATAATCAGGAAAAAAATGAATTGAACGGCCGTATTCACGGAACCCCTGGTCTAATTTTGCTCATTGATGAACGTGACATCGAAATTCGCGATCCGAACCTATCCTGAAAATTTCAAGTCCCTAGGCGTTTCCGTTCGAAAGTTATAATTTTCTATGGTTTCCATGGTTCTGGTCATGCGATCTGGACAAAATGTATCTTGATTATTTCATTCTCCATTAAAATACAAAATTTCATCAAGATCGAATCCGTTGTTTGGAAATTATCAAGAAAACTAAATTTCAATCGATCACATTTACGGAACCCCTAGTCTAATTTTGCTCATTGATGAACGTGACTATGACATTCGAGATCCACACCTATCCTGAAAATTTCAAGTCCCTAGGCCTTTCCATTACAAAGTTATAATTTTCTATGGTTTCTGTGGTTCTGGTGATGCGATCTGGACAAAATTTTGCATGTATCTTGATCACGGCATCCTTCATCTGAGTGCAAAATTTCACGAATTCCACGAATTTACTACGAATCTGTAGTTTCAAAGTAATCAGGAGAAAAAAATTTCGAAGGGCCATATTTACGGAACGCCTGGTCGAATTTTGCCCCATAACGAACTTAACTGCGGCATTCAAGATTTGAACCTACCCTGAAAATTTCAAGTTTCTAGGACGTTCCGTCCGAGAGTTATCGTGTATACGGACAGACTTGAATTTCTCGACGGATTCGTCATAAGTGAGTCGAACTCTGTCGATTGAGACCATTTTCGGCTCAAAATTCTAAAAATACAGACATCGTGACGAAATGATATAGCCCTCGTGTAAGTTGTACGAGCGTTCAAAAATCAAACTTATTTGAATCTGAAGCACGAAAGCCGCCCTCAAATCTATCGCTGTGGTTCTTCAAATCTCTTCTTGATACTGAAATATTTAAATCATACACAAGTGAAAAATAATAATAAAATTATATTATCCCTTGAAAATCGAATAAACCCAATCGACCATTAACTTAACAATTAATTTCCCATAAAAAATGTTATTTTGCAGTATATCACTAGAGAGTGGCAGGTAAGGCTTAAATTAGGAGCTTAACATAGTAGCACCTCACTACACACTGAAATAAGATATCAACTACAACTGAAATCAAGAATTGTCATTCTTGAGTATCCGCCCGCATTCGAAAGAAATGAAAAAATGTACCCCTTGGTAGAATTTGGTACAAAAAATGAAGTACCTACCGTTCGTCGACATTAACCATAGCTACTATCTAGTAGCGTCAAATTCATTCCAAGGGTTAAAATTTAATGGATGCTTTTCTATTCATACTTTAGTTGCATTTTAGGAATAGCACTTATCTTATACTGCCATAAATCTGTTTTTGCATAAACATCAAGCAAAAAATCTAAAGATTCAATACGTGATTTTCGGTGTAGTTTCAAGAAAACGACCTTCGAAAACATATGAACAAATATTTTCAAATGACTTTTTTAGATCACTAGGTGTAAAATCCCAACTAGTTTGTTGGGATTTTGGAGACTTTGATGAGATCAAACTTCCTGGAAGAATTAGACAAAGTTTCAACTATATCAAATAACCACGTGCATTCGGAATTAATACTGCACTGAATTCCTTAAGGTATAGAAATGTCTAAATGAGAGAAGCGGACTGTATGAGTTTTAACCTGGTACCAGGGATTTGATAAATACGAAACTACCAAATCAAGAAAATATTTTACAGTGAATATAAAATGTGTCCGACCCGAAATGGAGTCGAGCATTTACGCCTTAACACTAGGTTATGGGTATGTATGTTGGTTATAATTTTTCGAACACATTTATCTTATTTAAATCGAAAAATGTATCCTAGCTCAATAATATATAGGTAGTTATATTGAATCTATTTAACTTTATTTATTATTTGTTTTTTTTTTGACTGACATAATAAGATTTGATAGGTAGTACCAATAAAGTTGAACTATTTATGGAACTAAATTTTATTTGGTGGCTGATATTCGAACAAGCCATGGTTAGGCTGCTCACGGTAGCATGTTTTGCAATTAGCAACTGTTTATCTGGTTTCAAGATAAGTCATAAATTGGATGAATAAGACGAATTTTTACCGTAAAACTTGGACACCTAGTTATTCCACACTATTCCTAGAATTCCACACATTTACTTTTTACGGATATTGTACCTAACTATAATATTTTTCTTTGACATTAATTCCAAAACGGCTTATCGTAGAGAAAATAATGTTTTGTTTGAACTATTGGTTGAATACAGCATTCCACTTAGCCAATATTGAATAACACAAACGAAAGCAGTTTATTGCTTTCGTTGCTTTCGGCTGTTGTGTCAGCCCCAATTATGGATGGCCATCATTTCCTTCCCTAATGAACGGTTCGAATAGAAATTCGAAAACAATTAAGTGTTATTGGATGCACGCTAAACAATGCTTTTTCCGAAAGGAAACGAGAAAATTACAGTATTATTTTTCCATTGACTAATTGGAAATGCGGATGAGTTATGTAGTGAGTTTGGTTATAGAAAAGAGCTCTCGAAGTAAACCTAGTTTATTAATTTGAATGCTCTTTTTGTGATGTGAAGGCTTCAAATGTGGAAATGTTAACAACTGCGAAAGTAAACAAAGGCATGAAACTGGAATCTGTATTGAACATGTGGAGTTATCAATCATAAATGGAAGATTCATGAACTGAAAATATAATATGTATATAAATATATTATGAAAGGAACTAAAATCAATAAACCAATCCTCTTCGACAGGCAATAAATTACCCCAAAAAAATCTCCTAGACAACCAATACACGTAATTTCTCTCCATCAAATCCACGACCCATCCCAATTTCCAACTATTAAATACGTGATAGACATATATTATGTCATATAATTTCCGATTATAAGGAAGAGCTTTCCACATTCTCCGATGAAACATTTCACGTGAGTGATATAATTTCGTACAACTTTTCTCGGAAACTGTTGAGGATAAATGCGGGCAACTTTATATATGTAAGTTAATTCATATGTACCCAGTGGTCCAAATTCGATGAAACTACTAATGTTAGAGGTCAATGCTTACGAAAATTGATATCATTTTTTTCTTCGAGGAAAAAAAGAAACATTATTTGATAACATTGGAATATCATTGTTTCGTGTATATCATGAAGTTATATTTTTCAAATTAGAACCTATTAAATTGAAGTTATTTATGAAAAGCATTTTTTTTATTTCAAAAAATATTTATTTCGAGGCTAGCAGCAGAAAAAATGTGGCAAATTTGAATATCTATAAATCGTAAAGAATCATTCATTCATTTTCATCCAACTGCAGTAGTTCGGAGATCCTACTGCTAGGCATCGAATTCGGATCTTCCTGCTGTACATAATTTTTGCAGCACTACACATTTTACAAAGCAATCTGCTCTGTGGTGGCTTTTGCTGATTATCAATAGAGGTTTGACATTCTAATTTAGCATTCTCATGTTTCATAAAATGAAAATACTTAGGAAGTACTCATATGTATAATTGCGGACTGAAGGTATTAACCCAGCTTACTACGGTGAATATAAATTCAGAAAGCCGGACGGAACCGTATAACAAACGACCGTCTACGTTAGTTAAAGAATCGAGGTTACGAGTTCTGCTCGTATTCGAGAACCGTGCAGAAAATCTAGTTTTTACGATTAATTGGTTTTAGTGCAGAAGTTTGTATTCCCCGTTTTCCCCAATCTTTTTATAGCAAACATAAAGCTTGAAGTTTTCACCACTACTTATATAAGTATTCACGATTCGATCGCTAGAACTGTTGACTTACGAGCTTGGGAAAAAATTACCCTCATTGTAATTCATATACTCTAGGAGCTGTTACCAAGCAGATTTCATCTTGAGCATTCTCGAAGGCCACTACTCAATAATAATGACTTGGTTTCATAATTGAACATGATTAATCCAATTGTAACGAAATTCACCCAATTCCACAATAAAATTATAACAGTTAATTTTTTCATAATATACGTGAGCTGTCGCTCAAAAATAATATTTCACGCATGCAGGATAACCGTAACCTTAGACTACGATTACTATGCATGCGTATATGGACGATAATTTGTCTGACAATGTCATGCGTGATCGCTCAAACTCGATCTTACAAATACTGAGCCGTCCGAACATGGACGACACATCCGAGTTTGATTATTTTGTGCCACTTGCGACTTTGTCGTCAGAAATGTCCTTTATTAATCTGAGGTAACACTCCATGCTTCTAGGTATCTGGGTATATTCAATAATTACTTTTATTTCCAAGAGAACATCCAAGGATACTGAAGCTGAATTTATACATGATAGCATAAGAATAACACATAACATAAAAGTAACATAGCAGGACAAAATGATAAATGAGATAATTTGAAGTTCGAATCTGGTTACAAAGAGGAAATCCTTCATTTCTGTTACTGTTATAGAAGCTTGTAGCCGCTGATTGTCTAGATTACTCTAGATTGACTGAGGCTACATGTTTCCAGAGAAACTGTTCGCTATAGTGTTATAATAATCTTGATGAACTAACATATTAATGAAATAATCTCACTAATTGTAGTCCAACTTGATCATCTGACTAAAGAGGTGTTTCGAATGAAACTAAAAAAAATTGGAGAAGCACTCCCCTCTTTAAGATTTCATTACCTAAATGAGAACCTTATTTGGAGAAGCTACGTTCATATTCACCTATTTTCTCGTCATTTTCTTCCAGACTGAAAACGGACCTCCGTAGCAGTGCCCAATTAGCACTAAAAGCTCAAGACTTTCAAGTGTGTCTAACGATAATAGAAGCTCGACAACTGGCTGGTTTGAACATGGACCCTGTTGTGTGCATACAAATCGGGGACCAGAAAAAGTACACAAGCGTTAAAGAGAGCACAAACTGTCCCTATTATAATGAGGTGAGTTTTGTTGCAGGAAATTTTCACTTTTGGGGATTAACAACGGGAGATGAATATTTATATGCAAAGTCACGTTGAAGTTTGAACATAAAGTTCTGTTGAATGTTGAAGGAAATATAATCTGAATGATCAACGCTAGTGTTAGCGCCTTGAAACTGGTTAAATTGTAAACAGCTCCATGCTCAATATTCCGCATTTATGGAAACAAGTGAAAAATTTATTCCCTTCAGTATTGTTTCACACAACTCCTTTTCACAATTGCTAAAATTTGAAAGAAACTATTTCAGCTTCTATGATCACAGTAGGTATATGGCTTATTGAAGAACCCTGAATTTCAATTTTATTAATCACTAGCTGACCCGGCAAACGTTGTTTTGCCATATCTCTCCCTTTTTTCGCAATTTCAAAATTGCTCGAGGCCTTCGGCCTCTCGTCTCAAAATAACCTAACCTAAACCTAACCTAACCTAGCTGACCCGGCAAACATTGTTTTGCCATATCTCTCCCTTTTTTCGCAATTTCAAAATTGCTCGAGGCCTTCGGCCTCTCTTACCTTAGGAAAGCCCGTTTCTCCCTCTCGATAACGCAGGGGGCGCTTCGCGCCCCCGGTCTCTCCCTTTTTTCGCAATTTCAAAATTGCTCGAGGCCTTCGGCCTCTCGTTGTTCTGGCTATTAAAAAATAAGGGTTGATCGTAGAAGGGTGAAAATTGGGGATTGTATGTATTTTTGTATGTTGTATCATAAAAAAATAGAAATTAGAAATTTTGTCAAAAAATAAAAAAAAAAAATTTAGGGGTGGACTACCCCTAACATTTAGGGGGATGAAAAATAGATGTTGGCCGATTCTGATAGATACCGGATAAGCACAAAAAATTTCATCAAAATTGGTTAAGCCGTTTCGGAGGAGTATGGCAACGAACACTGTGGACACGAGAATTTTATATATTAGATTATAATTATCATTATTATTGAGAGGTGCACTGAATTGAAATATCTGAAGGACAAATGAATACAGAAAAAAAAATATTCTTGTATTACCGGCAGATACTTATCCTTATGGCAACAATTTTCATTTAAATACGTAATAGTCCAAGATTAACCAATCGTTGTCAATGGGTCAAGCAGGTTGAATTTTTCAGTCAGCGATACTATTTCAGTATATGATTCTTTTGGAATTATTCTATCTATGGAAAATTAACAAAGTTGCCACTGGGTCTGACTTCATAGTGAACCAATCGAATTGTCAGTCACAGTTGAACCAATGTAAATCGTAATCCACAAGTTATCCTTACACATTTTTTTAAAGTTGGAAATTGTTGATTTTGCAGTAACTTCTCTACAAAACAGTGTTCTCTCTATGTGTTTTATTGTTTATGGCTTTATTTCTTATATCATATCGGTGAAGTTTCCCGGTTATAATTCCATTTTTTTTTACAGTACTTCGTTTTTGACTTTCATATGCCGCCAATTATGCTCTTCGACAAAATCATCGTTCTTTCGGTAAGTTAATCAAGTGGTTTTAGTTTAATTGAAAAGTGTCTCAATAAATCTTCGATTGTGCGTTTTGTGTCCATATTTCTTTCCATTATACTCATCCCTTGTATAAAAATGCCACACGAAGATAATTGGTTTTCAGGTCTTACATTCAAGGAAATTGTTACGGCCAAGCGCTATTGTTGGAAGCTTCAAAATTGACGTGAAAACAGTCTATGATGCTCCCGGTACAATCAATATCTAATATACATTTAATTTTCCAGGCACCTTTCTGTGTTTGCATGATGAATGTGGATGTCACCTTTACCTTTTTTCATATTTCAACGTGGATTCTCATTGACTTAATAGCTTTTACTGTCACTCCTGTACTATCAGTTTTACGTTCAACTTTCCATTCAACAAGGTAGTTAGTGTTCCATTCATCAAAAATATCTACGTATGAAATCATCAAAAGTTCAATTTAACTACATATCTGGAAATGTCGGCCAAATATGACAGATGCGATACATCACATCTACGGTATCATAGGAGGGCCGAAAATATTAAGCTCATAACCTCAATTTCCGACTGGAATAAAGGGTCTTATTGCACTGCGAAAGAATCTAAATCTAAGTCTATAAAAAAAATTGTGCGATCTATCCATTTTGAGTCCGAATTTGAAAAAACTTAAATTGTTACTTTGTTCTTCGAAATATCACAACATATGACAAATGTTTTGAAATTTTGAAAATGTTATAATCGGGTTCACTATCAAAAAATGTCATCGGGTGATACTTGAATTGAGTCAGGGTAGAGACAGACACAGCCAAGTCTGTACAGTGTGATTCATCTGGATTGAGAAAAGAAAAAACCAGTGTGGCTCTACCCTCAAACTGCATTCATAATCAATTCGCTGGCCAAGTGGCAACTAGGCACAAAAGTTTGCACGGAATTTACCAGTCCCAATAAACTTCGAAGTTCGATTCAACGTATAGTTTGGTTTGTAGCATATATCTCATAGATAACCTAACTTAAGGTAGACGTAAACAAACGAAATAAAGAAAAATAATCTGTGAACCCGATCAACTTACCAATCATGTGAGATTATCTGTTCAACCAGGAAATAGATACTTAGATAGGCTATACTTAACTCAAGCGGGGCGAAATATTTAACAAGTTTCCGAAGTATCTGAGACATCCGTTGCAACAACAAATAAAGTCAAACGCAAAAATTATATTGAACTAGATGCCTAGATGGCCTCAATAGCCATCATGCAAGAGAGCTGAGTACAGTCTGTCGAATACAATGTTGTAAAGGCCAAACCTCTTTCATTTTTGGTTAAACTCTAATTTTCCCTTGAAACACTGTATTGAGAATTTTTTGATTTTTGTGAAACTATTTTTTTACATTAACCTGAGCTAATAATACACTTTTGTTTCGCTGACACTGAGCGTGGGTCACCTATTAGGTTACACTCCGGCGTAGGGGAATAGTCTCACAAGTTGAGTATTCGACATTGAATATATTGTTAGGCCCCGTATAACAAAAATTCATAGTCTTCAAAAACGAATCACAAACAAATTATGAAATATATCGATTTTAGTCAACTCGTATATATATATATAATAGAATTAGTTCATATTACTTCAGGACAACATATTCCTTGGGGACGGGACGGATGGGTCAGACCGAATGGAATTAAGGGTTTAGAGCAAAAACATTACCTAAATAGTGTAGTGCATAGTAGTCTGGGTAACTTCCACATCGTTTCATTCATCTTTATTTTGTTTGCCGCGTCAGAATGAATGTAATTAACCGAAGGACTTCCCAAAGGATTAATCGCCCACTGCAATTTCACAAATACTAGTGTATACTACACAGACATAGAGAATTTATGTATGTACATATAATAATATTACGTTCCGGTGAATTAATTCGAAACTAATTCCACTTGCCCATTCGGCAATGTTACGAATTTGGGTATCTTGATATTGGCAATGGTAAACCTTCGGAATAATTCTTATATTAGAAACGTATTCATCTAGGTTGTTTCAACATTCAACTACATTTTTCATTCCATATTTGGGAATATTTTCTAACCGATCAGAATTTCGATTGAAAATTAAAAATTCAGTAGCAGAGGTTTAACCGAACTGATTCTAACAGAATACGAGATTCTTATGAAAGAGAACAAGAAAAGTTGTGAATGAGGATTTTCTATTGAGGCTCCAGATAACAATTTTTGGAAGTTGTCGATATTTGTGGTATTTTTGGATAGCGTAGAAGATATGAGGTTTGTTCCTATAATTTCCGAAACCTTACAACTATGGGTCCAACATTTTTTTAACATTCAAATGTACGATACTCTGATCGCTCCTTGTGTTGCGTGGATTGTACCATGTACCCGAGCATGTACCGTATAATGTACAGTGGAGAACGATGACTGGCCAGAGGCATCTTCCGCTTTTCTTGTCTTTGTACTACCCAGCGCTGTTAGTATGTTTTCATTTTGACATTTGTTAAAAAAAAAAAAAAGATTTTGAGTGTTCTTTAAATATAATTTGATGAATTGTTATATTCATTAATTTTTATGTTCAATCAAAACTTTGTGAATGACATTGTTCAAACTTCATGTTACTAATTGAAAAAACCAATTCAAACTTTTTTGAGAATTCATTTTCATTCGTACAATGAAAAATATTTTTTAGTTATTCAGATATATCCTGATCGAAATCAACATTTTAGTTTTCATATTCATTATATCAAATTGGCGAATACCGAAAATTTCGAATTATCATTCTGGATCATCATAAACTGGAAAAACAAGGTCGTGTAGATGACACCACTATTTTTGTCTTATTCGTTTTCGGAGCACAAGCGAAATGAACACGATTTTCTAAGAATTTCAGTAACAAAAATTTCTCCAAAATCGAACACAACTTTTTTTTACATGTCTACAGCGAAAAAAAATTCACCCGAAATTATTGGAATTTTTCAAGCTTCCACTTCCGTAATCTCTAACACGAATATAAAAATTATAAAAGCACTGCCGTGAAGTCAGGAGCTTTTGAACGCTCGTACATCCACCTTGTAGGTAGATTCGCATTTTCCAGTTTTAGAAATCAATTGAAGGAATTTTCGACAGCTGTCAAAAAAATTCTCAAACTTAGGCGAAACTCAAGACTTCATGTCAGTGCCTCAGCTGACCAATTTTTTTTCGATAATTCGCTAGAATTTTCTACGGTATCTATAATCTTGGTGATGCGATCTGGACAAAATTTCGCACGTAGTTTGAATACATTATTTTTCAGCTAGGTGTGAAATTTCATCACAATCCAATCAATAGTTTCGAAATTACCAGGAAAAACATATTTTGAACGGCCATATTTACGGAACCCCTAGTCTTATTCTGCTCATTGATGAACGTGAACGCGACAGTTCAGATCCACACCTATCTTGAAAATTTCAAGTCCCTAGGCCTTTCCGTTCGAGAGTTATGATTTTCTATGGTTTCTATGGATCTGGTCATGCGATCTGGAGAAATGTAGCTTGAATATATCATTCCCCATTAGTATACAAAATTTCGTCACGATCGAATCTGTAGTTTTGAAATTATCAAGAAAACTAAATTTCAAACGACCATATTTACGGAACTCCTAGTATAATTTTGCTCATAGATAAACGTGATCACGACATTCGAGATCCACACCTATCCTGAAAATTTCAAGTCCCTAGGCGTTTCCGTTCAAAAGTTACAATTTTCTATGGTTTCTATGGTTCTGATTATGCGATCTGGACAAAATTCCACATGTAGATTGAACACTTCATTCTCTATTTGAGTGCAAATTTTCATCTCGATCAAATCTGTAGTTTCCAAGTAATCAGGAGAACAAAACTCCGAAGGGTCATATTTACGGAACCCCTAGTGGAATTTTGCCATTAACGAACCTAACCGAGGCATTCGGAAACTGAACCCACACTGAATATTTCAAGTCTCTAGGTTGTTCCATTCGAGAGTTATCGTGCTTAAGAATGGCCGGACGGACTCGAATTTTTCGACGGATTCGTCATCAGAGGGTCGAACATAGTCGTTTGAGACCATTTTCGGCTCAAAATTCGAAAAATACAGACATTGTGACGAAATGATATAGCCTCCGTGTAAGTGGTACGAGCGCTCAAAAACAGAATAGAAAACTAACGAACGGTTCTTCAATAAAAGTCACTCAAATGTCTCGTTCGAACCTCAACATAATTCATTCAGGAAATTAAATTCAATCATTCGGCTTTTGAACGGAGAGGCCTAGGAACTTGAAATTTTCAGGGTGGGTTTGGATCGCGAATATCGCGGTCACGTTCATCAATGAGCAAAATAAGACTAGGGGTTCCATAAATATGGCCGTTCAAAATATTTTTTCCCTGATAGTTTCGAAACTACTGATCGGATTGGAATTAAATTTTGCACCTAGCTGAGGAATAATGTATTCAAACTACGTGCGAAATTTTGTTCAGATCGCATCACCAAGACCATAGAAACCGTAGATAATTCTAGCGAATTATCGGAAAAAAATTGGTCAGCTGAAGCACTGACATAAAGTCTGGAGTTTCGCCTGAGTTTCAGAATTTTTTTGACAGCTGTCGAAAATTCCTTCAATTGATTTCTAAAACTGAATAATGTACGAGCGCTCAAAAGCTCCTGCCTTCACGGCAGTGCTTTCCGTAATTTTTTACACAGATTTAATATTCTCTAGAAAAAGAATATGGAAATCCCTTGATCGAAGATTTATTGATTTTGGGAAATCATTGATCGTTGTTGTGCAATGAAACCCCATCAAAATGAAAAAACATAAAAAAATAGGGGTTTATAACATAAAAATTGAAGTGAGGGAACATTGATCATGAAAAAATCATGTTTTTCGGCAACCGTCCGTCACGATATTTTTTTGGGAAATTAGCATTTCCCGGACTAGACTGGGAAGAATCACATCGTTGTTATCCGTGTCTGTATGAAAATCCCTATTTTCGATATAAATATTAATATAAATGAGAAGAATAATGTTTCTGTTAGTACCTACCTTCAGTTCGAATCTCAATATTTAATAAAAATGAGAATTACAGGCTGAGAAATCAGTGGAGCCAATAGATCAGCGAAATTTATTATTTAATTTTACAATCATCAATACACCGATCCGGAACCCCATCATTTCTCCAATCTAACGCAAACTGAGTACTACTTCAACTTCTTATGTATGTAATATTTTTGGTATTTCATAAGTTTTTCGGAATGAATTCAACTCCGTTCCCTGCAAAATGCTGATGGGTTTTTAAGCAGACAGCCGGAGCGCGATCCGTCGGATGGAATCGTTGTTGAAGTTCGTTACTTTGTTGAAACTTCGTATAAATTCCTAAACTTCAATAGATTTTCAAGAAAGGGGGAATACTTCTGAGGGTAAACACTGGTTTTTCAGGAGCATTTCGTTGCAACATTAGAAGTAATTTTTTTTCTCTCAGTGAACATAAGATGTTTTCAAGTGCGGAGGAAATATCCATGGGAAGCTGTTTCGTATCTGTAGGAAGTCCAACGAAATCTAACATTAATTCCGTTACCATCTATGTCTAAAGAGGAATGAATCATGAAGGGTTCGGAACAATCTGAATGAGCATTCACAAGTTTTGAGGATACCTGGTATTGATGACAGATTCCTATACAGACATAATTGGTTTAACTTCGAACTCACTGCAATATAATGAATAAGCATATTTGGAACCGCATTCAAGGTGAAAAGGCATCCTCATTATCAGAAGATGCTCTCCTTCAAACAGAAACCTTTTCCACAGCAATGGCACTGCGATAATTCGATTCCTTTCATCTCGTACTTGCTACCCCCGTTCAAAACCCGCAGGCTTTCTGGGAGATCAAATAAACCGTTAGTTTCGGTGTCATCCAAGTCAAACCCTGATTACAGCCGAAACCCTCAGTGATGTTGCGGCTATATTTATAATTAACAGTTGATCGTACAATTTTCGTTTCTCTTTGTGACGTTGGAATTTTTTTTGTTCATTCATAAATATTATTCAAGAATACCACTGGCTTCCTATTATGATGAATTCGAAATAAGAAATAACATTTTATAAAGTAACTCTATAGGCTTCATAAAGAAAATTCAATTGCTATACAAAATGAATAAAAATTTTTGAATCATGCATTAAGGAAAACAAATGAACTGTTACAAGAATTCATATCGAATAAGTACGCTAAATAGAAACTTCATGAATGGCTTTCCAGACAATGTATTGTAACATTGAAAAAGACACATTCAAGACATTTCAGAATTTTCTTCTCTTTGGAATTCGAAATCATTCTTAAGCAGTTCTGCCATATGGATAATCTCTTTATTTGTCCTTTAGGTTTTGCAACATAAAAGGTTTCCAAGAAGTGATAAATTCATTGGAAATTTAAAACTGGATATTGGAACAGTTTGGACACAGCCAGGTACAAAATGAAAATCATCGATGGCTTTGGCTTAGCTGAACTTGCAGACGCAAATTTGAAACGCTATCCTTGATTTTGGTTGATAAGATTTTCGTAACGTGAAAACTTAACTCATTGCTTACACTTAGCTTTATACTAACTAACCTTTTCGTCGTAAAAAAAATGAATTACATTACAAGTGGTTCCCGAACATTTTTTTTTCGAAAATAAACCCTTGCGCCAATAGTAAAAGAATAAAACGAGGTGTTTTTTATCAAAATGTCTTCTGTAGCAAATTTCAGTTTGTTCAAAACAGAAAAGGAATAAGAATAGGGTAAGAACCCCACATTTCGAGGAATTGGGAAAATTTAATCTTGTACAAAATTTTGAATCTCTAAGTTAAGCCAATATTTTCTCATCGTCAAGAATGTAGCACTAACTTCCATGACAACATCAAAGATTCATCCGAATTTCCATTGAAATATTTTCTTTCGAAATTGTATTTATCCTGGATAGCATCATAGGATAATATATATGAAGAGCTTTCCTGAGTTGTGAATTCATTCACTCAGGGAGAATTAAAACGATCTCTTGAAGAGGGACCCATTCACATTTTCCAAGGGAGATGTAACAGAGCCTTGGACTCAAGAAAATTTCTCTCTACGAAATAAAATCATGAAGGAATCATAACGAAGAGGATTAAGTAATTCAATCGGCAAAGCAGAACGTGAAATTTTAAGAATTTCGGATGAAATTTTACACTACGGTTCAAACCAATCAGGAGGTTCAATTCCACAATATAATTATGACAACAGCATTTTTTCATTACCCATGAACACTCACCGAGAATTTAATGAGTGGATTTTTCCTCGTTTGACGGCAAGTCAGTATCTGAGTTTATGTTTTTTTTTAAAGCCTCGGACCATTACAAAGTGACTCCTATTAAATCAACTCTTTATATTGAACCCCTTATCTTCCGGTTCTGTGAGAGAAGTTCCTATTCCAATTTTATGATTTTTCTTGGAAATATTCTTATAATTACTTCCATATTGTAGCCGTATTTGAAGGCGTCAATTCATCCACTTCTTTACTCATTACCAGAGCTCGAAATATGCATAAAAATATGCAACATTTAATAATAAAATATACAAATTTTCGGAATTTTCATTTCGAAATCCGCAAATCATTTGATCAGTGAGTAGTAGAATAATTTAATAATTATCCATTCAACATTTTATTACTTTCGTTAATCAGCTACTGTTTCGAATTTTCGGTAATGAGAATGTACTCTATCATTCATAAATTTTTTATAACTTAAAGAAGCAACATTTAACATCCACCGAGCTATGCGATTTCAGCACTGATTGTGGCGAAAGTTTACTTGCCCCATCAATGAAATATTAAATTGACACCTAGGCTCGAAGCTTGGCTGTTTGTTTCAAATTTTTCGGAAGAACCTTTGGTAATTCTGAGTTCATTTGAAGTATTTAATGAATTGATTCAGCCAGAGCTTGAGTCTCATTTTTTTAATACTCGCATGTATGTGAGGAAAATGAGGTGTAATCACAGTTTTTTTTGCGCGCTCGTTTCTCTGAATAATCATCATTCTGCCCAAATGTCTGTAATTTGAGAATATCGAACCAAGCATGGTCCCAAACGATTAAAGATTAATTACAGTCATGAAACAAGAAAAAATTGTTCTAGAATCTAGATAGACCAATAAAGCAAGCCAACAAATCAATACATGTAACCCCACAGAACCGGTAGACCGGTTTCGACATACATGTCTAATCAGTACAGCTGGCGCAGGATAAACTCGATGTGGCAAACAGGCTACCCGAACAACAGAACGCATCGGCGATTAGAGAAAATTTCTCCACTCACGCCACCAGTCCGCCTTAGAAGCAACTGATTACAATCTATGAAGGTCCGTGTGAGTATTCCTTGGATACCCTGACAAAAAACAAGTAACCAAACCGTAAACATTACGGCATAGAAGTCACATGTGGAAATACGGGTTTAAGCTACAACCTTATTCGTTCGAACGAATAAGATTAAAGATAAGACTCACAGCTGAAGATTTCGAGATCAAATTCGATTCTGTCCGTTTGACCAATTGTCACGGTCACGGTCACTTTCGAAAGGGAATCCCTGGATTTTTGAAATTTCACATTCCGTGATTTCCTTTCTTGAAGAAGAAGTAAAATGACCTTATTTGCCGGTTTGTGGTTCGTTTCATGATATTTGGTTCAAATCAGAATAGTCATAGATTAGTTATGAACTGATGGTAAATTGAAAGAAGCTTACAAAAGCTTCTGACTCCTATCATAAACTTTTTTTTGGTCAGACAAACTGTCCTAGCCACTTAATTATCGAAGTCATTCACCTACTACACGTTTGGTGGCTTCATTCTACCATTATTATCGTTTTTCTGGTGGTTCTGGGATTATTCGTGCGTAATAATTGACGCGTGGCTGCTATGTGAGCTCTTACGCAGCCCACAAACCACCAACACTACTGGCAACGCGCGAAATAGGGAACAAGCGGTTGACAACCAAGTTGTAAACATCATTTCTGAGGATACAGGTAATGGCTCAACAATTCCAGTATTCCGTTTGAAATAAAAAATCTGAAATAGCCAAAAAGCTAAATTTTATCGATGCCCCTTAAATTTCAGCAGGATATGGCGAATAGTTTCTGAGTTACAGAAGCTTTGAAGAATATTTTTGTTTTATTCTTCTAGTGATGCCATCGTGACGAATTTTATTTCCTATAACCTTGGTTATCTCTACGAAGTTTCAATTCGATCGGATCAGTATTTTCTGTATTATAGAGAAAAATTCCTTTGGAACCAATCACGATTCGAAAATGGCAGATATTTGGACGAAATGGTAACGCTCATGTTCAAATAAAGGAGCGCACAAAAGTTAGTAATAATTTGTTAGTAGGTACATATATTTATTATTAGATAACCTGAAGATGAAATACCCCCTTATCAAATGAGGTTAATTTGGTGGAAGGAGTGGTTTTGGCGTTGATCATTGTCAACGGCCTGCCGCTCCAAGTCAATTGATGAGATACAAGAAATTTGAGCTGGTCCCGTAAAAATTTCAGTTACTCAAAGTACTACAGTTTCTCTCCTGCTCTCGATCATGGAAACCAAGGAACAAGCTCAACGTTCTCCATTCGTGTCCAAAATTGCAACTGATATCGTCAATCTTGTTTTATTTGTGTGAAGCCAGGAAGTGTCAAAATCTACTGACTAGCTCCTCCAACCCCTGGAGATCGGGCGGAACCAGTCATCTCTTTTTGTGATTTTCAACTCTCATACGATGAATGCGTGTGGAGATTCGTATTTTTTCTAATCTTATCGTACATTTAAGGGTCTTCTCTTTTATTCGAAGATATAATGGAATAGAAGAAAATTGAAATATATCTACGTTATATTTAGATTTCGTTTCACGGTAGTTTGTTCGCTGCGGAATTGTCATTCTTTCAGCATCTTATGTTGGGTCGTAGTCCACTAGTATTTTAATATTGTGCTTTGTCACATCTAGAAGAATAACTTCGAGTGGCTCGTTTAATTTGAAATCCTTCTGTGAACCTGAGTAATAGAAGTTTGGTCCTATGTTCTCTTCTGAATCCGAAATGTTAGGTCGGTATCAGATTCAGGAAATTAGTTTCCCCGTACAAAATCCTCGCAATTTTCAGTCTTGTTGTAGTAGAAGATATTTGAAAAAGCAAGTCAACAACCAAATGATGAGCTGAAAAGAATAGTTTACTACAACCCCGCAGAAGATGTGTTTAGGATACCCACCTATCACAAAAGACCCAGAGTAGAAACAGAAATTGAGTAAACCAAATTATAAATATCAAGAAGGAGAGAGACTCTCCTATGAAAATCATAGGTAACACAATAATCCCACAACAAAGACCGTGAAAGAGATACGTACAAAAAAAGTCAAAAGTTCAATAGGCAATAAATGCCCGCAATCTAAAACAGCAGGTTTGGTTTCGTTCGAGCAGGTCGTGCTTCTCACGAAGTCTCATACTGTTCTATCTATCGGAGATAGTTCGTCCCTGAGGATTCCCCCTGACAAAAAACCTTGTTGTAAACCCCTCCCCAAAGACTCACCAATACCGTTGCCTACATGGGGTTCGCCCACCAATTATCGAACCAATTGAATCTTGCTCTAACATGGTTTGGAACATGAAATATCTACTACCATTACGACCACAGACGAGCAACCTCGTTGCCAGCAAGGTTTCCAGCAATATTGGTCGTTTGTGGACCGCTTCGAGGGCCCAGTACAGGATGGGTAAATTTCGATGTTTTAGCACTACAACTTTCAAATCAGAGGAGATATAAAAAATCTGATACCCCTTTTTCACGTAGAATCCAGTGGCGTGCTCGCCTTTTTAGCAGGATTTTTAATTACGAAGCTATGACCCGAAGTTATGTTTTTATAAATGGGAACACTAGATTTCTGTGCCATTTTCTGAAAGCTTAATTTTCGAAAAATATAAAACATCGTATGGTTTGTAATGGTGGTTGTAATAAATATAATAGAAAATGGTCAAAAACATTTTTCCATTTAAGAGTCTCAATATTTCTATGGTTTCAACTGTTGATGAGCACAGAAAAATTTAGCTTCGTATGTTGTCTTTCTGTCTTTCTACTCAATTTCTCCAAGATAATAGTCGATCGTGTGGATCTTTCTGCTTGTTATTTCCGAATCAATTTTGAGATATAAGAATTTATTCGAATTTTGTAGAAATTAGTAAAAAGTATAGAAATAATGAGACTACTCTTGTTAAGGAAGCTCTATTTTTTTGTGCTCATCAACAGTTGAAACCATAGAAATATTGAGACTCTCAGATGAAAAAAGGTTTTTGAGCATTTTCTATTCTATTGATACAAACCATACGATATTGTATATTTTTGAAATCATCAAAAATTAAGCTTTCAAAAACATAACTTCCGGTCATAGCTTCGTTATTGAAAATCCTGCTAAAAAGACGATCACGCCACTGGATTTTACGTAAAAAAGTGCCTGTATAATGTTTAAATGTCAGAGTTTTATCATCAGTATTGTCGATTTTTTGATCGCACTTCAAAGACATCGTGCTTGAAATGTTTACCCCGTTGGCCACTATTCGTTCGTTGAAAGAGGATTTGTTGAGACCTCATACTATTCAATGTAATTAATATATTTCATGAAATGTCATGGAACAAAGAAGAATGGTTCAAAGTCTTCGAATTATTCGAGTCGGAGCTCGAAATTTTCGATTCGAAAAATATGTACCACAAAGATAGCAGCAAGGTTCATATTTCCAGGCAACGAAGAATTTATGATGCATGATACATGATTGAGTAAAAATTCCTGATGAGTTATAATTAAGAGAGAAAAAAAATTACGAAAAGCACTGCCGTGAAGGCAGGAGCTTTTGAGCGCTCGTACATGCACCTTGTAGGTAGATTCGCATTTTCCAGTTTCAGAAATCAATTGAAGGAATTTTCGACAGCTGTCAAAAAAATTCTGAAACTTGGGCGAAACTCCAGAATTCATGTCAGTGCTTCAGCTGATCAATTTTTTTTCGATAATTCGCTAGAATTTTCTACGGTATCTATGGTCTTGGTGGTGCGATCTGGACAAAATTTCGCACGTAGTTTGAATACATTATTACTCAGCAAGGTGCAGAATTTTATCCCAATCCGCTCAGTATTCTCGGAACTATCAGCAAAAAAATATTTTGAACGGCCATATTTACTGAACCCCTAGTCTAATTTTGCTCATTGATGAACATGACCGCGATATTCGTGATCCAACCCCACCCTGAGAATTTCAAGTTCCTAGGCCTTTCCGTTCGAAAGTTACAATTTTCTATGGTTTCTATGGTTCTGGTCATGAGATCTGGACAAAATATTGTTTTAATATATCATTCTCGATTAAAATACAAAATTTCATCTCGATCGAATCCGTAGTTTCGAAATTATCGAGAAACCAACATTTCAAACGACCGTATTTACGGAACCCCTAGTCTAATTTTGCTCATTGATGAAAGTGATCACGACAATCGAGATCCACACCTATCCTGAAAATTTCAAGTTCCTAGGCCTTTCCGTTCGAAAGTTATTATTTTCTATGGTCCGAGTCATGTGATCTGGAGAAATGTAGCTTGAATATATCATTCTCCATAAGTATACAAAATTTCGTCACGATCGAATCTGTAGTTTTGAAATTATCAAGAAAACTAAATTTCAAACTACCATATTTACGGAACACCTTGTATAATTTTGCTCATAGATGAACGTAATCACGACATTCCAGATCCACACCTATCCTGAAAATTTCAAGTCCCTAGGGGGTTCCGTTCAAAAGTTACAATTTTCTATGGTTTCTATGGTTCTGGTCATGCGATCTAGACAAAATTTCACATGTAGCTCAAACACCTCATTCTCCATTTGAGAGCAAAGTTTCATCGCGATCGAATCTGTAGTTTCGAAGTAATCAGGAGAACAAAATTTTGAACGGCCATATTTACGGAACCCCTGGTGGAATTCTGCTCATTAACGAACTTGACCGCGGCATTTGGGATCTGAACCTACACTGAAAATTTCAAGTCTCTAGGTTGATCCGTTCGAGAGTTATCGTGCTGACGGACGGACGGACGGACGGCCGGACGGACAGACTCGAATTTTTTGACGGATTCGTCATCAGTGAGTCGAACATAGTCGATTGAGACCATTTTCGGCTCAAAATTCGAAAAATACAGACATCGTGACGAAATGATATAGCCCTCGTGTAAGTAGTACGAGCGCTCAAAAAATATTTGAGTTTGAATGCTTTATTATATCAAAAAAATCCAACCACTGTATTTAATGATGTTCTTTCTGGTTAATTGTAACCCTTGTCTATTCCCAAGTTTTCCTGCAGTTTCAACAGATTCTTCTATGAAATGCATCGTTTTGCACTAACATTTTGACACTATGTACCTACAACCTACAATATTTGCAAATTTTCAGATAATTTGCAGAACTGGGGCGACAAGAACTTATAAATTTGAAAAACTGTGGATGAAAGTCGAAATCGTGTTGAAAATAGCAATTTGTCTTATTCATACAAAAAATGAACAATCAAAATCTGAAAAAACGAAAAAATCAAAAAAATCCGGAATTTTTCCTGAAAAAAAGTAATTTTTGATGTTTTGCAAAAAAACACCTCAGTAAAAACGTAATAATACTTTTCCAAATCCTTACGATTCAAATTTTCTCATCACTTCCTTGAGCTTGAATTGAAATCCTCAAATATTGTATTGGTCATTTGCATGAATAATTTGTTATACCTATAGGGAGATTCCTATGAATTCTCTTAAGTGGCCTAAGTCGATCGATTATAGACATTTAGTACACATCTCTATTCGGGATTAAACGTCAAAATGTCAATTGAAAACATGTTTACCCATAATATTTAATGATACTGTTTGCAATGTTATCATTATTCGCAGTACCTACAATCAAACTGGTGTATCTAGTGACATTTCTTATTTTGGTTGCCTATTTGACAACACCGAAATTCCTGTTGAAGCAATTGTTCGAATTACATCCACCAAAGTACGAGAGTGTTAACTACTCCGAAGAAGGAATTAACCAATTGATAGGATCCATATATCCTGCCGGATTCAAAACTTTCAATCCGCACTTGTGTCCGGCTAAAGGCAAAAACATTTCTGTTCTCATAGCAGTTTTCTCCAGGCCAACATTGAGAATGTCTCGCAATGCGATCAGAAGAACTTGGGGACAATTTTCGAGAAGGAAAGATGTATCTGTCGTGTTTTTCATAGGATACACTAGCAGCGAAGTAACGAAAACTTTCCTTCATTTCGAACAAGAATACTTCGGAGATATAATAGAAGGAAGGTTTTCAGACACCTATTACAATTTGACTTTGAAAACACTCTCGATTCTTGAATGGGTACAGACTTTCTGTCCAGAAGCAGATTTTCTCTTGAAAACTGACGAGGACGTATTCGTTCACGTCGAAAATCTCCTGGAATTGGTTTCAACACTAGATGTAGAGGCTAGAGAAATTTATGGCAGTATTGTTAAGAAGCTTGAACCTTACCGGAACACGAAAGTAAAATATTTTATACCACCTAAGCAGTACAAACTAGGAAGGTTTCCAGATTTTATGGCTGGGCCTGGATATCTGATGCCAGCGAGATTGGCTGCGGAGTTATATTCTGCTGCACTGCACTTCCCGTATATCAAAGTCGAGGATGTTTTATTTACAGGTATAATTTCGAGATTTCTGGAGATAACACCAGTTCATATATCGAAATTTCATAGTTCCAGGCTTTCTTTAACGAACTATGACATAAGACAGGCCGTGAATGTCCACAGTGTTTCACAAAGTGATCAGTTTCATATCTGGAAGATGATACACAGTAGCGAAATGAATCGATTGGAATTCAAGGAAACACTTCTCAGAGGTGTTAACTAAGACATAAGAATTCATATTTCAGAAGTGATCAGATGAATACCAGAAGTTTTTATCTTGTTCTTGAAAAATACTAATATTGAAGTAATTGTATAGGTATTGTTTTACAATCACAATGTTTGTTAGCTAATAAGTAATCCCGAGAGATTAACGGGTATTTTATTGCAATGTTTCTAACTTCGAAATTTCGCAGGAGGTCGAAGGACGAAAAAAGTCTAACCATATGCGTGAAAACAAATAGGTTTCAGAAATACTGGCGATTTAACTTTCTTGACAATAATGGATTATTAGTAATTTGTAAAGTTCGGTGTTATTTTACTGGAGTGTTTTTTGGATCTGCAAGTCGACCAGTTACACACACAATTATAGCTTAGTTGCAGCATAATTTTGGGTTGAAGCGACTAAAATATAAATCTGTGAGCATCGAGACTTTCGTATTTTGCTATTTTGAGTGCATTCTGGAGAGATTAAACTGTGACAAACAAGAAAAAAATTATGTATGTGCCAGCAGTTTGATGAAAATTTCTACCTGCTCACATCAAATGGCTGAATTTTCTCGGAAATCTGAGAATTATATTCTGGGGTCAAGATAGCAAGAGCTGTTGTGTTGATAGTTTGTAATGAGTGTACATTTTATTGTTATGTGTTTCCTGTTATATATCATAATCTATTCGGGAAATGCATTTAAATGAAAAAAACCTCATTATGTACTGAACATGTTTGGGGGTAAACAGAGAGCGCCATAGTAGATCCAAAATTCAGCCATAACGATTTCTACACTTTTTACATTCACATATAGTAGAAATCAGAAGATGCAACAACGAACTCTGTCAATCCAATTGAAATAGCTTGGAGCATACTTCAATAACTATCATAGTTATGAATGGGGTATTCTGGTCAAAGGAACATTCATTACTCTTCAGCAACGTTTCGGTTGTAGCCTTTATCAAGCCTCAGAATAAGATATTGAAATAGAATCTTATTTTGGGCGAAATATTGAGTTATATACTTTAATAACAAACCGATCCTCTCAACGAGGAATTTTCTGACATGTTTGCGGGATTCGAATTCTTAGTTATTGAGTTTCATTGTTTCAATTAAATAACGTGCCTCAGAAAATTGGGTTAGGCAATGCGGAAACGCTACTTTTGACTTTAGAGTCGTCGCAGGAGGGTTATAGCAAAGATTAGACAACTTGTTGTTACTCTTTGGTTATAGTTATGAGGGCAAAGGCAGAGAGTAGAGAGCTCAGGCGCAGGTGCAGCATCTCAGTTGGAGAGCAGTAGTAGCCGACGAACTTAGACGCGAACTCGAGGCGCACTCTAGATAGACTAATGGAGAAAAGAAAACTCTAGAAGGATATAAACATGAACTAAACGTTCGGTGACTTTGTATTCGGTTAAGTGAAAATCAATAAATTGTTACTTGTTTAATAATCCGGCGGCCTTTGCATTTCCCTTAGTCCCTAAAAAAATTCTACATGTTATATCTGAATAATTTCATATTTTTAATAAATCATTTATCGAAGAGAGTCGAGTTAATCATGAGAAGATCTTTATTTATACATCCGAAGTGAAAAACTACAATATATTACGAAAGACCCAAATTCTCCATGAAAAATCGAAACCAATTTCCCCGAGATGATATCAACAATGGCTCAGCATCCGTTCCATATCGCTCTCACCATTATAAGATATGAAGCTACGGATTTCTCTTGTACGGAATGTGCACTCTGGCTTCCGGCCTGAATCCACTATGTAGGTTTTTAAGTTTAGTTCAGCATCATCTCCAAATTCAACAATTTAGAGAGGATTATTCAGCAAGAGTTCAGACATTGTTCCTAAATAGCTATATCTTTCTATAATTGTTCAGATATGTGTACTTAATGTGCTCAATAACAAACAAACAGTTAATTTGTAATTGTGAGAATGTTTTTGTCTCTTCGAGTTGAGAAGTTATCGGCTCTCAAATGTCAAATGAAACCCTTATTCAAATTTCAAATTGCGGTTCATCCTGTACAACATGAATATAAAATTCAAAAAGTGCTGCTAATTCTAAGAGCTCATGTAATAGTTCTAATCGATATTCTTCTTTTTAATTCTTTATCAAATATACTTACCTATTAAATCGAAAATTTTTACGTCTGTAATTATATATTAGAGGTAATTTCATGGCATGGCAGACAGAAGGATGTTAAATGAATTCCGGAAAAAACTTCTTCCCCAGGCGGGATTCGAACCCACATCTCCAGATTACCGGTCTGGTATTTTCCCATCTAAGCCACCAGGGAACCGAGTGTTCAACTGCATATTGCGGAGGTGTGTCTCCCGGAATTCAATGTTAGTGATTAGGGAGGTTAAGGGATGGAGGGAACTCACAACAGTGTCCGCGATCGCAACGATCTCACTATTTACCTTTCACCCCGCGTCGTCGAATATGTCGACTTCGGCCGGATTCAGGTGTGTGAAATCTCCGACCGCCGATTCTCTGGTGGCTTAGATGGGAAAGTACCAGACCGGTACTCTGGAGACGTGGGTTTGAATCCCGCCTGGGAAAGGAGTTTTTTCCGGAACTCATTTAACATCTTTCATTTAACATCCTTCTGTCTGCCATGCCATGAAAATACCTCTATGTTTGATGCATTGCTTATTGCTGCACTATCGCATGTTTCTCATTTTCGCTTGCTTGAATACACCACAAACTCTTCCGCTTATTATTCGTGAATAATTATTTCTAAATGAATATGTCGAAAGTGGCTTCAAAGAAAGATTTTTTAGTCAGTAACGAAATATTCACAATTGATTCCATTTCTTTTTCTTTCGTCTTACACAAAATGAAAGTTATTTTTGATAGGTATATGATTTGAAAATCCACAAAAAAATGACATCTACATAATGTAACAAAACACCCATCTGTTAAAAAACCAGGATAGGATAGGAAATTTATTATGTGAAGCTCTGTATGAACCTCAAAAGATTGCATCAGTATGGAGAAGCAACAAAAAATTTTATTGCAGTCTCAAGATGTTAACATGTCAACACTTTGAATAGAAATTGAGAACTAGTTATTTCCCTAACAAGTGTGGAAAGTGATACTTTTCCGCAAGAGTCAAGCAGTCGAGTGCATTTTCCACATGAGTTAGGAACATTATTTTTCCTACTAGCGTAAATGAAACACTTTCACGGATAGTTTTCGTCCTGATACTGATGTTAGCAGAAAAAAATTTCGCCTTGAAATTAAGGTTATTAGAAATTATTTTTTTCGGCAACCGTCCGGGAAGGACTCACTTTCCAGACGCTTCTTCTTTGAGAAAGTAGCATTTCCCGAACTAGTCTGGGAAGTACGTACTTCCCGGACTAGGCCGGAAAAAATTACATCGTTGTTATGGAAATAATGACCCTGACACCTATTTGACATGAAATTACATAGTTGACATTTGGATTTTTGAAAGTTCGAAATTTTGTTCTACAAAGAAATATAATGAAGAAATGTGTCTCATTGATTTGTTATTCTACACAGTTGCCGAAAAATAGTTTACGCAACACGTCCAAAAACAGTTTTTTTGGACTCGCAGACTTCCAGGACTCGCCTCCGGCTCGAATTTATCTACTCGTCAAAAAAAAAACAGTATTTTCTGGACTTGTTACGTGAATTACTATTTGTGTGCTCAGCTCATAGAAACATGTCAAAATTGTATGATTGACGCTACTCTTCAATATTTGCGTGCGGAAAAATCCCTTGCTATTCCATTTCCGCACGCATATGCGCATATGAAAAGGAATAGCAGGGGTTTCTTCCGCACTCATTCGGAAAAGTGCTACTTTCCAAACGTCAATGCGTGTGGAAAGTAATACTTTCAAAACGCTAGTAGGAAGACAATTTTTTCAAAATTTCAAACTGAATTTTAATTGTTTTGAATATTTCTTCGCGGCCATCAGTGAACCCAATAATTCCAAAATAATTTTTAATTTAGAAATTAAAAGTCTGACTCTTGAGAATACCCATTCTTACGTGTTTTGCATGTTTTTTCATTCTATAACAAGAGAACGGACGAATACTTGAAAACCAAATTGAATATGATCCAATGAATAAATTGATAAGGATTTCAAAACTGTCAGTCAAGGCCCTTGGACCAATACACTGTTTTTTTCTTCGATCCCTTTGGATTCTGTTTATATTCAAATCTGAACACAGGTACTAGTATTATGTAAAACAGAGTATTCATTCTTTAAAAAATGGATGAACATATATTTTATTTGGATACTCAAAACTGACATGGGTAGCAATATATTCTCAAAATAACCATTGATTCTCTAGACAATGGTTTTCTTTCTCAGAATTGATTTGTGAAAGAATGTGTCATTTGAATTCGACTTTCTTCACCAGATCACCAATTTTTCCATAAATGGGCTTTATTGACTGACCCAGATGACATAACAGCTGGTCCAAAAGGGTATTTGAAATGTGATATCAGTGTTATAGGAAAAGGTGACCCAGTGAAGGTTCCAGCTAAGAGTGAAAAGGATGAAGATGATATAGAAGCGTGAGTAAACATAATAGCAGAGAGTAGATAGACCTGGAAAAGTTCGAAATTTTTGTTCGCTATGAAAGTATATCGAAAATGGAATGATATTTCTAAAATATTTCATTATTCAATTTTTTGGTACTGAAAAGAATCTCAAAGAGTTGAAATGATTTCCATTAACTGTGTTTTTCAATTTTTCCACAGGAATCTACTTCTTCCAGATGGGGTACCCATCAATAGACAGAAAGCAAAACTTATAATCAAAATATACAAGGCAGATGGCCTTCCGAAAATGAATTCTAGTTTGATGGCAAATGTTAAAAAAGCTTTCACGGGAGAGAGTCAAGACTTAGTGAATCCCTACGTACAAGTATCATTCGCAGGTTTACAGGTAAGTTGAACGTGATTATTGAATATATAAATATTTAGATCCACTCTGGCATCAAGACAGTGAGCCCGCCTGTCACCTGCTCGAAGATGGTTTAGGAATACCTACGAAACCTCGACGATCTGAACAAGAAAACAGCTCCTACTCCCTCTGTAGGCCCAAAACGTTTTCATTACTTAGGGAAAGAAAAACAAGCAGGCTAACAGCACTCTAGCAAATATTTCAGTTTTGGAAAATTCCAAAAAGTCTCTTTGTATTCTTATTACTAAAATATCAAATATCTATTGAAACATACGCCTTCTCAAAGGGTTCCTTACTCAGAAAACAGCTTATGAAATTTGGTGAATATTACGCATTCAAATTAGGCTGGGAGGAGGAAGAAACTCCCTAACACATAAGTCGTAAGAGACTGCCTGAACAGAAACAAAATAATGTCGGGGCAATAAAAGCAAACAGGGTGGACTCATTTCATCCTTCAACTGCTGTATTAAAAATCTGGAGCTGGGTGGTGAAATGTGGCCGGTAGTTTATCTGAACCAGTTCAAGACAAAGGGGAAAAATAGATCTCCAGGTCTCAGTGCACTTAACACTCTCAATAATCGTAGGAGTTCATTCAGAAGATACCGGTTAAAAATTGGATAGAATTCCCAAATTTTTAAATTGAAAGTGATTTAACCGGGTTGTGGAGAGCTGTTAATTTGAAACTTAAAAAGCTAGGATGCATTACAACTGAAAACTATTTCAAGATTATGAATTTGAATTTCCAGGGTAAAACCAGTGTCAAGAAACATTCCTACACACCGGTATGGAATGAACAAATTGTGTTCACGGAGATGTTTCCCCCCTTGTGTCAAAGGATCAAAATACAGCTTCGAGACGACGACCCCATCAAGCCCCAGGTGATAGGGACCCATTTCATCGATCTTAAGTCGATTTCGAACGACGGAGAAAAGGGTGAGGCGAAGGTACTGTTTGTGTTCACCCGATTATTGGACTGTTCACGTTTTCTGTTTACAGGATTCCTTCCTACCTTCGGACCATCTTTTGTCCATTTGTACGGATCCACCAGGGATTACACCATCATCGATAGACATTCGAACCTGAATACAGGCTTTGGAGAGGGTGAGGATAGTCTGCATTGGATTTTATCCGCGAATTTATCTGTCCGTCTTACGTTTCCCTATTGTGCATATACCTATTTTCCATTAGAATTCTATTTGCATCAGGAACTTTAGGTAAGCGAGACGTAGGCGAATATTTCACATGCTGTTTCTGTAGCTATGTGAGCTGCATGTCGTTTACTTTGCGGTTGAGGTCTCAACAGTATCTGAAGGCAGCGCTTTGTCAAAACAGAAATGTACCTTTATTGAACGCATTCCGCCTTATTTTGTGCTAGGAGATGTAGTTCATGGCTGCATGTACCAGTCTGAAAGATTTTATCGGACGTATAGGATATTCAATGCATAAGAAAGAGAGCCTGACCATCCAGTCGGACAGTGCAAGAATGGAAATAAATTCACGACATTGCAGCATTCTCCCACTCCGCCGACCAGTATGAGAGAGAATATGCTAGTTCGTTCTAGTTCAATATTTGATCACTCATCATCATAAAGTGAATTTATTTGCATTCTTGCACTGTTCGACTAGATGGTCAGGCTCTCTTTCTTATGCATTGAATATCCTATACGTCCGATGAAATTTTCTAGACTGGTATATCTTGGATCTACGTCGAGGACTCTTCTCGTTCTCACATTCTCCTTTTAGGAGAAAACCTTATTGGACATAATATATAATGTATAACATATAATATAATGTATAATGTATTGTGCCCAAATGTCCGTAATTCTGTTCTGTTCTAACTCTGAATAGTCTCGAATTATAAGGTTGTGCTCGCAGATAAAGATGTTAAGGTCAAATTAAACTATGTTCATTCGTCCGGCCGTCAGTAAACACGATAACTTTCGAAAGAGGAACTTTCGAAAGCTTTGAGTTTGGAAATTTTCAGGGTACGTTCGTGTTCTGAATGCGCCAGTTATGTTCGTTAATGGACCTAATTCGCCGAAGCGTTCCGCAAATGGCGCGATCTGAATTTTGTTCTCAATTATTCGAGAAATATCGATCCTATCCAATTGAAACTGTATCTGCAGTTGTAGTTGTGGAATAACGAGACTAATGTTCATTTGGAATTTCGTGAGAATCGTATCACTACAAGATCTAAAGAAAATCTCATCCAAAACTAAAACGGTATCTCGCCACTATCTGCCATATATTGCTGAAATTTGAAGTTTACATATAATGAGTTATGAAGAAATTTTTTTATAGTGAGGACATAATGGGATTTTTCTGACCCGGTGTTGAAAATATTTGATATTCGGTGATTCCATCTTTTGGAGTTTATAAATATTTGTCACATTGACATTTGTGGTTCATTTTTGATCTTCGGTTCTATATTTCTATCACTAGGCTGAATCATTCTTCTCGAGTAGTAGCGAGTAATGATTCATTCACTGAATGCGAGTTGAATCTACTCACGTTGCACCAATTTTCAAAACTCATTGATCTACTGACGCTACTGACTGAACCAGTGGAAATTAACAGATCTCAGGATTAGGACTAGATGAATAGGAGAATAGTGAATAGTCGAGAAGATCCTACCCATCTCTACTGAGAGTTTTTGTGTTTGTGTTGATTCATGGATCAGAGAGTAGAATTCCGAATCCGAATCGCACCGAGGCTTCAAGATGTGACGTCGACAGTATCGTTGGATTGGGTCATAGACAAACGTGATTCCTGAACAGTGAACATCGACTATGATTATTTCGGCTAGATGAATAGACTCAGTTATTTGGTTCAAAAGAGTCGATTCAGTGAGTAAAATCACACTCAGTGGACAACTCTACTAACGACAGTGTCTCCTAATGTGGGATGGGTTATAGACGATCGCGATGGCGATGAATTCAAACAATCACGCAAAAGCTCTGACATCATGTCAGTGCTTTCCTCGTATTTTTTATTCAATTTCGAAGAAAATGCATCTCGTTTGTTCGTTCTCTTCTTTTATACTGCTATCTGTAATTATTTTGATACATATCCACATAACTCCTCTTTTGAATCAAGCGACGTCTAGCTTGATCCAGCGTATCATTTGATCAATATGATGCTGTAGTTATTCGCTTGATGTTTCGCCTATTTGATTATTTTTCGCTGTCTGTCAGAAGATGCTCCTAGCAATCTCGATAATTTCGTGACCCTAGCTGAATTCTATTTCTGGTTCTAGGCATGTCTCCCATCTTTTGAAAACCAACAAAATATGTTGAATTAACTTCTTCTCGAATTATGTCAAAAGTATTTACAAATTCATCTCTATTAAAAAGGCGCATAGGAACCGCTAACGATCATTGTCCGAGCTCTAAATTTTGATGTGATCCAGAATTTACGTTCTGAAATTGATCAAAAAAACATGTTGAAAATTTGATTTTCATCGAAAATCTGATGTGGCGGTGGAAATGAAACCAGTTTACCAGAATATGATTTTTTCGTCGGATCTTCCCGAGTAAACTACCTTGTAGTGTATTTGTGTTCAGGGATGTACCTAGAGACATTATTATACAAAATACTCGCTCAATAAGCAGCTCGAAAACGAATGATATAATACCAGATCCGGACTTGAAAAGAACTGAAAAATCCGAGATTAGCACTGACGTGACGTCGGGAGTTTTTGGGCTTGTTTAAATTCATCGCCAGAGCGGTCACCCATCCAGGCACTGAACGCACACAAGGCTATTAGGCTTCAAGTCTTATCAAACTCTGTCCCGGTTTCGGAAAGACTGATCAGACAGTTGTTTTAATGACCCATCGTTCAACTACAAAATACGACAGCGTCAAATCAATTTTCTGAAATTTTGTTTTGTAAAGAATTCATGATCATTTTGATTCAAAATGAGCTGACCATGCAGTGGTTGATCCAAAGATTATAACATGAACCACATATTCTTTGAACCAAACCGGTTGTCAGTGTGAATATAATTTCATGAAATCTAAATTTCAAGAGCTGGAATTACAGAATTATATGGAATATATCAAATTTCTCATCACCAGATCAAAAAAACTCAAGTTTTTTTCACGTGGAACAGTTGTAAAGCTGAATTATCATATATGTAACTTATATCATCGATGCCCCATATGAAGTCACATAAATTAAGCAGTATATGGCGAATAGTTCCTGAGATACGAAAGTTTCAGAGAATTTTTTTTTTCAACCTTCTAGTCAAATGATTTTTAGAAAATTCCACATGAATATTTATGACGTTATTTTACATCTGGCTCAAAATTTTCCATTCGATCAGGTCAGCTCTCCACGAATATGTGAGAAAAAAAATTCGGATTGCTAAATCTACGAAACCTTTCGGCGTATTTTGCTCATTTACGAACTCGACCATTCAGGCGTCGAAAGTTCCTCTCCTTTCGGAAGTTATCGTGTTTATGGACTGACGGTCGGACAGAATTGAATTTGAGCACGAGTTCTTCATCTGTGAGCCCAATACAACACTTAGGTATTACCATTCATTATCGGGTCAAAATACGAAAATTAAAGACATTCAGGCTATTGTTAATTTACAAGAGTGCAAAAATGAAATAAGAAACATTTTGTGCTGGAGTTGAGTAAGTTGTCAATTCACCGTTATCGATTTGGGTCAATTTTGAAGACCCAAATAATAATAATACAAAGGAAAGTATCTTGCCGTAAAGGCTTCAATAATAATAATAGACACATAATTTTCTCAGGGATGATAAGCTGAGGGAATATTCTTGTCGATTGGATTACACTCTTGGTGCTGTTTTCTACCCAAAGGCTCGAATATGTTCAGGACTAAATTCTGAAAGACGAAATGCTGCATCTCAAGTTCAAGTATTATAAATGTTTTGGAAAACATCTTTTCACAAGAAAAAAACATTTTCGGACTACCACACATTGTAATTTTTCAAAACAATCGGATTAACAGTGCTAGAATGCTCTTGAATGATGAATAATTATTGATTATTCATTCGAATGAACTAAAGAAAGAATTGAAATTATGCTCAATTATTCCTGTTTGTCCGTAGTTCGACTGAATTTGAGTCTTCGGCAATATCTTCTTTCGCATTTTATCGCAGTAATGAAATTCAAGTAGATACATAAGTGCTTGCTCGATACGAGACGAGAACGTTGAATGGTATGGAAAATTTTCTGGAGTAAATGGGATATTGCAATGCATAGAAATGAACGGGAGGAAGAAATGACCCGTGAAACAGAGCATTAGGAAATAGTGCACAACATGTACAATATTTGAAATATATATGTTGACAAATATATATAGAGCTTTCTTTTCTGGAAGTGGGGAATTTATAAAATGACATTATTTGTTACACTGATGATCGGCTTAGTTCACAGAATTTGTGGTTCGTTTAACAATATTCGGTCCGATAGTCTCACTACACTGTCATCTCATGTCAAATCAAAATGAATATGGGTTAGTTAATTTTCACTAAACAACATTTCAGAAACCCAAATTGATGGTTGTGTCTTGTGTCAGTTCAATTAAGGTTTGATCAGTCATTCGGAAACCGGGGGTGAGTTAGATAAGCCTTGAAGCCAAGCAGCGTCTTCAAAGTCCGTATGGCACGGTGCAGAAATTGGGAGCTTCAGACACAGTTATCTACTATATGTCATCATGCGCATTGTCCAATTACACGATGCAGAAGAATGAGCATTCACATTTCTACAGACAAATTGTACCATTTTCTGCATCATGTCATACGGGCTTTAGTGGCCGATCCGGCGATGAATTCAAACAAGCGCGCAAATCAAATCAAATAAACGTTTATTAATAATTATCATAGTACATGCTTCTAAGGTATTTCTCATTGCATAATAGCTTCTACTCAGCTATAAGTTTCATTTTTTTATATTTGAAATATTTAAGGGAATTTGGGAAGGGTAAGGTTCTTTTAACTTAGTTATCACATTTGGAGAAATGAATTTGCTGTTGAAACCTCAGTAGAAAATTAGTGAAGTCTTCAAATTATTGGTCGATAGACGTAACTAACATTATTGTGACGCACTATATCTACTTCAATAAAAAACTTCATGGTATAGTAGAGGGATAATTATTCAGTGAGTGAAAAAAATGTTCGAGGCTTACAAAAATATGTTACCTTTGAATACGAAACTGGGAATTGTTCATTCAGAACGAAAATACTGTTTAAATAATTCAAAGGGCCTTTCAATGATGTGCAAGTCCACTCTCATTCTCTATCCAAATTATGGAAAGTATTCACACCGCCCCTGTACGAAGATTGAATTGGAGAATTGGTGGGGAATGGGATGATGCGAATAGGAGAACACATGTATCCCCTTTAAATCGACATGTCCGTTTTTGAGCGCTCGTTCTACTTACACGACGAGGGCTATATCATTTCGTCACGATTTCTATATTTTTGGAATTTTGGGCCGAAAATGATCTCAATAGAAAATGTTCGACTCACTGATGACAAAACCGTCAAAAAATTCGAGTCCGTCCGTCCGCCCAGCTGTCCGGCTATATACACGATAACTTTCAAACGGAACGACTTGAAGCCTTGAAATTTTCAGGGAATTATTGAATAAAAAAATCCTTATTTTGCTGTAACAGCTGATTCGATACAATTGACAAAGAGCTGCTGTCATTTATTTGATAGCTGTCAAAAATTTCTTCAATTGTTTTCTAAAACTGAAAAATGCGAATCTACCTACAAGGTTTATGAACGAGCGCTCAAAAGCTCCTGACTTCACGGCAGTGCTTTTAATAATTTTTTTCATATCTACGATATTTTGATCTCAAACATCCACGTCAAGATTTCGTTAGGTCATCCTATATGAAGGGTGAGTTTACAAATTTGTAATGTTCATGAACAGACATCAATTCAAATATCTCACATGTTGTACACTATTTCCGAATGACTTGCTTCACGGTTCATTTATTCCTCCCGTTTATTTCTATGCATTGGAATATACCATTTTCCCCAAAAAATTTTCCATGTGATTAAACGTTCTCGTCTCGTATCGAGCAAGCACTTGTGTAGCTATTCGAATTTCATCACTGCTAGAAAATGCGACGGAAGACATTGCCGAGGACGTTTCATCACACAAAGCTTCACATCAACTGAAGCAGAAAATTCACTCGAACAATAGATAAACAGGAATAATTGAGCATAAGTTAAATTCTTTGTTAGTTCATTCGAATGAAAAATCAATTATTATTTATAATTCAAGAACATAACAATGTGTGGTAGTCCGTAAATGATTTCTTCTTGTGAAGTGGGTGTTCTCTCACATTTAGAACACTTGAACTAGAGATGCAGCCTTTTTTGAGCGCTCGTACAACTTACACTAGGGCTATATCATTTCGTCACTATGTCTGTATTTTTCGAATTTTGAGCCGACTATGTTCGATTCACTGATGACGAATCTGTTGGAAAATTCGAGTGTGTCCGTCCGGCCGTAAACACGATAACTCTCGAACGGAACAACCTAGAGACTTGAAATTTTCAGAGTGAGTTCAGTTCTCAAATGCCTCGGTTAAGTTCGTTAATGGGCCAAATTCCACCAGGGGCTCCGTAAATATGGCCGTTCAAAGTTTTGTTCCCCTGATTACTTGAAAACTACAGATTTGATCGAGATGAAATTCTGCACTCAAATGAAGAATGAAGTGTTCAAGCTACATGTGAAATTTTGTCCAGATCGCATGACCAGAACTATAGAAACCATAGAAAATTGGAAAAGGCCTAGGGACTTGAAATTTTCATGATAGGTGTGGATCAGAAATGTCGCGTTCACGTTTATCAATGAGCAGAATTATACAAAGTCCAGATCGCATGACCAGAACCATAGAAAATTGTAACTTTTGAACGGAAAGGCCTAGGAACTTATATATATATCGCGGTCACGTTCATCAATGAGCAAATTTAGACTAGGGGTTCCGAAAATATGGCCGTTCAAATTATTTTTTTCTGATAGTTCCGAAACTACTAATTGGATTGGAATGAAATTTTGCACCTAGCTGAGGAATGATGTATTCGAACTACTTGCGAAATATTGTCCTGATCGCATCACCAAGACCATAGATACCGTAGAAAATTCTAGCGAATTATCGAAAAAAAATTGGTCAGCTGAAGCACTGACATGAAGTCTGGATTTTCGCTTAAGTTTCAGAATTGGTTTGACAGCTGTCGAAAATTCCTTCAATTGATTTCTAAAATTGGAAAATGCGAATCTACCTACAAGATGGATGTACGAGCGCTCAAAAGCTCCTGACTCCACGGCAGTGCTTTTCGTAATTTTTTTTTCGGAATTTTGCCTTCAACTTATTCATACCCTCGGAAAACAGTAGCGAAAGTGTAATCCAATCGACAAGACCAAATCAACATATACGTCACAGAACACTCAATCGAAATACTCAATTAAAAATTTGCCTTAACGAAAGCATTACCCATGATCCATAGCCAACACGAAATTCCGTGGTGAAAAGTGAGTTTTCGAACTTCCACTTCCGTGCTAGAATTAAATTTCATTACGAATGATAACAGACAACGCCATCTGCTTAGCTAGCTGGTCCACAGAGTCTGTGGTTAGTTTCATAATCTTTGATTCAATAGTATCGCTACAGGGTCACCTCATGTCAAATCAATCACGATTAAATTAGTAAATTTTCCACTCAACCAAAATTCAGAAACCCAAATTGAATCGAAATCGCTGTCAAGTGGAACATTGTGTCAGTTGAACTACGGTTTGATCACTCTTCAGAAACCGGGAGAAAGTTTGATAAGACTCGAAGCTAAGCAGCGTTGTGCTGGTTTGGTTACTGGATGGATCACCGCCACTCTAACAATAAGCGTCGACTTAGCGTCAGTTTTTTTTTCGATTTTTTCAAATTCATAATTTTTTGTCAGATTCAATGAAATCATCACGAAATAATCCAATAAAATCGCTAAAGTTATTATACGTTAATGTTTGATTATTAGGTTCATTCTATTCGTTACAGGTGTCTCTTATCGAGCACGATTACTTATGGCAATTCGCACTGAAATATCCGATAGTATCATGGACCTTGCGCCATCGGCTGTAGAAGTAGAGCATACTAACCCTGTGAACGAAGAATCATATGCGAAGAATGATGAATATTTCCTCTTCACAACAATTATGGGAGCATCTATGATCGATAAGAAATTCGGGGACAAACCCGTCTATTTGGAACTCAGCATGGGAAATGCCGGAAATGCCATCGATGGTCAAAACACTTCCGTAAAAGAGCACTACGACTCCGATAGCGATGAATTAGGTGAGTGGAAATATAGACTACGGTCAAGTATTATTAGGTAACGAATAATTCAACAACTTGTCGGTGTAGCTAAATGAGTAAAGTTAAATCTGAAAAATGTACTGAGTATTCACTAATCCATTCAGAAGTCCGTTCCCGAAGAGAGTTGGTTTTTGGGAATAAAGCCGGAGAACAGAAAAGATGATTTCATTCATTCAAGAGAATATGGAATAACATACAATTACTCACGACAAATCTAGTCTTGCCCATACATTGTAAACGGAGTACACCGACAAAGACCGTTCATTGGAATAGTTGAAGTCGTCTGCATTATAAGTTCATAGGAGATGAAGCATTCGGCCTAATGGACAATTTTATGATACCATAAATCAAGTTCAATTTGTTATGAAGAAAAATTTTATAATTATAGATATTGCCGTGGCAGGGGGACTGATTGCAATTGCTTTTGGGATTACTGCAAATAGATTGTTGTTAAAGATGCTGAACTTGAGAAGGATCTTCGGCGATTGCTGGAGACTAGCAAATCTGGACCTACTTATGCAAGTTGTATAGGGCAGCTCAGTGTAAACTGGAGCAATTCGAGATTCAGTTGTATATTTGCGACTAGGGTTGCCAATCTGTTCTGAATCAGTGTACGGAAGTTACTTGCCTCATAAATTGCCGAACAATTCCTGAATAAGCATATTCGAAATATTCTCTCAGGTACTTCTGTATGAACTTGGTTATATCAACAAACGTCTACTCAGGATGACGTGAATAATTGAGTTTTCAAGCCAGTTTTAATCAGGCCAGTATTGTGCTGAATGAATGGAACCCGTTGCTTACAGAGACGCTAATTATTAATTGGATTCAAGTTCTGAAATTCTGCATGATGAAGTAATTTTATCATTTGTTATATTTCCGAATTCTTTGAGGCAGGCGTTTATTGATGATAAGATGTGAAAAAGAGAGGCGGGAGTTCGAAAAAAAGATTTTGTTTTTTATAGCAAATGAAATATCTTTGTTGATAGAGCACTCTTGAATCTTGATATATTCATTTCTTTGCAGAATCTGTTTCAACAGATAGTGGATCATGGCTGAGTACTACCCCTCCATCAAAACCTATGACCCACGACAAGGTATATTATTTCCTCCCCTATTGGGACAATAAACCTTGTATGCACATCAGATCTGTTTGGCCTGATTTGAGGAGAAGGATGTATAACTCTAATATTATAGCCAAAATCATAGAAAAAATGGTAAGTAGCTGAATATCTTGTTAACGGAATTTACTAACACACCAGAAGTTACTTTTTATTTAATATTATCGCTAGCTGGAATGTTTCGAGAAACCAAATCTATGATCAATTTATCAATAAAATTTATATCTTGAACTTTGGAATCGTATCAAAAGTTCCTGCCAACTGAATTGTGACAGAATTTCTTTCAACTCATAGGAAGACGGTCTCCAAGACGTAAGTGCCCTTCACGAGGTGGAAAGTCCACTAACAGAGTCTAGATTGAAACAAGTGCTCGAGGATCTCCATCAAGGATGTGGAAAATATGTGAGCATAACTCAAACTAGCCTCGCAGGACCTGGAACCGGCAAAACGAAGCTGGACAAGGAACATGTGAAGCTTTGTTTGAGGGAGATAGTAAGTTTACCATTATTCAAGATGTTAGTGCTTCAAATGCATCTCTTGTAGGGCTCCGTAGATCCATTATTCTAAAATTTAACACATCCAATTCAAACCAATTCACTGAATGTGTTCTTTAATATAATATATTATATATTCAATATTCTATAAACTAGCTCGAATTTTTCAATTTTTGTTTCGCAGATTGGTTGTGAACATAATGTGGGATACACTCTTTTGACAACTTCAGAAGTTCATATCTCACCAACTATTGCCGTAGCAGAAAATTCATCTTCATTACTTTTGACAACCTATCTGACTATAATCCACACGATAATGTACATATCTTGTTGAGCGCTCGTACTACTTACACGAGGGCTATATCATTTCGTCACGATGTCTGTATTTTTCGAATTTTGAGCCGAAAATGGTCTCAAACGACTATTTTCGACTCACTGATGACGAATCCGTCGAAAAATTCGAGTCTGTCCGTCCGTCCGTCCGTATACACGATAACTCTCGAACGGAATGTCCTAGAAACTTGAAATTTTCAGGGTAGGTTCGAATCTCGAATGCCGCGGTCAAGTTCGTTATTGGGCAAAATTCGCCAAGGGGTTCCGTAAATATAGCCGCTCAAAATTTTGTTTTCCTGATTACTTTGAAACTACAGATTCGATCGAGTTGAAATTTTGCACTCTAATGGAAAATGAGGTATTCAAGCTACATGCAAAATTTTGTTCAGCTCGCATCACCAGAACCATAGAAACCATAGAAAATTGTAACTTTTGAACGGAAACGCCTAGGGTGTTGAAATTTTCAGGATATGTGTGGATCTCGATTGTCGTGATCACTTTCCTCTATGAGCAAAATTATACTAGGGGTTCCGTAAATATGGTCGTTTGAAATTTAGTTTTCTTGATAAATTCCAAACTACAGATTCGATCGTGACGAAATTCTGTATAATAATGGAGAATGATATATTCAAGCTACATTTCTCTAGACCGCATGACCAGAACCATAGAAACCATAGAAGACTTTCGAACGGAAAGGCCTAGGGACTTGAAATTTTCAGGATAGGTGTAGATCTGAAATGTGGCGTTCACGTTTACCAATGAGCAGAATTATACTAGGGGTTCCGTAAATACGGTCGTTTGAAATTTTGTTTTCTCGATCATTTCGAAACTACGGATTCGATCGAGATAAAATTTTGTATTTCAAACGAGAATGATATATCGAAGCAACATTTTGTTCAGATCGCATGACCAGAACCATAGAAACCATAGAAGATTATAACTTCTGAAGGGAAAGGCCTAGGAACTTGAATTTTTCAGGGTGGGTTTGGATCGCGAATTTCACGGTCACGTTCATCAATGAGCAAAATTAGACTAGGGGTTTACTTTTCTTGTAATTTCGAAAGAAATACCGAAAACATGGTGTTTTTTTAGTTTTTTGCTCGTGAAATCTGAAACAATGTGGCGATGCTGACACTTTCGAAAACATAAATGAGTGCTAGTGCAATCGGGTCATTATTACCGTTTTTTCAAATGTTCATAACTCGGCCAATTTCAAAGTTGTAGCGATGGTTTTCCGGATCAAAGTAGTGATTAATAGGTATTTTGAGTGTGCACAACCCGGATGTTATCGAATAAATAGTTTTCGCGTAATTGTGATTTGAATTATTTTAGGCACTATTTTCCGGAAGGGATTGATGCGTCGGAAGTTGTCCGATGTCAATTTACAAAATGAATTTTGAAAGTAAAGTTATAGTAACACCTCGAGTAACACAAACCGTCAATTTTGATTTTTCGTTAAAATGTAGTGAAAAAACGTGCAAACAAGGCCAAAACCGCCTTTACGCTCGATTGCGGTAGAGTAGTGTGGGTATAAATGCAAAGAATCGCGCCTGGCCGCAGCGCGCTTTTATCATAAACTTGCTCGCGTCGGCCGGCTTCCCCCACTCTTCGTCCGCGATAAAGCGCTGGGCAACATTTTAACGAAAAATCATGATTGACGTTTTGAAGTACCATACTTTTACTTTCAAAATCCGTTTTCTAAATTGAAATCGGAAAACCAGCACTACAACTTCAAAAATGGCCGAGTTATGAATTTTTGAAAAAAGGCTGATTTTTCCGGCTTTTCTACGGTAATAATGACCCGATTGAGTTGCACTAGCACTAATTTTCTTCGTCTTTTAATTCTCTACAATTCTGTTGTTGGAAGTGTCAGCATCACTCCATTGGTTCTGAGTTTACAAGCAAAAACAAAAAAACACAGTTTTTTTGGTGTTTTTTCGAAATTACAAGTAATCATATTTGCGAGTCGAAAAGATCAAATCATTATGTCTTGGTTTATTAATGCAGGATAATATATTATTATATATGCCGATATAGTCTCTGCTGTGCAAGTTATGTGCTGCAGCGGAGAACTACAGGCGATACCCAAACATTCCTTATATTTCGATGAGAGGTAAAAAATGATCGAAAAATCTTCCTAGCAGTCGGTTCTTGTTAATTATACGGTAGTCAGACAATCTCGCTGAAACGTTCATCCCGAATTAGGCTAACGGCAGTGTTCCTATTCATGCACCCTGAGGCAACATCAAATCCTCCCCATCCTAATTGTTCCAGAAATAAAGTCTTCACCAAACATGAACTAGTGGAAAATCACATCCGATCCTTTTGAGTTTATTTCCAGAAACAGCTATTGTGAATCCTCGGAATATATCGGTGAAATATTGTCTTGATACAATATCTCTGAATAATTTTGTTTTCATTTCATGTACCTACAAGAGTATTCATGGCGCGTATAATAACCAATTTCGGTGGTTTTGGGTATTCTGAATATAAAATTTTCTATAAACCTATCATATACTAAACATCAGATTCAACTCACTCCCAGAACTTGAACAGATCAAAATTGCCTGGTGAAGTTAAACTCGTACTATTGAAGTGGTATATTATATATTCTTTTGAGTAAGAGTAATACAAAGTTTCAAAATATCAAACAATATAGCATGTGTAAAAAAAATTCATCAGATTCCGTAAATATGGCCTTTCAAACTATGTTCTCCTGAGTTTTTGAGCGCTCCTTCTACTTACACGAGGGCTATATCATTTCGTCACGTTGTCTGTATTTTTCGAATTTTGAGCCGAAAATGGTCTCAATCGACCAGGTATGACTCAGTGATGATGAATCCATCGATAAATTCGAGTCTGTCCGTCCGGCCGTCCGTATACACGATAACTATCGAAGTGAACGACCTGAAAACTAAACTAAATAAGTTAAAGTTTTGTTCTCCGGATTACTTGGAAACTACAGGTTCGATCGAGGTGAAATTTTACACTCAGATGGAGAATTGCGTGTTCAAGCTACATGCAAAATTTTGTCCACCTCGCTTGACCAGAACCATAGAAACCATAGATAATTATAACTTTGTTATGGAAAAGCCTATGGACTTGAAATTTTCAGGGTAAGTTCGAATCTCGAATGCTGCGGTTGAGTTCGTTATTGGACAAAATTCGACTAGAGGTTCCGTAAATATGGCCGTTCGAAGTTTTGTTCCCCTGATTACTTCGAAACTACTGATCCGATCGAAATGATTTTGCACTCAGATGGAGAATGACGTGTTCAAGCTACATGTGAAATTTTGTCCAGATCTAATGACCAGACCCATAGAAAATTGTAACTTGTAACTTGTAATTTTCGACTAGGGGTTCCGTAAATATGGCCGTTCAAAATATTTTTCTCCTGATAATATCGAAACTACCCATTGAATTGGAATGAAATTCTGCAAATAGATGAAGAATAATGTATTCAAACTACGTGGGAAATTTCGTTCAGATCTCATTACCAAGACCATAGATACCGTAGGAAATTCTAGCGAATTATCGAAAAGAATTGGTCAGCTGAAGCACTGACATGAAGTCTGAAGAACTTTCTTGACAGCTGTCGAAAATTCCTTCAATTGATTTCTGGAACTGGAAAATGCGAATCTACCTACAAGGTGGATGTACGAGCGCTCAAAAGCTCCTGACTTCACGGCAGTGAATGATAGTTACTTCGATTCATTCGCATATTTCTCAATACTTTTGAATATATTTTTCTTCTGATGATTGAGAATTAAAAAACTTCGCTAAATTCATGAACATTTTCGCAAAATCTAAAAAAAATTACAATACCACCGGAATATGGAATATGATATTTGATTTCTGCATATTTAACAAACCATCTTGAACTTACCAATAATTAATAATGAATCATTATAGAATTCAAATTTTGGTAAATGTCATTGACGTTTGTTTGTCCTGGATAAGGGTATATTCTTATCATGAAGACTAAGCCCAACTTTCAGGATTCCTTCTTGATCTCGGTTTTCTTTCAACGCTCGATATAATAACGACTTTTTTTCTCAATTCCAATTTTTTCATTCCTTTTCTTTTTCGAATTCAATACGCTGTTATTCAGAAGGTATTATGAAAAAAAAATTGTACCTGGGAAGCATTAAAAATAATATGTAATTTTCTTGACGAATATACATGGAAGCGAAAGAAAATTGTGTCGAAAATAGCATAACCTGGGGTATAAATTTATGTTCCCTCCGTTGGGCGACAACAATCCATCAAACAACCCACATAATCCTTCTCCGAGAGTACGTATTTTATCATACAGACACACCAAATGATATTACATATATTATATTTTACTCAAAGAAGTGAGGTCCTGACCACATAAATTGGCTCGTTTGAACTCATCGTTTTACATAACAATTTAATACAATGCAACGATTCCTTGACTCTTTATCGAGATTTAGGAGTAAAATATACGAGCGAAGGGACTCGGGGGACATCAGCCCACTCAAATTTATTCCTAACTTATTTTCGTATTCGATGTGTTCACTGAAGCCAGTATATTTCGAATATAAATTCAAACCGCATCCATTATTTTCCATGTGTGCTCCTGATTCATATTCATAGGGGAGTGTTGGGATTCTGGATATACGGTGTAGTTGGTTTTCCACGTTTCTGTGAATGAATTCTGGAATGTTTCAATAACTCGATTTTTTCAATATTGTTATATGAAATAAGAAACAAAGAACAGGAATTGGAGACTGAAAGTTCTCTACAAAAGATATCAAACCAAAAAAGTGGCACTGCCTATCAATCAAGGGATATTTGGAAATGTTCCCCAGATATATTTTGTCTTCAAAAGAACTCATTTTTGACAGGAATTCGTAAAACAAATCCACCAGGAATTATTTGTATTAGGCTTATTCGAAAAATAATCCTAAACATTCTTTCACAACAAGTGCTACTTTTCAACAAGCAAATACAGCTAGACGAATGCGATGCGAAGTTTTTGCGGAAAAGGTCATTTTCGCACGTGTAACGAACACAGTTTTTGCTTCGAACTTCTTATAAGAAAAAAAATTGAAAAAATTGAAATAATACAATTAAACTTGAAAGAAATGAGAACCACCTATACAACAAAATCTCATAGTCATATACTGTGTTAAGTTGAGGTGCCCTTATGGTTGCTTGACTTTCTCAGGTTTCGAATTGCGTTCGTAACTTTCTTAAGATCATTGAAAACCTACAAAATTGGGGTGATGAAATTGAAAGTCAATGTATTCGATCGTATTTATCTCATTTGGAACCCCGAAACGGTCCATTCGATATTTGAATGTAAATTTTCATGTTTCCAAGAGCTGTCAGATTTTGTCAAATTTCTAAATACCTGACAAGAAACGTATCGTAAGGCTAAAAATCTTTACAATAAAACTACTCTTTTCCACTTCGAGGTGGAAAATTCCTCATTTTTCAGTCAAATCCACTGGCCAGAATAAACGAAAGTTTTCATTCCAAACCACTATGAAATCCAGGTAAGGTTTTGTTAGTGAAAACCAGAAAATATGAAAAAAATACATTATGAGGCTAGCAAATCGTGCGAAATCATTACGTACCCCCATTTCTTACTCATATCTTCTTAATCTGAATACAGGTGGTCCAGATCTCAACAAAGAAATTTCAACCACGTATTCTACGTCAAAAACAAGCCCTAGTTTGTTTTATAAACATATGTCGAGAAATTCTTCCTCTCCGAGATACATGCTGTTGAAATCTCTGGTTTTTCCAACAATAAAAATTACTTTTGAAATCCTTATTTAATTTAGAGCAAATTCTTGTTATTTTTTTCAATTAAACGTTTCGTTTACAAATTTATTATATTATATATTATTATTATGTACCACATCAAATTTAAGCGGTTTCTTTGTGCATGAGGACGTATGTTATTTTTTAACTCGAAAACGGTGCCTTCTACGTCAAAAAGTCAAGAGACCTAATTTGCTTCAAATTGAAAACGGAAGGTAATTTTCATTGTTGAAAAAACCAGAGACGTATTATTTTTTTGTCTACAAATATTCAGTCTCGATGCAGAACGAATGCCACTGGTGAAACGAAAAAAAAAATAATTTGATGCAAGAAGTGCTCCTTTATGCTCAAAACCTATTTCCCAAATTGCATAACAATATTTCGAGCAGTGTAAAATTTCAACACCCTGTATCTCGTGGAGGAAGCATTTCTCGACATATGTTTATAGGACAAACTAGGGCTTATTTTTGACGTAGAATACGTGGTTAAAATTTCTTTCTTGAGATCTGGACCACTTTGTATACATTATATAAAATCAAAAAGAATTAATTTATAGGACTTAATCAATATCAGTTTAGTATTAATGAAAATAAATGGAATTGAAATAATAGAGAACATAATGTCAAAAAGCCGGAAACATACACAATCGTGACATCTATTCAAAATTAATAATCGAATTTAAATTTGATGCATATCGAAACCGCTGATGGCTTTCGTGTTCCCCAATCCATAGTTAAATTGGTTCGAAAGTTATTTAAAATTCAAATTGGTAGTATTTCTTTCGAAACAGTTGAATCAACGAGAAATATCGGTAGACTAAGCCAATGAACTCACAGATTTTTTGATTTTACTTTAGGTGCTGTAAGCAATTGATTGAAGTCTCGAAGGGTAGATTTAATAATTTTCTTCGAAAAATCAGAAATAAAAACTTACTTCCTTGAATCTTTCAAAATAATAATCAGTTGCTATTTATGATTTTTCATTTAATTTTCGATTATGAATACTTTCAAGGGTTTGAATACTATTTCGAAACAGTCTACCAAACCTACGATCGTTTCTTCCATAACTGAAAATATCTTTTTTTTTCCAGGAATTGATGGGATCATCAGCGCGAAATTTGAAAGCACTTGTTACAAAGAGTTCTTTCAAGGAAAGATACAAGGTTTCCCAATCTTATCTAGCGAAATTAAAATTCCTCATAGAAGATGTAAGTTGAATGAACTAATGAGTATTTTTCCATTTCTTGATCCACTCTAGATCAAGAAAACGAAATGATGTGGGAGAACTTTTTGTGAAATATGCAGCCTCTTAAGTATATTTTTCGGTTCTTCCCGTCACATGAGAATATAATTCGTGGACGTTCAAACTTCAAGAAACACCATTGCAAACTTTCCTTTCTCATCATGCATTTCAACAACTTGACAAGATCTAATTCAAAGTTTGGAGATCATATTATCTAACATCCACACATTCGCACATTTTCAGCCTCAACATGCTCTTCCGGACGTGTTTTTATGGCTCATAAGTGGCGGCAAGAGACAGGCATATCAGAGGATACCCGCTCGTGATATCGTATACTCCGTAGTTGAAGAGGAACGAGGCAAGGACTGCGGAAAAGTTCGCACAATGTTCCTCAAAGTGAGTAGGAATTTCTCTTGTCGAAGATATTGGGGGAATGAAGTGGAAAATATGATGATAATGCTAAAAACATAGATATTCTCCACAAACCAATTTCGGGAAACGTTGCAATATATAACGAAAATGCTTCTTTCTATACACGTCAATAGAATCTATAAAAATGAGAACCACCAAATAAAATTCAGAAGTTTTAGGGCATACTTATTTGGTTATTATTTTTTTTAACTCCAATGTTCGAATTCGGGTCAAAATATCTTCATAGAAGAACACCTCTACGCCCTTCATTATCTTTCGTTTAATTCTTCATAGTGCAAAACTACTACGATTGAAATAGTTCTCATTATTCAATATTAAACCTATATATACCTCATTATACCCCTCAATATAACTCATTTCGAATGAAAATTTTCACCTGCCTGTCGAGAAATAATTATCATGTCCTATCTTGATTTTAAACAGTTTCCAAGTAGAAAAGGCGCTAAGCAGAGTGGTTGGACTATACCCTGTAAGCTCAGAATATTCTTGTGGTTAGGCACTCTAAAACACAAGAAATATTTCATCAATGGCATTCCGAAAGGTTACGAGGAGAGCCAAGAATTCAAGAATGTGGAAAGACCGCGTGCTATGCCTCCCTCCACGATACATTACGTCGAAAAACATGTGAGTTTTATTCCTTTTATCTATCTGCATATCGATAAATGTAATAGGTGAAAATTCTTCATGGCTCACATCCGATTTTGTCCACACTTTTTTTGCAGAATGATATTCCGATAATGTCTTCAAGTTTGAAACTGAAAAATGTTGACTGTATGTGTGGTTTGGTAGTTCCTAAAAGATGGCACATTCAATTAATCGTCATAAACTAAATTAACCCCAACAGGTTACAATAGCTAATTAGCTAGTTAAATGTTTTTTCTTTTCTTTTCCAATGTTATTTCCATGAAATAATATTGATCAACAAGATGATGGACAGCAGAATATTTCACCAAATCCGAGGATAACTGTTGCTCCAAGTATTCGAATAAAGCCCTTATCAATTGAATATATCACTCTGATGAGGATCATCCAACATACGGAATTGAAATGCTAATAATGGGATTGGGTTAATCCAGTATCTCAATATTAGGCCGGGTAGTACACGTGTCATTTCCCTCAAGGATTTGAATTATGTATGAGAGCAGAATCTCCTGTTCGAATTTGTGAATTCGAATGCGCAAATGATTTGTTGATTCGCTACAATGGGTATTCCACAGATATATGTGAATTTAATTGAACGAATGAGCGATGAAATTCCAGAAAACAGTTGTATGGAAGCTTGCAATCATCAAACACACTTCACGGTATGACCCTCTTCGTAATAGACACTGGATATTGCTCATTCAGAGAAGATTCTTAGATACTAACTACATTAAGAAGAACGCTGCTGAAATTCAACTACAACTACAAATACATATTGAAATTTTTAATGATACCAGGTTGTTCTATCGTCTATAGAGCAACTACTTCCGCTAAAGTCGGATATATTTTTTACCGAAAAGCTTTTACTTCGAATATGTCGAAAAGTCGATTCATTAATTTGAAGAGAAGCTTATATATTCCATGAAATATTGATGGACTAGAGTGATTGATCGTTCCATAATAATTTTATCAACAGTAAGAGATGTTGATTAGTTGATTACTTTTATTTCAGACATTTCAATTGAGGGCCCATATTTACCAAGCGAGATCTCTGATAGGCAGTGATTCTTCGGGTTTATCGGATCCTTTTGCCACAGTTATAGCAGGAGAATTCAGCAAAACAACACAGGTGAGTTTGAATAAAAAAATTCTTCACAAAAAAAAAATGCTTCACAATTTATTATGAATTAGTTGGAATCGCTTCGCTTATAAACTACTCAACCATTCGAATATATAAGCCAAAAATCAATTTCGATATAATTTTGTATTATGGGTTATTTCATAGGTATATTCTGAAATACATTCAGGGTAAACTTTTTTATCTTTCAACAATTTTGGTATGTTATATATCAACGGATCCAAGAGAAAACTTATTCGTACCTACATTAGTTCCCTATACAGGGTATACCACTATTCGACCGACAAACTTCCAAGAGTCGTTAAGACTAGAAAATAATGATGACTTATAGGTACGCGAAGTCCTCTTTCTTAAGCTGATTTCGGAGAAAATAAAAAAATTGCTATAAACAAAAATTGATTTCTCAATGACCCAAGATTTTATAGGAAAAGTTTATCAGTGGAATGGTGGGACAAACTGTACATTTTTTTTCTTGATAAACCCACAATTATCGTTATACTTCTTCATTTCGTCTCAATAAATCGAATTACCTACGGATAAAAATTGGATAGGAACCAAATTGCTCATAAAAAGCGATGAATGCCGAAAAGTAATCACAAAATTTATTGCCGGAAAAATCCCAAAACGAATAAAAAGTTTTATACAACAATTTTCAAGATTGGTGAAGCAGTAAGAATAATAAGTCATCGTTTACTTAGCACTAAATATAAAGCATCACCACTATGGACTTTCTTCTCCATGCTAAAGAAGCACAATCAACATAAGTAATGCATTGTTATAGGTAACTTGTATCTTAGTATTTAATGTTATAGTCCAGTATTCAACTTGCTCTAATGGTCATAACTCACTTGATGAATTACAGCACTCGCCTTCGGCTCGCGCTGCAAACTTCATCTGCGTGAGTTATGACCTACATTACCGCTCGGTAAATGATATACTATCATCGTAATCAATTCCTGTTGAAACAATTTCGACAGAATATCATGTGTAGTAAATATATCAGATCAATGATGGCATTCTTCATGAGTTTAGATTGAGAAACCTGTCCCAGTTATCACTACTGAGATATTGAAGTATCGGATTTCCTGACAGTGTTTTCGATTACAGGTAATTGATGAAACTCTGAGCCCCACCTGGGACGAGTTGTTGGTTTTCGAAGAGATTCTCCTCTATGGAGCCGCCGACGAGATAAAGCATGATCCAATTTCGATCATAATTGAAATATTCGATCAGGATAATGTAGGGAAATCTGAATTCATCGGCCGAGCTTTGGCCAAACCCAGAGTGAAATTGAGAGGGGAACATTACAACAAACCTAAATTTCCGCCGATGTTGGAATGGTTCGTATATTTTTCTATTTCTTTCTTGTAATCGTTTTTGTTTGAAAGTGAACTTAAGCCTTTGAATTCGAATGGATTGTACGTCCTGCTGAAATTATCGGTTGAATCACTAAACATTGAATACTAACGTGCATTGAAACATTTGACGAATATCGAATAATATGATTCCTGATAAGAATTGCGAACTGAAACTGTCCCAGATTGTCGACATAATTTTTATACACAAATAAAAATAAGATCTTTTATTTGACTGATCTCATTCAGAGCTGACAGAATGCCTCTCAGTTCCTCACTCCGCTTCTTAAGAGAAATGCTGAAATCGTTAAAACTCTCATGCATATATTTGCGCGTGTCCATCTAGCATCCAGTATTCATTTTCATTGAAGAGTTATCTACCCTCTACGCATATCATCATACGAGTGTGACAGAACAGGAGGCAAATCTACCGATAAATTTGCAACCTATGCTGAACATGTCAGAATAAACCGAACTGAGACGTACGCAGAAGAGAATTAAGCAAGCAGGCTATCTCAGAGACGATGCAGAGTTCACATGTTATTTGCGTTAGTGGCTATGAAATACCCTTTCAATGGCTATCGACAAAAATCTTATGCTTATTATACTTTTTTGTAATAATCAAGGGGCAATAAGCCTATGATACAAGTGTATACAGGGTGTTTCCAAATTAGACGTGAACCTTGGGGGACGTGATATTATCACTCATTTGCTATCATTTGAGCCATATTCATTGGTAGCCGAAAATCAATAGTTTCCGAGATATTCGAGAAAAAATTCTCACCTTACTTCATTTTTCGAAAATTTTTTCAAAGTTGGCCAAATTTGATTATAATTTCGGATTATTTTTATCAGAAAAGGATATGATCTGTATGAAAAAAGCAAAACTATCCTGTATTAGATGTTGAAAAAGAATAAGTATGATTTGAAAGTTGGTATATGAATAATAAACATCAATTTCTAATATCAATTTGCATGCAACTTTCGAATTACACAATTTATGTATGAAAAAATTATTTTAAAAACCAAATTCCTTCTTTATTTCCTAAAAAAAAGGTTTCGTGAGAAAGCAGGCACTAGTTTCGTCTCAGCAGATTTTGATTTGAAAGAGGATGTAGGTAAGCCAAAAAAGAAAAGTAACGAATTGAATATTTTTTCATTGCAATTATTCATTTATTTTATATTATTTAATATTTTTTTTTATTAAACTCGAAATTTCATCCGAAAATTCATTTATGAATTGTGTTCGAAATGTCCTCCACCATTCCTCATAAAAGCACGTGCCCTCTTTCTAATTTCTTTAGTCCTGAAATTTTCAATCAATCTTTTCGCTGCTCCGTCTATTCTCTCCACAAGTTGTACACGTGTATGTATTTCCCTTTTATATTCTATTTCCTTTAAACTGTCCTAAACATGAAAATCTAACGGTGTTAGTTCCGGACTTCTCGCTGGCCACGAAATAGCTCCTCCCCTACCTATCCGCCCTTTAGGAAACCATTCGTTCAAAAACATACGAACGTTTACTCTATGGTGTGCGGGACACTCATCCTGTTGGAAAATGATTTCACGCCTGTCAATCAAAGGAACCTCGTCCAAAACACTGTTCATATTTGTTCTCAGAAATTCTTCATAAATTTATCCGTTTAAGTTATCAGGTAGATAGTAAGGACCTATCAAAAGATTAGCTATTTCTTCCATCTACCATCCAAATATTGACGCTAAATCACAATTTTTTATGCCGGACATTCAAAAGGTTGTATAAAAAAAAATATGCTGAAACGAAACTGGTGACTGCATTCTAACGAAAACTTTTTTAGGGAATGAAGAAGGAATTTGGCAAGTTTTTAAAATAATTTTTTCATAAATTATGAATTCGAAAGTTTGCAGGCATTTTGATATTAGAAATTGATTCTATTTTCTTCATATACCAACTTTCAAATCATACTTATTCTTTTACAACATCTTATACAGGATAGTTCTGCTTTTTTCATACATATCATATCCTTTTATGATGAAAAGAATCCAAAATTATAATCAAATTTAGTCAACGTTGAAAAAATTGATGAAAAATGAAGTGAGGTGTGAAATCTTTCAAAAATCACAACAACTTCAATAACTCGTAAACGGTTGATTTTTGGTTATCAATAAGGCTCAAACCACAGCAAATTAGTCATACTAACACGTCCCCCAAGGTTCACGTCTAATTTGGAAACACCCTGTATATTTCATGAGTTATGAAATTTCGAATAATAATCAGTAACATGTGATTGCTTAGGATTCACCCCATTTCCGATTTTTTCGAGAATGAGTATAGATTTTGCATATAGGTATTTTAGAAGGGTATAGAGAAAACGAAGCGACTCAGATCTATTAAGCGTTTTTCGATACTCAATTGGTACTGAACGCTCATTCAGCGAGTTCAAGAAAACCAATTTCCTGTAAATCACCATGAATTTCAATTCCCAAATCGATATGTTCCCGACTGGTTCTAGAATTTATGGTTTATTTTTATTGAAGTTCTTTCCACGGAGAATGAAATGATGAAGAAGATGACCATCTCGTTCGTATAACCAATAATGTGGATAGGAAATCGTGCGGAAATTGGTTGAGCTCACTTCAATCCATAAATTATTTATTTAGCTTTTGTTTTATGGTTTACCGTGTTTATATCAAGAATTCGAAATTTACAGCATTCTTAGAACGATATTGGAACTTTGCGAAAACACTGAGCCTGGTCCAGTTCGAATTCATTTTTCATTTCCAGTTTGAATCTTCGAAATCGAAAGAATAGAGGTCAATTACGTGCCAGACCATGCACCGTGAAGGGTTACGTACTAATAGCGTGGATTCGAAAATATCGCCTAGGTATCTCAAAAACTACACGACACATTTTATTTAGACCCGTTTGTGTTGGAAATGTTTCTCAAAATCTACTGCCTTGAATTTTTTCGAATTTACCAACCAAAAATTGAAAATTCACAAGGAGGAAACGCTTTAGACGACTTCAAAAGCTTATATCTCACAACTATTGATACTTGATGAAAAAAGTCACTTCGAAACTCAAATATAATTTTTGAAATCTATTGAACGATATCCCACGCTATGGAATTTTTTTCATCCCTCATTAACGGCAACGAACGGCAACATTGCACATCCAGCAAGGTTAAATTTTACGAAAAAAAATCTGCATAGAGAAAAATGTCGATCGGTTTACCCCAAGGATCGATTTTGTCAACCTTATTTTTCTCGCTGTACGTTGCGGATATCTGCCGGTATATCAGGCGGGGCCAGTTGGAGAAATTTGCAAGTGCTCATGCCCTTTGAAGTCGAAAATCTAGAAGAGGCTTAAGACAACTTCAACAGGGACACAATATAAATTGGTACGCAACAAATCACAACCTCAAGATTAATCTCAAGAAGTCCGGTGTTCTGCGGTAACAAACGAAACGAACAAATAATGAATGAAACATAACATATAAAAGTTCGAAATAAAAGTCTTCCTGTCGTTCAAAAGGTAAAAACATTGGGGTGATTTTCGATAATGTTTTAAGTTTTGAATCGCACATATATAAAAAAAAAACCAGGAGCTTATGCGTCTTAGAAGTCTATGCAGGCACCTCAGAGTAAAAAGTAAACATTTTTTTATTTATTACTCTGAGGCAGGCACAAATGCTCTCTTTGTTCAATTATGGTGACATAGTTTACGGCGAGTCACTCACGGAGGAATTGTCGCAGAGTGTCCAGAAAGTCCAGACTGCATGTATGCGTTTCTCGTTCAACATACCCTTCAGAAACCATATCACTCCACACTTAAACAATTATTTCATTCTAAATATGAAAAATAGAAGAAAATGTCATGCCTATGTGTCTATCTATAGAATTTTAAGGATAGTTCAACCGTCTTACCTAAGAAATTTGATGGACTCACATGAATATGATCAAAACATAAGAAACAGCTTGAAATTCAGAGATGCCGAACACAAGACTACCCAATTTAAAAAATCATTCGCTCTGGATGCTCGATGGACGATCATGCGTCCATTGGTTTTTCAAAAATCCATCAAGAAAACTATAAGAAATCCCCCGGCAGTTTATTCGGAATACCTTTTGTTTGTACAGTTGTTACGATATTGTGGTAGCTACTTCAATGCTTTTAAACTCTAAGAAATTTTCATTCGAAAACTTTTCGAATACCTACATTGTTGCTCCTCGTATTTCGAAATTGATAAACCAATAGATGCTAAAAGCACTCCGAGTATGTCTTTGAAATTGAGCGGGTGAAGTTTGTGGAGAAATTAAGATGTTTGCTGAAAGATCCATTTTCCACTCACATCTGCTATCTATGTCCTCTCCTTCACGACATTCATTGGATTCAAGCCCGAATATCAAAGTTGGGAGCTAACTGAAACTTTCATCGTTGATCCAAACTTCTATAATACGCCAACATTGAACGAGACGGCAGGTTTTATTCATGGTGAGAAAATATTTTCTATTTGGTCTTTCTGTTTTACCCGTGAGAAGCGATTTATCACTTTGGATAAACTTCTACGTAGAAACATTCGATGTTTATATAGAGACGATGGTTATTCCATCTAAAATTTTCGAATATTGTTTTTTAATGAAACTCGTGTGGCGTAATATTGGCGGAGTGCGGAGTTACTTTCGCATATAAAATAATGTTCCTTCACGAATCTCCAGCTCCTATTAGCTAGCCTCATCAGTACAACCTCAGCAGTATAGCTCATCCGATGGCCACTCATTGGTCTCTTCCTCAATGTGCGCTGGAACTCACTTCCCTTCACCTCTCCTTTTGCAATTTTTCTTCAGTTAGAATGGTCACCATAGGAGAACTGTGGAAATATGAAATAACTCGTAGGCAATGGCGGACTTTTATACGCACACTAACGCCACCTTACTAGCTGTAGAGGTCGTTTCCAATTTTCACATCCTGCCAATTTCTTAAACAACGCTTATGACGTTCATCCCTTTGCTTCGGATCAGACACGGTCGGTGCAAAAATAACAAATTGTCTGAGGAAGCGTGGAAATGCTTTCAACCTTCGGAAAAGGTAACGTGATTTGTAATAAAGCTAAAATTGAGTGAAAAACCTTGGAATACTTCTAGCAGACTATGCATTCAAGGGCGATAGTACTGTCACCTGCCACCTTCTGGCGGTATTCGGCTCAGAAAATATGTTTTTCTTCAATAATGTGATTAATTTTTAGGTTCGAAATTCTTCGAGGTGCCGACAAAGCCGGTGAACTACTTGCTGCCTTCGAATTGCTAGAAATACCAAACGACCAAGATGAAGATCTTCCTCCTCTTTCCGCCCCCAAAGAAATTCCCATATTCAAAGATACCGACCTACGAACTTTCACAGCCCCGATTTTGCCAGTACCAAGAGGAATCCGACCCACCCTAGCTCGTTATCGAATTGAGGTTCTGTTTTGGGGCCTTCGGGATCTAAAGAGGATACATATGTTGAGTGTGGATAAGCCCCGGGTGGACGTAGAATGTGCTGGACAAATCCTATCATCAAGTATCATCACGAACGCCAAGAAGAATCCCAATTTCACCAACCCTGTGAAATTTTTCGAAATAGATCTGCCAGAACAAGAACTCTACCGACCGCCCCTGACCATTCGGTGTGTGGACTGCAGAAGCTGGGGACTCTTCACACTGGTTGGAACTCACACGATCAACTCTATCCATAAATATATGTACATACCACCAAGTGCTAAAGACAAGGATGTCCCAAATAACACGCCACAGAAGATGATTGTAGTTGATAACTGGAGTGTTGGATTCTATGAACAAAACCAAAGGTGAGTTGCTTTTTTTCCTCTTCTCAGCATACGTTGGTACTTGAATTTAACTCAATTACAGCCCTGGTACGAATACTACCAGCATTAAATCTCCCCTTCTCCCGAGAGATACTCCTGGAGGGGGCTACGGTACGCAAGAAAACAAAATGGTGCTGAGGAATGATATATCTTCAACGGTTAGAAAAAGGAAAAATAGTGTTGAAGAAGAGGAAGATGAAGAAGACGAAAATAAAGATTGGTGGACCAAATACTATGCATCCGTAGAAAAAATGTGTGAAGAGTCTAAAGAGGTAAGTGAAAGATGTTCCATCAATATTTTCCGGGTGTTGTTTCCAATAAAGTGCTAATAATCATTCTCACTAGGAACAAACGAAAGTGTTCAAGGGTACCAATCTAGAAATTCCTAATCAAAATGACAATTCAACATCGCCCAGCCTAGTATCGGAGAAGAGTCCTTCCACGGGAGAAACAAGAAAAAAATTCAACTTCAAAACTGCCGTCAATGCTTCTAGGTTCGCCACCAGAATTAGTCCGAAGGGGCAAAGGATAGTTCCTGTCGAAAGGTCGAAGAAGAAAGCTGCAACTTTCAGGGTAAAGTCTGTTTTAATGAATGAAAGATGCTCTTCTAAATCTTTCGAATTATTTACTTATCGCAGATTTATAAAAACGAACTGGAGCACCAACTTGAGTACAGTCATTTCAAGGACTGGTTGATTACCTTTCCCCTATACAGGGGAAAGAAAACTGAGGATGATGCTGAAGATGATAGCAGGATCGTTGGATATTTCAAGGTACAATAGTTATTTGTAAATAAAGAAATAGCCATAAATTTATACAAGTATTGCAGGGGTAAACATAAAACGAGGATTTTTGAAAATCACACTTTTTTTCAATTTTTTTTAATGATAGGTGTTTCCAACCTTAACTCCTGCCTTATATTATAAGATAAGATGTCCTTAGGGTTTGAAACATGTCTTAAGCCTACCGTGTCCTTTGCAGTTTTATTGGGGTCACCATCAACTATGGAAAAATAAAAATGATTTGCTTCAGCTTCACCCTTTGTAGTCACCCTGCATGTCATAATCTACATAAGCGCGCTCTGCCACGGCCTTGTTGCTCATGTCTTTGTAAAACTTGCAATGTCCTATCAGCAGTTACATTATAATACCTACTGACTTCCTCTCCTCGGTTAGGATGGAATAGATCTGACGACTTTCTTTCAGAAATTATTTAGCTTGATTCAGCCTGTGGGTTTTTACCCATCAACACGAAACCTGCTTATTCAACCAATTCCTAGTAATTTTGTTTTGACCACTGATTTTGCTCCATACATGATGGCGCTAGTCCCTAGAAAACTTTCGACGAGCTTTGTTCGGCCAGTTTGTCGGCCCTCTCTTTTCCCTGATGTCCTGGAATCCATGCCAAGGGCACTTTGCTGTACTTTTATCTATCTCTGCGATAGTGGTGTATTACAGCTACCTTCTGTTGGAAAACTGTGGTATGATTTTTTAGGCTCACTGGGATTATAATCGTTTGTTTTTGCTCATAAATTCAACTGCCTTCTACCCACCACTCTTGCCTTATGTTCTTATTTCACACAAGAATTTTTATTCCTCTGGTTATTTCCAATCATATATTATTTCCAACTATTTTCTCCTTATAGGGTGCTATAAAGGTCTACAAATGGCCCTTACCGAAGGACAGTCTAGAGACACGTGATCTCACGAACGGCTACTTCCAAGGCCTGCCTTCTAATGAACCGATCAAGGTGCTGGTACGAGTATACGTTGTCAAAGCCAACGATCTGCATCCGCAAGACCTGAATGGAAAAGCTGATCCGTATGTTGTCCTGCAACTTGGCAGCAAGAGGATAAGTGACAAAGATAACTACGTATCTAAGACACTCAATCCTGTCTTCGGAAAGTGAGTACATAATTTTGTACCAATCATCGAAACAAAATATTTTCAAAAAATACCCGTTTTTTGAGCGCTCTTACTACTTACACGAGGGCTATATTATTTCGTCACGATGTCTGTATTTTCGAATTTTGAGCCGAAAATGGTCTCAATCGAAGAACTCGACTAGGGACTGGAAATTTTCAGCATAGGTGTGGATCTGAAATGTCGCGGTCACGGTTATCAATGAACAGAATTATACTAGGAGTTCCGTAAATACGGTCGTTTGAAATTTTGTTTTCTCGATAATTTCGAAACTACGGATTCGATCGAGATAAAATTTTGTATTTTAATCGAAAATGATATGTTAAAGAAACATTTTGTCCAGATCGCATGACCAGAACCATAGAAATCATATAAAATTATAACTTCCGAAGGGAAAGGCTTAGGAACTTGAAATTTTTGCCTTTGCTTAAAATGAATTGTTTGAAAGATCATAATCTGTTCTGCAGAAATTCAGACAAGCCGCGTCTTTTAATCGGTTTGGGAAAACAAACTAGAAACTGATGGTAGGACTGGTTGTATATAATGTATAATTTATTGCTTTAACCATACATGGTATAGATAAAGCAATAAATTTGAATAAGATTCTCCCTGAAGACATCGCCTATCGGTGGCAGCTCTGTTAGCACGACCATACACGAAATGCATATCAATGAATTCTGCGTCGAACAGCCATATCTAACAATAACTTGTGCACTGGCCACAGCAGTCAAAAAACTCGTTTATACACATTTATTTCACGAATTATCAGCCGATCAGTAAATAAAATGCAAGTTCTTATAAAATAACAAACGAGATCAAAAAAATATTCCATAATTCCAAAACCATTCTCAGAACTATTTTTAATAAGCTTGTTTCGTTTATCTCGGTCCAAATCATTACCTCCTTTATAAATGCGAAGAACTGGAGTTCTACTACAATGATCAATATAAGCAATATTTGCTATTCATATGTTGCCGATTCTTTTCCTTGAGGAATTGTCCAAGATAAATGTCCAAAATACGGATGGCTGACTACAAAAGACGCAACGTGTAAATCTCAAACACAAATCTTATCTCATAAAACTATCCTTCGCATAATTTATGATCAGGACCAAGTTTCTCCCCATCCACTACCATAATCATTAGTCTTCCTTTCCTTAATCTGAAGTGACGTTCTTATTCCCTCAGATGTTTCGAGATCGAAGCTACCTTCCCGCAGGATTCGATGTTGACGGTTCAAGTTTACGATTGGGATCTTCTAGGTTCTGACGACCTTGTCGGAGAGACACGAATCGACCTGGAGAACAGATTCTACAGCAAGCATCGCGCAACTTGTGGCTTTCCAACGAAATACGAGGAGTAAGTAATTATTACAATTGCCCCACAGCTATTTCGGGTAGGAAATATACGTTTTATTCCTTGATTAACTTGAAAATGTTTTCAGGCTTCAATTTAAAGGAGAAAAATACTTGTCTCCATGAGAAGTTCTATTACCTTGTGTTACTTTGAAAATAATTTATATTTTAATATCTTTGATCTACCGATTATCGGAAAATATATACCTAGTAGCGGGTGGGGCAAACGCTTCCTTATTGTTTGAAGGTTGAACATTGAGATTTGTCAAAGGTCAAAGGAAACTCGCTTGAATGATGATCTACATTATTATTTCTGATGTTTCCATCGATGGTTGTCCTGGACATGCGTCGGCCGAGCTTGCATGGCGAGCCGCCGTCTTCAAGGTGGTCAACTTCAACCTTCAGATAACCCCAGAGAAAGAAAACACAAGGTGTTAAGTCGGGGGGGTCATTGGATGATACCTGAGGATAGATATGGAAGCATCCTAGTAGCTCCAATCCGTCATAAAAATCATATAATTATTTTGTTTTCTCATTTTAGGCTGGTTTTTCATCAAGAAAGTCAAAACTCTTATACGATATAGTTGATAAACAATTTTCAAATTGTTTTTTTCTTTAAAGAACAGGACACAACGCTTGGAGGGATCCAATGAAACCCACCCAAATTCTGGCAAAGCTATGTAAAGATGCTAAAATTGATCCTCCAGTTTACGGAAAGGGGCAGGTTAAGGTGTGTCGTCAGGTATTCACTCTTCAAACAGAAGATTATGAGAACGGTTGTGGTAAAAACGTGGACGAACAACTGGCCCTAAATATACTCAATAAATACCACCAGCTTGCAGAGGTATGTACCAAACTGATATCAAGACAAGAGAAGCGTTGGGTTCGCATAGGGAATTTTGAAAATTGGTTGGGAATTCTATTCAAAATCAGACTACGAGTTCTAGACAATACAGGGTGTTTTTTAAGGTGAGGTTTTTTTTGACAGGTGCTAGAACTCATCAAAATAGATCATTTCGCCGGAAGTTGATCCTATGAAATATTAAATTTGGAAAAAATTCGAAAATCGTGGGCATCAATATCTTAATACAACTCTGGATCGTGTTACCTCTGCGTTAGGAGATCTACCATGAATCACGGTGCCATATTAATTCAAGCAAGTTAATAAAGTGCTGGATTTGTCGCTAATTTGTATATTCTCTTTAAACTCATAAAGAGATTTTTCCTGGACGGTATAATTCTTAAAATTCAAACTAAGGAGAAAAAAAATAACTGATTGAAAAGGTCCCATAAAAAAATAGGAAGTTCACCAACTGACCGATAAAATTGATCCAAACGGTTTACAGAATTTGTTCGAAATGGTCACCATTCGTTTGATGTGCACAAAGTCTTTCCTGGCGTAATAACGAATTATTACATACAGCAACTATCACATCAGTTTGCTCACTAATAATGTCACAGATATTTTCAATGCGTTGTTTTAGTTCTTCAATACATTTCACCTCACCGTTACTGTACACTAATGTTTTGTAATTACCCCAAAAGAAGAAATCACAAGGGTTGAGATCCGGCGAGCGCGATCGTGCAGGCCAATAAATCGGTGGTTGATTTCTATCTACCTGAGAACGCTATGTCTGTTAATTTCCCATAAACTGCACGCATTAAATGAACACATTTAAACCTCAATACGTACCTAAATCAGATCTGTGCTGGAAATTTTTCAGATTCGCGGGTAACTTTGATTTCGAAATATTCGGGTCTGGTCAATATTTTATGCAGAGGATTTTCGGAGTTTTGACTTATTTTGATGAGTTCTAGCACCTATCAAAAAAAAGCCTCACCTTTGAAAACACCCTGTATATTGTTACCAAGTATATCACGAAAATATTTCACGGATGAAGCTATGAATAATGTACAATATAAAATGGATCCCATATGCTGGTAGTTATGATATTGAAGATAGTTCATTATATAAGAAAATGAAACAGTACTTGATCTAACTTGTTCCACAACAATCCCTTCGATGAATAGATCCACGTCCAACCCCTCGAAAAATCTACTACCCGAAACGATTCCTCTTCGTTAATATCGCCGAACGCCCCAACGAAAACATCCAGAACAATAATAAAGATTTATTCAGTATAATTAATTGCCCTGTTAATAATTGAACAGATAGGTTGCCCTCTGGTCCCAGAGCATGTCGAAACCCGTCCACTTTACAATCCCGAAAAGCCGGGAATCGAGCAGGGAAAATTGGAAATGTGGGTAGACATGTTCCCGAAGGATATGCCGCTGCCAGGAGCACCCGTAGAGATATCGCCTCGTAAACCATGCAGTTACGAATTACGAGTTATCATATGGAACACGGACGAGGTGGTATTAGAGGATGATGCATTCTTCACTGGGGAAAAAATGTCGGATATATACGTGAAGGGGTAAGTTATAATATTGTCTTTCCCAAATCGAATTTCTTTCATGTTTGATTCGTTTTTAGGTTATCTCAATACGAAAGGTAGCTTTTTCGTGGTTAGGACGCAAAAGATGTAACTTGCCAGAGATTACCAGGCCCCCTTATTTTAATTATCTGATTTGCATCCCTTCTTCAGATATTCCGAAAGTTGCTACCTAAGCTATTTGTCTCTATCACAAAGTGAAAATTATTACAATGAATTCTGCGATATACAGGTGTATAAGTGGGTAATATACCTATTAGGGGCGGTGATACTTTGGACCAAAATAAACAAAAAAGTCTTAGTGAACGCCTTTTTTGCGGTATTGTTTCCATCATTGTGCCCAAATTTCTGAAATTGGAGCAGATAATGGTCTCAACCGATCAGGTTGGGCTCAAAGAAGAAGAATTCGAGGTCAAACTCAGTTCTGTCCGTCCGGCCGTCCGAAAACACGATAACTCTCAAAAGAAAAGAAGTGTAGTTAGTTGATAGTTAGATAACGCGACGAAGATTCATGTAAAATTCCGTATCACTAGAATGTTTGGAAAGAATTCTCTTTGGTATATCAGAAAGTATTCGCCATAACCTGCTGAAATTTTGTATCTACATATGAGGCATCGATTGAATCGGTTATGTGGAAATTCAGAATTCTAGCTGTTCCATGTGAAAAAAATTATGAAAAGCTCTGCCGTAAGCGCTCGTTTATCCACCTTGTAGATAGATTCGCATTCTCCAGTTTTAGACACCAATTGAAGAAATTTTGCAGCTGTCAAGAAAATTACAGCAGCTTTTTGTCAATTATGTCGAATCAGCAGAAATATTAGGATTTTCCAGTCCCACCATACATTTTCTCAGGTTTCGAAAAATTTCTCAATATTTTAGTTTACAAACTCCTGTCAGATCCTGTCCTGTACTCCTGTCAAATCAATAGTCAGAAAATTATTTTTCAGTCTTCACGTTTCTCAATTTGTTGATGTTTGCATTACCAAAATCGGTAAATTGGAGCATGAATAAAAAAATTAGCTTTTCTAATATAGGTATTCAATCTAATTCGGAATTCCATCTTTTGAAGTTTATGAAGATAAAATGACAGTATTTGTCATACTGACAATAAACACTCGAGTCCGTTTCGGTACACAGAAACAAGGGCGCAAAAGCTCTTCAGTGACTTCACGTCACTACTTTTTCAATTTTTGATTTTGCAAAAACTTGTATTTTCTTATCAGAGTTGGCGGATGTTTTGTGAAATAAACATTGATTATTCGACTGTTATTGTCAGTGCAGAAGTTTTCGTTGGCTATGGCCTCCCAAGTCTCAATAAGCAGAACTAAACGACAAGTATTTCACGTGGTAATGGGATTTCCACCGACAGTGGCGCAGCCAGGGGGGGGGAGGCTTTGGGGCTGCAGCCCCCCCCAAAGATACTAATTCTTTGATTGACTTTAAAAAATTAATAAAATTATATGAAACTGATTTATAAACTGCTAACGAAATAAATAATAAATAAATGGAAGAAGTTAATGATGAGAACTACAGACTCAAGATTCAGTGCCCCATCGGCACTTTCTGAATGTAGTGTACATTTACTTCCGAATACATATATTAATATTTCTGAAAATGTTGTATACGTTAGCAGTGTCAACGGCCACTCCGGAAAGGACATATTCTACCCTTAAAAGATTAAAAACGTAATTAAAGACTTATAGGAACTGAAAGAATGACTGGACTTGCTCTGTTGAATATACAGGATGTTTTTTAAGTTGAGGCTTTTTTTGGAAGGTGCTAGAACTCATCAAAAGCGATCATTGCGCCAGAATATAAAATATTCAATTTGAAAAACAGTGCAAAAAAATTGGTCATCAATATCTTAATCCCACTCTGGATTAAGGTGACCATTATCAACTCAGAAATGATTTTACCAGTACAGTACCTACTAGGTAAACATTAGTCCTGGTTAGTCTTTTAACAAAACCAGTACACGAATGGGTGACTTTTTGATGAAGATTTGTAAAATTTGGGCGAAACTGGTCAAAATTCATATTGTCCTGGTTTCAGGTTAGAAAAAAATGGTCACCCCACTCTGGATGGATCTCTCTGTTAGGAGCCATATATGCATGCGATGTTTGTTTTCTCGGCATTCATTCATCGCAAATTTGTATTCTCTTTCAACTTTTATTAGGATATCCGTACCTCAGAGCAAAAGGTTATCAAGTCACAAAATGTGAGTTTCCCAGGAGAGCGAGCGTAAAATACTTGCATTTTTCGTTTGATTCGCGTTGTGATTATGGGCTTGATACTATGTTATTTTCGTTATTTCAAGTCCAATCGTCTTGAAGGTAGACCACTAAATGGAGCGCGAAATTTAAATGTAGGTGAGCCAAAAAACCCAAAAATTGAAATTTTGGACTTAATACCCTTTTGCACTGAGGTACGGATATGTTTTCTAAACGGTATTATTTTGTTAAAGTTCAAACTGAGGAGATGAAAAATTACTGATTGAAAAGGATCACAAACTCACTTATAAAATAAATTGATCCGAATTGTTAGTTATCATACGCAATACGCATCATATGAATTAATTCCCGTATACTGACCTCACACAGCTGGTGATATCTGAAAATTTAAATATCAATACGAACCTAATAAAGATCCGTGCTAGGAAATTCTCATATTTGCGGATAATTTGGATTTCGAAATACTCGGCCCTGGTGAATATTTTATATGAACGTTTTTTGGTATATCGACTTATTATTTTGACGAGTTCTATTGCTGCTCGAAAAAAAAGCCTTAACCTTGAAAACACCCAGTATATTATGATTTCGAATTCAATATTGACGATGTATTAGATATATCAGGAACATCTGAAAGAAGGCTGAATATTTGATATTATCAAAAAGTTCTAACCTCGTAAGGGAACGAGGATAAAATCAATAAATTATAGACATTTTGAAAATTAAATATTGAGAAGTTATGAATTCTTAAATTGGATTGTTCATTGATTCTTTGTTTTATTATTGATTCCTTCTTTTATTTTTTTCCATCTTTCGTATATTTCTTGTTCAGTTCAGCCCCCCCCCCAAAACAAAATCTTAGCTGCGCCACTGTCCACCGAACCGCGACGTCTTATTTGACGTCTTATTCGCCAGATTCCTTCGTAATTTCGACGGTATTCCCTTCAAATTCCGTCAACCGCTTCATTGATCAAACATCAAACTGTGCTATTTATCCGTCGGTAGAGCAGATGAAGAAAATCTAGCACGGATGGAATTGGTGATCTTCTTTATTGGAGAATCCTTCTCGAGCAGCTGCTTTATCCCTACCGAGTACTGTCCTTGAATCCACGTTCGATTCTTTTGGCTGGTTTCTTAAGAACCCTGTTCTCTTGCAGTTATTATTATTACTGGTTAGTTGTTAATTTGCAAAATTCGCAATTATGGTCTAGGGTTTGTGGCATGTGGCGCCATCTTGTTGAAACCACATATCATCGATGCCTTAATCTCCCAATATCCGATACCTACAAACAGAGTTTCCATAATTCCATTTGTAATGATCGAATTCAAGCTTCGTGTACATTCAATATATTATATCCAAAATATTTTAACACCGAATACTATAACCTCTACGAATATTGCACAAAAATTCTAAATTGTTTGCAACAATACAGACCACATTGCCCCGAACTATACCGTTCCATTATTGAAATTGTAGTCCTCAGATCTCAGACATCGAGAAACATAACCGAGAAAAGAATCCCGATAGGGAAAATATAAACAATGAACATACGGAAATTCTTAATGAAATACATTTTATACTGAAGAAATGTTAATGATTATGTTGTCGAAATGACTTCTAAAGACAAGGCATGCATTTTTTGTTATAATAATTTCAAAGCAATAGTGCCATCATTCGTATACCTAATATAAATAATACAAAAATTGTTGTTCGTATTTCAGATGGTTGAAGGGCCAAGAGGACTGCCAATCAACAGACATACATTATCGCTCATTAACAGGGGAGGGGAACTTCAATTGGAGATTCATATTCCCTTTCGACTATCTAGATGCTGAACAGAAAATTGTCATCACCAAAAAAGAATCCATGTTTTCATGGGATGAAACTGAAAGCAAAATACCAGCGAGGCTTGAACTGCAAGTTTGGGATGCAGATCATTTTTCAGCAGATGATTTTCTGGGTAAACAAAAATTTATTCCTTTTTTTTATTTAGTCATTCTTCTGGAAATTTTTAGAATGGGGTGGCGTTCTTGTTAACAGGCTCGGATTTTTCGCCTTTCATCTGAATAAAAAGTAATAATTCCATGAAAATTCACAAAAAACAAAAAAAAACTGGAGCAACCTTTTTAGAGTTCACTAAATATCGAATGAAACTGTATTTCCTTGCCTTCCAAATTTATCATAAGATAGTTCTAAGTCTCGATCTAAGTTAAAAAAATTTTTTTCTCCATTTTCTCGAATTCGGCTCGATAAATATTGGCGAAGTAGGTATAGGTACATACAGCCTTGATAGTGTGTTCGGGTTTGAGCAGAAGAACATCAAAAATGTTATTTCTTCTTTTTGTATTTCAAATGAAAATGCTTGAAAAGCGATATCGCATAACAATATCTATAACTTATAAGGCTTATTCCCTTTTTAGCATTGGCGATTTCACACGTTCTCTCTCCTCCAAAATTTAGGTGTGAATTTCTGGTTTTCGAATATCATTGCCAGATAAATCGATTTATGATTGCATGACAGATTTGAAACAAGACAGTAGCTAAAATATTTTGAAAATCAATGAACTCTTTGAACAATTTTGTGAGATAAAATACCCGACTCGAAAACCGCGGTTTGAAAAATTGTGGAATACTTTTTCTTCCCGGACTTGTTTGTTGTTTCTTTGTATTCGGCTCTCGGTTTCCGAGATATCTCCATTAGTCTCAAATTTGGGATACCTGTATATCAACTCAAATATTTTATCCTGTAGGTAATATAACGTTGGACTTGAATAAATTCCCGAGGGGAGCAAAATCGGCAAAATTGTGCACTCTCGACATCTTAAATAATGATGGCTCTGTACCCATGGTGAACATTTTCAAACAGAAAAGGATCAAGGGATGGTGGCCCTTCTTCGTAAAAAAAGACGATAATGACGAAATGGAACTCACTGGCAAAGTCGAGGCTGAATTTCATCTCGTGACAGCAGAAGAAGCTGAAAAAGCACCTGTTGGATCAGCAAGAAATGAACCCGAACCATTAGACAAACCGAAGTGAGTTAATTTCTGATAATCGCCCCATCTCATTCGAAATAATTATGCAGCAGGGATAAAGAAAAAGTTTTTTTAATCTCATATAATATCGAATACTTCAAAACAACCTACCCTTTCCGAACACGTACATTTCAATAAAAGAAAATAGGCAAGATCACTAATTTCTGGAAAAAAATATCGTAGCCTCTAGAACAATGAGAAACGTGGTTAGATTGTGATCTGGCCTATTGAATGATAAAGGTACTGAAGTTCCATTATTCTTGTTATTTAATAATTCTTCTCCTTTCACGATACAGAATATTCAGGAATGATTGAAGTCGTTGAAATTTTTTTTTTAGTGGCCCTTTCCTGGGATTATGTCAAAATAAAGGACTTCGATAAAAAAGTGATATACCTAAGTACATATTTTTATTTCTCATACTATTTTCTTCATAGTTTCAGCCTACTATGATCACTCATCGGTCTCAAACGGGAAATAAATCAGAACGATTTGGAAGTTGAAGCTCAATGAAAAAATTAAAAAACGAAACATAATTCACATTAAAAGTAGACAATAGTTCATTCCATTTAGGTACATTGAATGTTCGAAACGTTCTCAGTTGTTTTCTGAACATTTTAATATTTTTCAGAATAGGTATTTTCGAAAATAAGCGTCAGCATTTATGGGCTGATTTTTCGGTAATTAATAGTAGTTACTTGATGCTTCCAGCCTTTCTATGATATAATTTTTTCCTTCGAAATTGTTCAACTTTCAAATATTCAAAAATACAAACACGTTCAATATCATTGAAGTTGCATTTTCCCGTTTTTTGTAAATATTGTAAATAAGACGTTGGTGCGCTCAGCTCAAACAGCTTGGACTGAATTCCAACGCATATAAATTTGTCAATAGGTGTCAAATATCGCGAGATATACTATTGGGAATTTTTTCAGAGAAAATATATATATGACATAGATTGGGAGAAATTTTCATGCGCCATTGACTAAATCTAAAATTCGGAACGACCGGATCTAACCTGACGCAATGACGCTCAGGCTCCGAGAGCAGAGGGGCCCCACGATAATCCCAGAAAAAAAATATGTCTTGGGGCACTGGCGGATCCACATACTTAGAATATTTGTTTGCCTTCCGCCCTTTGTGCCCCCCCTGAAAATATCTTGTGGCGCGAATGTGAAATCGTAATCGCTTCCAAATTTCAATTTTTCCTCAAACTCTTTTTCGGTATTTCTCAATTTCCAACATACAGGGTTTTATTCACATATATCCATATAATTTCGAATTGATTCTTTTCTGTATATTCTTCAATTCAACCTGGATGACGCTTTCCATTTTTCTAGCTTTCTAAATATACGGTCTCCAAACTCTTTACAATATTTTTCCAATTACCACAGCAAGCATTTTCCTGCTATATCGATCTATCGTTTTTGAGCGCTCGTACAACTTACACGAGGGCTATATCATTTCGTCACGATGTCTGTATTTTTCGAATTTTGAGCCGAAAATGGTCGCAATCGACTATGTTCGACTCACTGATGACGAATCCGTCGAAAAATTCGAGTCTGTCCGTCCGGCCGTCCGTCCGGCCGTCCGTCCGGCCGGCCGTATACACGATAACTCTCGAACGGAATGTCCTAGAAACTTGAAATTTTCAGGGTAGGTTCGAATCTCAAATGCCGCGGTTAAGTTCGTTATTGGGCAAAATTCGTCAAGGGGTTCCGTAAATATGGCCGCTCGAAATTTTGTTTTTCTGATTACTCCGAAACTACTGATTCGATCGAGGTGAAATTTTGCACTCTAATGGAAAATTAGGTGTTCAAGCTACATGCAAAATTTTGTTCAGTTCGCATCACCAGAACCATAGAAACCATAGAAAATTGTAACTTTTGAACGGAACCGCCTAGGGACTTAAAATTTTTAGGATAGGTGTGGATCTCGATTGTCGTGATCACTTTCATCTATGAGCAAAATTATACCAGGGGTTCCGTAAATATGGTCGTTTGAAATTTAGTTTTCTTGATAATTTTTAAACTACAGATTCGATCGTGACGAAATTCTGTATACTAATGGAGAATGATATATTCAAGCTACATTTCTCTAGATCGCATGACCAGAACCATAGAAACCATAGAAAATCACAACTTTCTAACGAAAAAGCCTAGGGACTTGAAATTTTCAGGATAGGTGTGGATTTCGAATGTCGTGATCACATTCATCTATGAGCACAATTATACTAGGGGTTCCGTAAATATGGCCGTTCAAAATATTCTGTTCCTGATAATTTCGAAACTACCGATTTGATTGGAATGAAATTTTGCACCTAGCTGAGGAATAATGTATTCAAACTACGTGCGAAATTTTGTCCAATTCGCATCACCAAGACCGAATTATCGAAAAAATATTGGTCACCTAAAGCACTGACTTGAAGTCTGGATTATCGCCTCAGTTTGAAAATTTGTTTGACAGCTGTCAAAAAAGGAAAATGCGAATCAACCTACAAGGTGCATGTACGAGCGCTCAAAAGCTCCTGCCTTCACGGTAGTGCTTTTCGTAATTTTTTTATGAATCACAAACACAATGAAAAACACTCATATCAGATGTGGGAAATTTGAATTTCTTAAAAATTATTTTTCATCTCTGCATTGTGCCGAAACTAATGATTACCTACTTAAATTTGATGAAATTGTTTTCATTTTATGGATTATAAATTACGGTTAGCACTTCTAGGTGCAAATCATAAGAATAATGGGACGTATGACGTAGGGAACGGTAGGCCGCAAGTGAAAGATATTTTTAACATTATAAATAATGATTTGAAAAACTTCGTCTTTATCCAACCATTTGCTTCACTAACAATACTAAAAATATTTACATTTTTAGCCGACCCGACGCTTCCTTCGTGTGGTTCATGAATCCACTGAAGTCCATGAAATATGTTTTGTGGCACAATTATAAATGGAAAATCTTGAAATTTCTCATAATAACTGGATTGGCAATAATGATTTTGCTCTTCTTTTATGCCATACCTGGTTATTCTGTGAAACGAATTATGGGTGCTTAATTTACCTAGTTCATTCTCATTAACATAAAATAAGTACAAATCTATTGTTCCAAGATTGTAAATTATAATTGTAAATTTCATGGCTCTGTAAAAATGTTCATTTAATTCACACAATAAATTTCAATTCATCAGGAGCTTACACATTTATTAATAGTTTCCAAGAAAGGAGCTGAAATTAGGAAAAGATTTAGCTAAGTGAAGGCAAGTAGGTATCGAATATTTTGATTGTTTCAGCTGATTTCAGGTTCCAATTTTTCGCCAGTTTGTTTAGAATTCATTTCGCACCTTCAACATGATAGGAATACATCAACGCTCCATACACGGACGGATTATCCGTACAGTTCTGATAAGTAGAGATTTGATTCGACAGATCCAGATGTGGGATTTTACACCAATAACGGACGGATTTGAGACCATTAACGTACTGATACATGTAAGAATTTGGCTCGCCACGTATCAGATATGACAGATATTCCGCTGGTGTATGGGGCGCTATTAACTGCAAATAGTTTTGAGAAATGCGAGATTTCTATTCAATGACAGGTTTGAAGGGGTGCTGACAGACAAAAAAGTTAAAGTTTTCTTTAATGATCAATTTATGTAACTTCTCATATCACCATTTAATTCTAATTGCTCAGGCTTTATATAATCTCAGCTTATCATCCTAGATTCTAATACTGAATGAAATTCTTGATGAAAACTAACTCTTGATCTTCTTCATATCCTATTGACTCCAATATAGCAAGCTTCAAAAACACATAATATGCAGTCGACTTTTAAATATATTTGAAATGCAATAATAGCGATAAAAATAATTTACAATCAACAGAATTGAGCAAATTATGTGAAATTGAATCGAAATATCATAACTTAATTCCTCAAATGTGTACCTCTACGCATTTTTTCACTCACCTTAACGATTCAATGAACATTAACGTAGTATAAAAGATATACTGTTCATGTTCTACTTAACAGACTTTTTTCAACGATCCATTTATTGGTGACTGGAAAAAACTACTGAATAATGCGGTTTTACACTTTTTTTCCAATAAAATAAAAAGCTAAGCATTATTTCCAAATAATCTGTATTTTGTTTTCCTTTCAGTCGACCAGAAACATCGTTTATGTGGTTCAGCAACCCTCTAAAATCCCTGAAGTATATAATATGGCAAAGTTATAAGAAAACTATCATGAAAGGAATATTTTTTCTTGCATTATTTGCACTTATTCTTCTATTTCTATATAGCTTACCAGGATATACTGCCCAAAAATTACTTAATTCTATATGATAAAGATGGCGACTACCCAAAAGGACAACCTAATTCTTTTGATATTAAATTGTTTACAGGGTGCATATTCTATTTTTGCTTTTAGTTCATTGATACATTATAAAATAATTTCACTTTGAATAAAAACTGATAGTTTATTTTTTTATTGACTTCAATGAGAGAGAACAGCTATCTCTCCTTCAACCTTCAAAGTAATCTCCAAACAGGTAGGAGGCTAGTTATGGAAAGAATCGAGGTTCAATGTTCACTCCAAGTAATAAGAAAGGACTAGACGAGAGGAGATTCAAAAGCTAATTCAAAATTATATATAATTTCAATATGAAATACAAAAACAAACACCATTTCCTAATTGACAATTTTAGAATTAGGCATGAAAAATATTACATAAATGAGTTATGTAAGGTTAGAATTTCTTTCTTTCACAAGGCGAATAAATTGCAAAGGATTCTCAAAATCCTTTTTCTCTATAAATGAATTTTGTTTCAATTGTTTTGAGATACATTCGCCATAAAGTTTGCAAGCATATGTTGGGTGCTCCTTCCTCTCAAAAATTATAACTTCAATGTCATCATCCAACCCTGGTAAATTCATTTTCAGCGAAGACCTTAGGTGTTCATCGTCGTAATGGACGAAAGGACAACCCCCTTCAGAATGAATTATCGAACCTGGGCTCTGAAATATCAAGCCACATCATAAACCACAACCAAATCCATTCATCAATAAACAATAATCTCATTCGACGCAAAACTTCATGCCTAAAACCTTTATTTTCAACATTTTTATGTAAAACTGGTAAGTTTGGTGGACATAAGCGAAAAACCGCAAAACACCTATATACCCACATTTCCCCCACCTCTGCTCAACGCCGTACTCGGCTAAGGGGAGACTTGAAGGGTTCATGCTGGACCCTAACATAAGATATTCCAATCATGAAATTTTTGCCCAAGTACATTTCCGATATCTTCGATTTTTATGTCTGATTTTTTTGGCATCATCTTGGACGAATGAAATAATTTTGTGTGTGTGTGTGAATGGAACCCAAGGAGTTGAAAATTCATATATAATTTTTGAGCGCTCGTACTACTTACACGAGGGCTATATCATTTCGTCACGATGTCTGTATTTTCGAATTTTGAGCCGAAAATGGTCTCAATCGACTATGTTCGACTCACTGATGACAAATCCGTCGAAAAATTCGAGTCCGGCCTGCCGGCCGTATACACAATAACTCTCGAACGGAATGTCCTAGAAACTTGAAATTTTCAGGGTAGGTTCGAATCTCGAATGCCGCGGTTGAGTTCGTTATTGGGCAAAATTCGCCGAGGAGTTCCGTAAATATGGCCGCTCGAAATTTTGTTTTCCTGATTACTTTGAAACTACAGATTCGATCGAGTTGAAATTTTGTACTCTAATGGAAAATGAGGTGTTCAAGCTACATGCAAAATTTTGTTCAGCTCGCATCACCAGAACCATAGAAAATTGTAACTTTTGAACGGAAACGCCTACGGACTTGAAATTTTCAGGACAGGTGTGGATCTCGATTGTCGTGATCACTTTCATCTATGAGCAAAATTATACTAGGGGTTCCGTAAATATGGTCGTTTGAAATTTAGTTTTCTTGATAATTTCCAAACTACAGATTCGATCGTGACGAAATTCTGTATACTAATGGTTAAGAATATATTCAAGCTACATTTCTCTAGATCGCATGACCAGACTCATAGAAACCATAGAAAATCATGACTTTCGAACGGAAAGGCCTAGGGACTTGAAATTTTCAGGATAGGTGTAGATCTGAAATGTGGCGGTCACGTTCATCAATGAGCAAAATTAGACTAGGGGTTCCGTAAATATGGCCGTTCAAGATATACTGTTCCTGATAATTTCGAAACTTCCGATTTGATTGGAATGAAATTTTGCACCTAGATGAGGAATAATGTATTCAAACTACGTGCGAAATTTTGTCCAGATCACCAAGACCATAGATACCGTAGAAAATTCTAGCGAATTATCGAAAAAAAATTGGTCAGCTGAAGCACAGACAAAGTCTGGAGTTTCGTCTAAGTTTGAGAATTTTTTTGACAGATGTCGAACATTCCTTTAATTGATTTCTAAAACTGGAAAATGCGAATCTACCTACAAGGTGGATGTACGAGCGTTCAAAAGCTCCTGACTTCACGGCAGTGCTTTTCGTAATTTTTTATTTAAGATAATAGGAAATTCAGAAATTTATATTGAGTAAATTAAATCAGTCTGATTCAATTTCTACAAAAAAAGTATTTTCAATTTGGAAAAGTTTTCGTCTTCGAACCCTCAATTGAGAAGGAAATCAACACTTATATTCAGAATTCAAAAATCGAATATTCGAAATAAATGAGAGGTTCGTTTTCTTTCAAATAACTATAATTGGTAAATAATGCGGCCGGACCCAAACAATGTCATATTATATTAATAATAATGATTAGATATTCTCTATATTTCAATAAATTCAATAAATATTTCAATTCAGGATAGCAAATACTCACTTGATAATATTGGCAGGATTTCATGGAATATTTTTTTCTTGATCCCTCAAGACCATAAAGATGTCTTATACTATACAAATATTTAGATTCATTTTTTTGGCACGAATGAGAACATTCCGAACATAACGAATGCTGTTGACTATATTCGCCTTGCCAGAATTTGAGGGAGTCATTTAGAGATAATCCAACTCCTTTCAGAAATAGGCTGAGCTCATATCTTGAAAAGATAAAAACATATAATATACAAGAAGTTTGATTCAGAAGCCAGATTTCCTCAATTTGATCTGAAACTCCTCAAATACAAAGAATTCTACAACAAGAATTTTGAGAGAACCTAGATAAAAAATTTTTAAATTAGTATTGTAGACTACAATCCTTGATTTATTATTTAATTAAATTTAAGATTAATCATAAGATCAATAATATAGCTACAATTATTCATACCTTTCGTTGTAGGCTAACCGATTATTTTTTCGTGATGCATTGAATAAATTTTTCATACACAATGGAAAATATATTAACTCTCCTTCAATATTCTTCAGGGCAATTTTACCATCAGAGTCGAAATTGTTTTTAGAGTATTGGTTCTTCAATAACTGAAGGCTGCCAGAAATTCGGTCATCGGCTAATGAAACTGCCACATTTCTACTATATTTCATTTCATTCAGAACGATCTTCAAATAAGAAGTGAAAAGAGTCGAGATAATATTTCTCCATTTAGAGCAATGAAAGAGAGCATTTCCATTTTTCAAATTCACTTTCCTCTTAGCAACATAGTCGTTGCAATACCAAAAAGGTGTTGCAATCCTGAAATTTGAGTAACAATGCATAGTTAAATCATCTGGTCCACTACATAATCAAAGAATATTCATTCAATTTAGAGTCAGGGATAAATACAACACAAGTGCCATTTGTAAATCAACGAAATTAATATAACAAAGGTAATTTACATACCAAAGGTCATTACTGCAATCAGAGTCAGGATCATCTTCAATATGTCTCTCAAAGATATGGGATAAATATTCTTTCTCTAACATCTTAACAGTTACGTTATACAAACTCCAATAAAAATCTGACAAACTCTTTTCAATATTCAACCGAATACAATCTTTCAGCTGTCGTATAATATTTCTCAAGAAATTGTCCATGTCATCTTTATAGTAAGCATCCAATCTTATGTTGAGCAATTGTAGTTCATTATCTAGGAATAATTTCATTGGAACGTATCCTATCAAAACTCCCAACCGGAAAATAAAATGACTTGTTCGATCAAGAATACAATCCTCCAGTAAATACTCCAATTTGTTGATATTCTTTATATCAGCTGCATTGGCCAAATTACTATAACAATGAATTCTCTGCTGAACACATTCAACTAGACTATGAAGGTTTACTTCTCCCCTAGGAGGTTTCAAATAAAATGACATGATAACATTTACAGTTATTTCTTTCCAAACAGCTATCTGCAGTCAAATGCAATAGGAATATCATAAGTATTCTCACCAAATGATATATGAAAGAGGTCATTTGAAATTTTTTCCTCCCAACAAAACATTGTTTACTTTTACTACAATCTACTGTCAAAAGTACACGTGTTGATACAAGTCTCGAAGTCTCAGGCTCTAGTCTCTCGGACTCATTCCAAATCAAGTCAGCGGCCACCTATTATTATAATTCTGAACTAAAAAATTTCATTATAGAATTCTGTAAACATGAAAATATCTTTTTCCCGAGTTAAAAATGCAGAAAGCTTTTTGCTGGAAACAAATGCAACTTTTTGCTAAACGGGAGAATCACAGAGTGGGCGACATCTACTTTTAATCATTTGAAATACCCAAACGGTGAACAACAAACTAACATGTGTGTGTTTATATGGGAAAAGTGTGAAATATTTGTATGATTTTGAGTTATTTATGTATCGAAAGTGATATATTTAGATGATAATTTATTGACGATTGTCAAGCTTTTGAGCACGTACATCCACCTTGTAGGTATTTCGCATTTCCAGTTTTAGAAATCGATTGAAGGAATTTTCGACAGCTGTCAGAAAAATTCTCAAACTTAGGCGAAACTCCAGACTTCATGTCAGAGCTTCAGCTGACCATTTTTTTTCGATAATTCGCTAGAATTTTCTACGGTATCTATGGCCTTGGTGATGTGATCTGGACACAATTCCGCACATAGTTTGAATACATTATTCTTCAGCTGGGTGTGAAATTTCATTCCAATCCAATCAGTAGTTTCGAAATTATCAGGAACAAAATATTTTGAACGGCCATATTCACGGAACCCCTAGTCTAATTTTGCTCATTGATGAACGTGAACGTGTCATTCGCGATCCAAACCTATCCTGAAAATTTCAAGTCCCTAGGCCTTTCCGTTCGGAAGTTATGATTTTCTATGGTTTCTATGGTTCTGGTCATACGATCTGGAGAAAAGTAGCTTGAATATATCATTCTCCATTGGTATACAAAATTTCGTCACGATCGAATCTGTAGTTTTGAAATTATCAAGTAAACTAAATTTCAAACCACCATATTCACGGAACCCCTAGTATAATTTTGCTCATAGATAAACGTGACCGCGACATTCGAGATTCACACTTATCCTGAAAATTTCTAGTCCATAGGCTTTTTCATTGAAAGTTATAATTATTTATGGTTTCTATGGTTCTGGTCATGCGAGCTGGACAAAATTTTGCATGTAGCTTGAACACGTAATTCTATATCTGAGTGCAAAATTTCACCTCGATCGAACCTGTAGTTTCCAAGTAATCAGGAGAACAAAACTTGAAACGGCCATATTTACGGAACCCCTAGTAGAATTTGGCCCATTAACGAACTCAACCGAGGCATTCGGGAACTGAACCCACACTGAAAATTTCAAGTCTCTAGGTTGTTTCGTTCGAGAGTTATCGTGCTTACGGCCGGACGGACAGACTCGAATTTTCCGACGGATTCTCTATCAGTGAGTCGAACTCTATCGATTGAGACCATTTTCGGATCAAAATTCGAAAAATACAGACATCATGACGAAATTATATTGTAGAAGGGTCGTGATTTGGTGAACAGGAAATTACGAACGGTTTCAACAGTATAACAATTTATTCAGCAAATGAAAGAAATTCGACGTATAACGTCGATATTTGTGAATAATTGATACGAGTACAATTTCGAAGATCGTAATTTCGATTAGTTGACGACGAGTCAAAATACGTAGTTGGGTCGAATATTTTGTTCACTTCAGAATCGTGATATTCATCTCCTTACCACGCCCGCAATAAGAATTTTTTTGGCAAAGACAATTATATCCAAATGTTTGTTGTATGTTAGTTCTGGTCGTATTGGATCTAGCATTCTTATTTATTTTAATTGAATTTGGCGAATTCCTGTAGAATGGGTCGGTTTTCTATTTTCGTTTTGTTCACAAATGAATTATCGTTCATCTCTAAACACTTTTTTTCTTTCGACATTTCATAAACATAAACTGTCTTTCTCTTGAATTTAAATGTGAATAAAGGTGTATTCATCAGCTCTTCGTAAATTTCCTTATGATTTTTACTGCACCAGATGCGACAATTTTGATGATAAGGTTACAGAAGTTCTCATTTGTGGTTGATTGCCAGAAAAGATAGTGATACAAATGTCGAAAATATACGGATTGAAAAAAAAATTTATTTCGTAATGGCTGGAAAAAAAGGTTCATGCATTGAACAAACTGGAATGAATTCCAACAAGTCTTAGATGGCAAAATTATTCAATTGAAATAATACGATTTCATTCAAAATACTTATAACTAGCTGAATAATCGAAATACAAAGTTTAACCCGTTTAGGTATAGATAAACGCTGAAATATATTGAACTACCTCGTAACCTCGAGGAAAAACTTATATGTAATCACCTCCTGAATGAATATTGAATATCATGCTAATTTATTCATAACTTCGAAATAAAAAGAGTAAACAGAAAAGCACCTGACTGCCAACAAAAACTAACTACAATTTCCAAGAATACTGATGCCGACTCGCCAACTCTTCTTGACCTTCCTGATTTTGAAAAAACAAAGTAGACCAATGCAAGAATGTTGTTGACAGTACTTCCCCTCCCTGAGTACCTATTATGTTCGTAGTCATTGAAATCTTCAATTATATAACTCCATAACAATTTCAATATTTGATTAATGGATCGTGAATGATGAGTAAACATACTTTATCTATAATTCTGATATTCAAAAAATTATAAAAAGCACTGACGACTGACGTGTAGTCAGGAGCTTTTGTGTTCTCGTTCATCCACCTTCTATCGAAAAAATTACAGCTGTCAAAAAAATGACAGCAGCTCTTCGTCAATTAAGCCGAATCAGCTGTTACAGGAATATAAGGATTTTTTTTCGATAATTCGCTAGAATCTTCTACGGTTTCTGTGGTTTTCGTTAAGCGATCTGGACGAAATTTCGCGCGTAGTTTAAATACATTATTTTTTATCTATGTGCGATATTTCATTCCGTTCGAATCAGTGGTTTCGAAATTTTCAGGAAAAAAATATTTTGAACGGCCATATTTACGGAACCCCTAGTCTAATTGTACTCATTGATGAACGTCACTTAGACATTCGAGATCCAAACCTACCCTGAAAATTTGAAGTCTCTAGGTCTTTCCGTTCGAATGTTATAATTTTCTATGGTTTCCACGGTTCTGGTCGAGCCATCTGGACAAAATTTCGCATTTAGCTTGCACACGTCAATCTCAATCTGAGTGCAAAATTTCATCTCGATCAGTAGTTTCGAAGTATGTAATCAGAAAACAAAATTTCGAACGGCCATATTTACGGAACCCCTGGTCGAATTTAGCCGAATAACGAACTTAACCGCGGCATTCGAGATTTGAACCTAACCTGAAAATTTCAAGTTTCCAGGTCGTTCCGTTCGAGAGTTATCGTGTATACGGACTGACGAACGTGCAGACTTGAATTTTTCGACGGATCCTTCATCAGTGGTTCGAACCTAGTAGATAAAGACCATTTTCAGCTCAAAATTTGAAAAATACAGACATCGCGGTGAAATGATAAACCCCTCGAATTATGCAGTTTCCATAATAAAAGCAATAATATTACATGATTGGACTCAACAGAAGTAGCATGTGAAAATAACACAAAATCAGTCTTTTCCCATTTTCTTTTCTAAATTAAGCTAGATTTTCTGAGGAACTCCAACAGAAATATTTATAGGAAATTCAAATACTTCCAACTCAATATTTTTTTAATGTTTATATATCCCGACTCTCCTAGATCTCTCATTAGCTCAGAGATCGTGCGAATTAGGAAATCCGGTTGTGTTCTTTTAGGCTTTGTTACTGTGTTTCCTTACGCCACCTCAGACACAGCACTGTGAAATGTTTACCCAACAGTGAATGGTGGAGCCGTACTCCAGGTCTGAAAATTTCTTTCCCGCCCGGAGGATTCGAAGTTCTTTCGATCACGAGCCAACTGCACTAACCCCTACACTACAATAATTGCAATGCAATCCATATTATTTTGCAAATTAGGATGAATTGAACCTGTATATGGCATTAAGTAGGATCAGAATGATCTCATCTGATGATTCTGGTGCGAATTCAAAGTGTGAAAATATGATCGCTCAAGGTCGGATTAGAAGAATCGTCTCATTTCGATTCCTATGACTCAGTTTCTACATTACATGTTACCAGAATAAATATTAACATTAGTTGTGTGGATAAACAGACTGATTACCTCTATTATACATTTTATGCAAAACGAATTGATGTTGTGTTTATTTTGTCGGTTTAATTATTTTAAACTCACGCAAATTATCACAATATATGAAGGGGGAATTATAAAACATCAATCGTACCTATACTGGAAAATTTTGAGATACATAATGCGTTATTAATTTTTTATCATAAGAAATTTCACTGTTTTACTCTTCCAATTGGGCACATTTCTGAGTAGAAAATTTCACATAAAGTTGAATACATAATAGGAATAGTAACAAAATCATAATAAAATGTACCTACTTCAGTCATTAGGAAAAATGAAACTAATTTTACCCGTTTAAACGACGGACGTCGTCGCCATGCATTTATTGTCAATGCCAAAGTGATTTGTTGTGTGATAATTGCAAATATATTACAGAATTTCCCATCTCGATTCTCCGTCTTCAGTGGAATGAAATTACTCCTGATGATTTTTTTCGATATGGGTTGATAAAGAGTTGATGAAAGCATTTGCCTTATTAATAATTTAACTCAACCTTAAATAGGTCATGATCTGGATGGGCGCTTGAAGGAAGGGAGGTCATTTAATAATTGAGCTATGAGCTTATGAGGGGTCTCACAGAGACTTAGGAGAGTCGGGATGCAAAAAAACAAAGCTATCAACTAAAGCCTATAAGAACTATTTTGGAAATATTCACAATTTTAATCATTCAAGATAGATATGGTTGAGGCAAGTTTGAAATATAATTTATAACAAACAACTGTCCTGCAATCAACCCTTAGTTGATTCAACCGAATGTTAATCCCATTGAAGGCGTGGGCAACTTTGGGTTGAGTCAACCAACATAAGATGTGATGAGTCAAAATCATGATCAAAAGACGCATTCTGTGAATGGGGTTGTCTCAACAATTGAACTCAATTTTGAAATATTGGATTTCTGCAGTACAAATATTGAATCCAGATGATGGCTATATTCCAAAATCGATTTTGTGCACTAGGAAGGCACCTATAGAGCAAGATGCTACGAGAACATATAATTAATTAAAGCATAAAAATCGTGATGAGTTGGTCAAAAAAAGTATATTTCAAATTTAATTTTTTTCTAATGACTATCGCTCAAAAGATAGGACCAGTCATCATTGTATTTATTATTTATTTTACCACTCACCAGCCTCTAGAAATATACATGCAATAAATAGTTCGATATCTTATCTGAAATCACTTGTGCATTCGTAATCCATAACAGATAAATTCCGAAAAAATCGATTCATTTCACAAATTACTCATTTCACTCCATTCAAAAATATTTATTGTAGATCCACTAAAATAAAAATACATGATGGTTAACACTGTGACCTTCTAGTACGATTATTGGCACTCCGTATTTACCTAAGACATTTGTGTTCATCGAATATCACAAGCGTTAATTGATTCATCTTTTATGTATAAATACGCGAATTTTGTTTCCGACTTCAGAATCAGTTTCGGTTTTGTGAGATAAACATGGGGCTGGTAAGTACTGTCGATTTGTGCATATTCAGTTTACGACATAATTGCCGATTTATTTCCTCCGCATGAACTTTTTCATCATAAAGAATCAAATGCATATCTTATTGAACCTGAAAATGGATTTTTTCGAATAAAACTGGAGTAGTCTTAACTTTTTTCAACATATATGAGTATTTTTCGATAAATGATTTTGTTTCGCCTATATCATTAATTGGGGAATCAGAAATAATATTACAATCCTAATTCTATTGATTTTTTCCAGATAACCAATGTGTTTTTAGTGATAACACTGCTAGTTGCTTTGAGCTACTCTGCAGCAATTCATGAGGTAAGATAATCTGTAAAATGTAACATCGATAATAAACGTTAAAATTCCCATAACAGCGTACAGCGAAGAAGACTGATAGTGAATTAGGAGGAGCGGACAATCCTAATTCGTATCCACCAGATCAACATCCAAAACAGAAAAGGGAAACACCTAAAGGAGATATCAAACTAGGTGGACCCGCAAACCCTAACTCCTACCCTCCAGGCCAACACCCAAAGCAAAAGAGAGAATCGCCTGAAGGAGATGTCAAACTAGGTGGACCCGCAAATCCTAACTCCTACCCAGCAGGTCAACACCCACATCAGAAGAGGGAATCACCCAAAGAAAACATCAAACTTGGAGGACCCGCAAACCCTAACTCCTATCCACCAGGCCAACACCCAAAACAAAAGAGAGAAACGCCTAAACAAGACATCAAACTTGGTGGACCCGCGAACCCTAATTCCTACCCACCAGCTCAACACTCACAACAGAAAAGGGAATCACCGAAAGAACATATCAAACTTGGAGGACCCGCGAACCCTAACTCCTACCCACCAGGCCAACACCCAAAACAAAAGAGAGAAACGCCTAAACAAGACATCAAACTTGGTGGACCCGCGAACCCTAATTCCTACCCACCAGGTCAACACCCACAACAGAAGAGGGAATCGCCCAAAGAAGACATCAAACTTGGAGGATCCGAAAACCCTAACTCCTACCCACCAGGCCAACACCCAAAACAAAAGAGAGAATCACCTAAAGTAGACAGCAAACTAGGTGGACCAGCAAATCCTAACTCCTACCCTCCAGGCCAACACCCAAAACAGAAGAGAGAATCACCTAAAGGAGACATCAAACTTGGAGGACCCGCAAATCCCAACTCCTACCCACCAGGTCAACACCCAAAACAGAAGAGAGAATCACCTAAAGAAGACATCAAACTTGGAGGACCCGCAAATCCCAACTCCTACCCACCAGGTCAACACCCAAAACAGAAGAGAGAATCACCTAAAGAAGACATCAAACTTGGAGGACCCGCAAATCCCAACTCCTACCCACCAGGTCAACACCCAAAACAGAAGAGAGAATCACCTAAAGAAGACATCAAACTTGGAGGACCCGCAAATCCCAACTCCTACCCACCAGGTCAACACCCAAAACAAAAGAGAGAATCACCTAAAGAAGAAACAAAACTAGGTGGACCCGCAAACCCTAACTCCTACCCACCAGGTCAGCACCCAAAACAGAAGAGAGAATCACCTAAAGAAGACATAAAACTTGGTGGACCCGAAAACCCTAACTCATACCCCCCTGGCCAACACCCAAAACATAAAAGAGATGCTTATGCCCAATTAGGAGGACCTGGCAATCCAAATTCGTATCCACCTAATAGTAGGCCAACCATTTTAGGAGGACCTAATAATCCAAATTCTTATCCACCTGGTAAACATCCTCAAAATGTGAGACACATCAGAGAAACGACTTCTTCTACCACAGAAGCCGCTGCACTGAAACATACAGATTCATTGAACAAATCAGAAAATGAGAAAAAAGTTGTAAGGTTCGGTTAATGTGAACAAATTTAAGTTTTTCACAATTTTATGACAAATAAATCATTTTTGAGCCTAATATTTCATTCAGAAGATTTACTTTTCTTTAACCATTTGAGTGCATTTTGTTTCCAATAACATTAACCTTTGGACAGGAGCATTAGGCCTTGTTTACATGTGACGAGCTCTCGGCCGAGAAAGTTTTTCTGCTCGGCCGAACAACAATACTGACCGAGTCAGCGTCTACACGCATTTGATACGCTTGGCCGAGTGGCTACCGAATTTACAACTACCTGTTTGGTAGACAACACTCGACGGCAGTCGATTTCAAAAACTACCAGAAACTACCAGCAGATTTCTGCCTACCAAAAATACCTAGAAATCTACTGAAAAAGTAGTTTTTTACTAAATCTGATCACGCTACTAGAGACGGGCGATAGAAACAGTCTGATCGTCGAGTACTTTACCTTGTGTTTATAGTCGGTTTATAGACGGTCAAGTACTCGGCCGAGATCACTGTCTCGGCCAAATACTCGTCACATGTAAACAAGGCAAAACCCTATATCATCGGAAATGTCTAGGGATATTCGTGCAAAGCCATACAAGCCTCAAAAGAAACTTTTTTATCGGTTAAACTGTACTTCTAATGTACTGATCAGTACATTTGCCCTGTTTAAATATGTCTTTTTCGAAAAAAAACGTGAAAAATATAATGAAAAAACTTGACAAACATGATAGATGGAAAAAGTAAATTCTGTAAGTACCTACTCAGTATTCCGATTTAATTCTGCCTATAGTGTTCTTTGATAGTATTGTTGCATTGAGAATATTGTGTTTTACTACGGAACGACGACATTTGTCTTCAGACGAAATTAATCTAGCCTTCTTCAAGCTGGTCTGCGACAAGTCGAAGTAGCTGAGCGGATGGGTGTTCCCCAAAGAGTCATAAGTCGTTAATGGAGGCGTTTCAGGGAAACTGGAAGTCCGGCTGAACAACACCTAGGGCGTGGACGCTGTACAGCTGCAAGTCAGGGTAGATTTTTATTGCTAAGTGTTATAAGACACCCTACAATTACAGCACCTGAATTGGTTATAGAATTTGCATAACCGTTTGGCGAGATTATGTGAGAAATTGTCTCCACGAAGTCAATCTTCATATTCGAAGTCCAATTTGATGTCCACCTTTCTCTAGAGACAATTACGCTGCCAGAGTAGACTGGTGCGAAGAATATCAAAATTGAGATGCAGATAGTTGGCCAACAGTTTTGTTCACTGATGAATCCGGATTTGGATTTCATCCAGATTCTCGTCGGACACGAGTGTGGAGGCGATCCGGGAATGTGGAACGTTTAAAAAATGTTCAGGGTGTTCACAAATACAGAGGCGGTACAATAATGTATGGGGCGGAATAACTATAGACGGCAGAACCGACCTCGTTTTTCCAAATGGTTTCCTGACAGGTCAGCAGTATGTGGATAATATTCTTCAACCCATTGTGCCTTTATTTGCTGGTGCTGTTGGTGCAAACTTCCGCCAAATGCATGATAATGCCGCTGCGATTGTGACGAACGGGTTAGAAAACGAGGGAATTGAAGTATTGCCATGGCCCCCACAATCCCCGGACCTTAATTCGATTGAGCATGTATGGGACATGCTTCAACGTAGAATTACTCCCTATATGGGCAATATCCAAAATGCTTTTCAATTTCGAGAACTTCCAACCACAGAATGGGGGAATTATACCTCAATCGCATATTGTCAATGTCATTTTGACCATGAACAATAGGTGTAGAGCTGTTCTAAACCGATGTGGGGGTCAAACTCTTCATTAGTTATTTTTTCGCATACTTGATCAATTTTTTGTATATCTCGTAAAATTATGGTTTATACTCTATTTTTCTTTTTTAGAAATATTGTATTTGTTTCATGCAAAAAATTAATTTAATGACATATTGAACATTTACTCATTACTCTTTTATTTTAGTTTTCCCCAAACCAACTGAAAAAATAAAAGAAGGCTATTTATAAAAATATCCCTAGTCTTTTCCGATGTGTGTACTTTCTATATGTGAAATGGATCGATTACATTGAGCGATTTTACAGGCTGCTAATGGGCGAATTCGGAAGCTGCTTGTGAACTTGCTTAGTGTAATCATGTTCACCACCCAAAAAGCTGATTGTTAACAATCTGCGAGTAAAGTTGAAAGCTGGGCTACTTTACTCGCTAATCGCTAGCGTTTTGGATTGTAAGCTAGCCGTGTGTAATCATAGTTGCTAGTAAACTAGCTGTGAGTACTAATCTACTCGGTGCAGTTCCTGCTTTGTATTACGAAAAATATATATGAACTGTGCTATTTCTGAATCATAAGCTAGTAAATAAGCAGTGTGTAATCATAGTTGCTAGTAAACTAGCTGTGATTACTGATCTTCTCGACGGTTCCTGCTTTCTGTGTCTACAAATTTTCGACAGAAATAGTTCGTGCCAACAATAACAACACGTGGTTTTTACTCGCGAGCTTGTTGACTACTGAGCGAGTGGAAAGTTTTGCGTGTGATCATCACAATCGAACTATCCGACTCGCTCGCTTCTGAACTCGCCAATTAGCAGCTTGTAAACTCGCTAAATGTAATCGACCATTATTGAGATATATGTTGAGTGAACGTCCAAAAAATCGATTGATTTCACAAATTACTAATCTAATTATTTCAATTGTGGGTGCAGTAAAAATCAAAATAGATGGCAGAAAACAGTGTGACCTTCTAGTACAATTATTCGTATTCCGTATTTACCTAAAATATTAATTAATTTATATTCCTACATACCTGCATCGAATATCACAAGCGTTGATGTATTCATCTTTTGTGTATAAATACAACAATTGTTTTTCCGACTTCAGAATTTGTTTCGGTTTGTGAGATAAACATGGGGCTGGTAAGTACTGTCAGTTTCTGCATATTCACATCTCGATATTGTTTTACAGAAATTATATTCCTTGCTTTTGCATTAACGGCCATTTCCTAAAGAATCAATTACTCAAGAACATCTAATGGATTTTCTTATATGAAATTCAATATGGTTCCACATTATCTCCAACATTGAAGAAAATAATTTTCTCTGATTAACGATTTTGTTTTACATGTTTAATTCACTCGAACATCAAAACAAATATTACACTTCGGGTGTTTCTAAAACTATCAAAATAAAGTAATTCATTCGATTAATATTGCAGATAAGTAATGTGATTTTAGTGACAACACTACTAGTCGCTTTGTGCTTCTCTGCGGCAGTCCATGAGGTAAGCTACCAAATCAGTAAAATTAAATCAATAATTAAAATTGTAATTTCGATCACAGCATGAATTGAAGGGGACAGATAGTGAGCTAGAAGCACCGGATAATTCAAATTCATCCCCTCCCGGAGATGGACCCCATCTACTTTGTGGTCAAAGCGATCCTAAATCGTATACATCCAATCAACATCCAAAGCAGAAGAGACAAACTCCTAATGGAGATATAAGCGTACTAGGTGAACCCTCAAAACCTGAATTAAACTCACCAGGCCAACGCCCAAAACAGAAAAGGGAAACATCTAAAGGAGATATTATTGTACTGGGTGGATCCTCAAACCCTTACTCTTACCCGAAACGGAAGAGAGAAAACCCTGAAGCAAACCCTTTATTTTAAATCAATATTTTATAATTCTATGACCAATGAATAATTTTTAAGTATTTTTAGTTTACTTTTTTCTGGTTGATAAAATCACAAACGTTCCAAGACAACATTTTTACTATCTTTAACCCATTCTCTTATACCACAATTGGTGTAGCACGGTGGTTAAGGTTTCTGTGAATGAAAAAAAAAACAAATTTGGCTTAATCGCAAGGATAGAGAATGTTTTGCACAGTGGGGAAAACACAATGGAATGTTGTGTGTTTGCATTTAAACACTGCTTGGTTAGGTAAGCTCCGACTATTGGCTTTGTCTATCTGCAATTAGATAAACAACCGGCGAGAAACAAGCGAATAAGGGAGTTCTTTCAGAAACTATACCTATTTATCTTACTATGTATCTGCACTACACAATTAAGCGACGAGAGTGATTGTAGAGAGGTTTTGATACATGTTAGTACAATACGAAGAGTTCTATAAATTAGTATTGAAAAATTACGAAAAGCACTGCCGTGAAGGCAGGAGCTTTTGAGCGCTCGTACATGCACCTTGTAGGCAGATTCGCATTTTCCAGTTTTAGAAATCAATTGAAGGAATTTTTGACAGCTGTCAAAAAAATTCTGAAACTTAGGCGAAACTCCAGACTTCATGTCAGTGCTTCAGCTGATCAATTTTCTTTCGATAATTCGCTAGAATTTTCTACGGTCTCTATGGTCTTGATGATGCGATCTAGACAAAATTTTGCACGTAGTTTGAATACATTATTCCTCAGCTAGGTGCATAATTTCATTCCAATCCGATCAGTAGTTTCGAAACTATCAGGAAAAAAATAATTTGAACGGCCATATTTACGGAACCCCTAATCTAATTTTGCTCCATGATGAACGTGACCGCGATATTCGTGATCCAAACCCACCCTGAAAATTTCAAAATCCTAGGCTTTTCCGTTCAAAAGTTACAATTTTCTATGGTTTCTATGGTTCTGGTCATGCGATCTGGACAAAATATTGCTTTAATATATCATTCTCGATTAAAATACAAAATTTCATCTCGATCGAATCCGTAGTTTCGAATTTATCGAGAAAACAAAATTTCAAACGACCGTATTTACGGAACCCCCTGTATAATTCTGCTCATTGATGAACGTGATCCAGATCCACACCTATCCTGAAAATTTCAAGTCCCTAGGCCTTTCCGTTTGAAAGTTATAATTTTCTATGTAGTTTTGAAATTATTAAGAAAACTACATTTCAAACGACCATATTTACGGAACCCCTAAAATAATGTTGCTCATAGGTGAACGTGATCACGACATTTGAGATCCACACCTATCCTGAAAATTTCAAGTCCCTAGGCGTTTCCGTTCAAAAGTTACAATTTTCTATGGTTTCTATGGTTCTGGTCATGCGATCTGGACAAAATTTCCCATGTAGCTTGAACACCTCATTTTCCATTTGAGTGCAAAATTTCATCTCGATCAAATCTGTAGTTTTCAAGTGATCAGGAAAACAAAACTTTGAGCGGCCATATTTACGGAACCCCTGGTGGAATTTGGAACTGAACCCACACTGAAAATTTAAAGTCTCTAGGTTGTTCCGTTCGAGAGTTATCGTGCTCACGGACGGATTCGTCATCAGTGAGTCGAACATAGTCGATTGACACCCTTTTCGGCTCAAAATTCGAAAAATACAGACATCGTGACGAAATGATATAGCCCTCGTGTAAGTAGTACGAGCGCTCAGAAAAAAAAATTACGAAAAGCACTGCCGTGAAGGCAGGAGCTTTTGAGCGCTCGTACATGCACCTTGTAGGCAGATCCGCATTTTCCAGTTTTAGAAATCAATTGAAGGAATTTTTGACTGCTGTCAAAAAAATTCTGAAACTTAGGCGAAACTCCAGACTTCATGTCGGTGCTTCAGCTGATCAATTTTTTTCCGATAATTCGCTAGAATTTTCCACGGTATCTATGGTCTTGGTGATGCGATCTGGACAAAATTTTGCACGTAGTTTAAATACATTATTCCTGAGCTAGGTGCATAATTTCATTCCAATCCGATCGGTAGTTTCGAAACTATCAGGAAAAAAATATTTTGAACGGCCATTTTTACGGAATCCCTAGTCTTATTTTGCTCATTGATGAACGTGACCGTGAAATTTGCGATCCAAACCCACCCTGAAAATTTCAAGTTCCTAGGCCTTTCCGTTCAAAAGTTAGAATTTTCTATGGTTTCTATGGTTCTGGTCATGCGATCTGGACAAAATATTGCTTCAATATATCATTCTCGATTAAAATACAAAATTTCATCTCGATCGAATCCGCAGTTTCGAATTTATCGAGAAAACAAAATTTCAAACGACCGTATTTACGGAACCCCTTTTATAATGTCCCTAGGCGTTTCCGTTCAAAAGTTACAATTTTCTATGGTTTCTATGGTTCTGGTCATGCGATCTGGACAAAATTTCACATGTAGCTTGAACACCTCATTTTCCATTTGAGTGCAAAATTTCATCTCGATCAAATCCGTAGTTTTCAAGTAATCAGGGAAACAAAACTTTGAACGGCCATATTTACGGAACCCCTGGTGGAATTTGGCCCATTAACGAACTCAACAGAGCCATTCGGGAACTGAACCCACACTGAAAATTTCAAGTCTCTAGGTTGTTCCGTTCGAGAGTTATCGTGCTTACGGCCGGCCGGACGGACAGACTCGAATTTTCCGACGGATTCGTCATCAGTGAGTCGAACATAGTCGATTGAGACCATTTTCGGCTCAAAATTCGAAAAATACAGACATCGTGACGAAATGATATAGCCCTCGTGTAAGTAGTACGAGCGCTCAATATTCAACTAGTCCGCACCTATCCTAGAAAAATAATATGGTTTTTGTTTTCCTTGGGGAAAAGGAATCTATCACAACACACTAGGGTAATAAAGCAGAAGATAAACATGCCAATGTGGACATAACATAAAAACTTACAAATATCCATTAATGGAGTCACAAATGGAGAACCCTTATCAGGTGAACCAGGTATGGACGTCTGGTTAGACCTCCCAAATTCGTTTCCAAACACTTGACAAACATAATTGAAGGAAACACCTACATCAATTTCGATATATGACTTGTACAGGCCGTTACCAACGAATAGTGGTAACACCCATATTAGCTCATTATCTCGAATAATTCACCATTGGAATCGTTAGAGTTGAAAAATAATAATCTGCTGAAATTTCAACAGTTCACTTTTTTAGTGAAAAATCTTAAAATCGAATTTTCCAGTTGAAGAAACCAATTGAAAAAAATTGACAGCTGTCAAAAAAAATTTCAATTCAAGGCGAAACTCCAGACTTCACGTCAGGGCGGCAGGTGACAATTTTTTTTTTCGATGATTCGCAAGAATTTTCTACGGTATCCATAATCTGGGTAATGCGATCTGGACAAAATAGTATCAATACATTATTCTTCATATATGTGCAAAATTTCATTTCGATCCAATTAGTAGTTTCGAATTTATCAGGAAAAAATATTTTGAACGGCCATATTTACGGAACCCCTAGTCTAATTTGGCTCATTGATAAACTTAACCTGACATTCGAGATCCACACTTATCCTAAAAATTTCAAGTCCCTAAGCCTTTCCGTTCGAAAGTTATAATTTTCTATGGTTCTGGTCAGGCGATCTTGAGAAAAGTTCGCATGTAACTTGAACACGTCATTCTCCACCTGAGTGCAAAATTTCAACTCGATCGAATCATTAGTTTCGGAGAACAAAATTTCGAACGGCCATATTTACGAAACCCCTGGTCGAATTTTGCCCAATAACGAACTTAAAAACCTCAAAATTCGAAAAATACAGACATCGTGACGAAATGATATAACCCTCGTGTAAGTAGAACGAGCGGTCAAAAACGGGGTCGAAGCGAGCCTTGTAATTTCGAATGTATGTCTTCGCTTATACCATCAAAGTACGCTTCAGAGTGTGGAACATAGAATTTAATCAAATATAACATAAGGCTAAGTACTCTCGACCTCGTGTTTTATTGAATTAATTTTATGGGCTTTGGGTTTTCATCAAATGTTATCTTTTCATCTTCTTCTCTATCCACTCCACCTCACCTGATAATCATATATCGAGCGTTCAAAAAATGACATCAAGAGTGCTATGTACTTTTCGAAATAGGCTTAGCAGCTTTCGTCATATTTTGTATTACATAACGTATCTGAAATGTATTCTCACAATGAAATCTGAGACATTCCTTCGGAATCTCAGAGCTTGCATTTACCTCATTTTTGCGCGCTAGTTTTTATGAACAAAAACGTTATCATTTTTCCCGAATGTATTTGATTTTCAATGATAAGATTGGACTAACAGATTTCAACTCTATCCGTCCGGCCGGACTCGGACTTGAACACAACAACGTAAGAAAAGATTAGAAAAAAATTCTTTTGTAAAACTTCCGTTTCTCAGAAACTATTCGCCATATCCCGCTGAAATTTGTTGTGGACATATGAGGCATCGAAATTCAGCTTTTTAGCTGCTCCATGTGAAGAGAAAATCGAGTTTTTCTGATATATTGAATAATAATTCGATGATCTCACAAATATAAAATGACATACTGACGAAGAACACTTGAAGGCGATTTTCTTTAACGTACGTTAGAAAGTCCGATTTTCATGAAATATTGAATATATTTTAAGCAAATAAGTATTTACCAATATTTCTTGGACTGAGTAGAGATATTCAATAGGATTATTGGCGTATTTACTCGAGATATTTGTGTCCATCGAATATCACAAGCGTTAATTGATTCATCATTTATGTATAAATAAGCGAATTTTGATTTTTCCACTTCAAAATCAGTTTTAGTTTTGAAAGATAAACATGGGGCTAGTGAGTACTGTTGCTTTCTAAATATTTATTCGTTTTTCGATTTAGTTTTCACAAGCACCAAATTAGTTTCTTTTGCATGACTAAAGAGTCAATGAATCAAGTATAGATACACGTCATTCAACTGAACACGGATTTTTTTGAATGAAATTTAATTGGGATACAAAAACGGAAAAAAAATTAAAATTATCCTTCATTGAATAATCTTGTTTTACTTGCAAGAATATAATTGATTCGGACACCAAAACAAATATAACAATTCAAGATTCCTCTAGTATTTTTTTTTCGAGTTTCAAAACATATTTTTTGCAGACAACTACTGTGATTTTAGTGACTACACTACTGGTTGCTTTGTGCTCTTGTGCAGCAATCCACGAGGTAAGGTTATCACTTAATCAGATCGATATAATTAACGCTGAAATTCCGATTGTAGCGAAAATTAAGGGAGATTGATAGTAAGTTAGGAGAACCGGATTCACATCAACAAGATAAAAGATCCTATCTACTTGGTGTCGCACCAGATCAATACCCCAAACAGGAGAGAGAAACACCCGCAAATCCGAATTCTTATCCACCACATAGTAGGCCAAGCATTTTAGGAGGACCAAATGATACAAATTCTTATGCACCTGGTAAAAATCCTGAAAATGCAACACAGATAAGGGAAACCACCACAGAAGCTGATGACGCAGTGGGTCATTCAGAATTATTGAACAAATCAGAAGATGAGAAAGAAATTATAAAAACTACAACATAATAATTATGAATAAAATCAATATTTTCTGATATTGTGGCCAATTAATAACTTTTAAGCATAATTTTGTTTCCTTTGGTTGTAGTAGCTACCCTCGTATATAATATTACCTATTCGAGAGCAGGCAGTCGTTTTTCCTGAACTACAACTTCTGTTTCCAAATAAAAATTCAATTTTCCAGCCTAAAGGAGCCTGGAGTACATAGGGTGTGCCTAACGCACTCGGTGGGTATATTCTTATATTTTTTTGAGCGCTCTTTCTACGTCCACGAGGGCTTTATCATTATCATTCGTCGCGATGTCTGTATTTTTCGAATTTCGAGCCGAAAATGGTCCCAAACGACAGGGTTCGACTCACTGATGACGAATTCGTCGAACGGAACGATCTAGAAACTTGAAATTTTCAGGGTAGGTTCGAATCTCGAATGCCGCGGTTGAGTTCGTTATTGGGCAAAATTCGACCAGCGGTTCCGTAAATATGGCCGTTCGAAATTTTGTTCTGCCGATTCGATCGTTGCACTCAGATGGAGAATGACGTGTTCAAGCTACATGCAAAATTTTGTCTAGGTCGCATGATCAGAACCATAGAAAATTATTGTATTGTATTGTATATTGTGTATATCCCGACTCTCCTAGGTCTCCTATAAGTTTCGAACGGAAAGGCTTAGGAACTTGAAATTGCCAGGGTAGGTTTAGATCTTGAATGTCGCGGTCACGTTCATCAATGAGCAAAATTAGACTAGGGTTTCCATAAATATGGCAGTTCCAAATATTTTTCTCTTGATAATTTCGAAAGAACTGATTGGATTGGAATGAAATTTTGCACATAGAGGAAGAATAATGTATTCAAACTACGTGCGAAATTTTGTTCAGATGGCATCATCAAGACCATAGATACCGTAGAAAATTCTAGCGAATTATCGAAAACAAAATTGGTCACTCAGCACTGACGTGAAGTCTGGAGTTTCGCCTCAATTTGAAATTGTTTTCGACAGCTGTCAAATATTTTTTCAAATGTTTTCCAAAACTGGAAAATGCGAATCTACCTACAAGGTGGATGAACGAGCGCTCAAAAGCTCCTGCCTTCAGGGCGGTGCATTTTATAATATTTTTCTAGTTGAACCTGATGAATAAGGTAGATGAAGTATAATAAGAATATGGCGTAATGCAATATATAGATACATCTGGGCAAAAAAAGGAATAGTCAACCGAAAAGTTATTTATTTATGTTATCATATCAAATGAAATACGGCCGAGACAGTGATCTCGGCCGCAGGGCCGGATTAGACTTATTTCCTCCCTTAGGCAAATAACAATTTGCCGCCCCTCTTTTTTAAGTGCTTTTCGCAGGAGACAATTTACTATCGTGGAAATGAAACAATCTTATTGTGTCAGAGTGTTTATTCAATATTATTCTACATAACATTCAAAAAACTTTCAAAAACACTGCAATTTAACTTTTTTCGTCAATATCTTAACGATGTTCTTCTTGCTTTTTTTTTCTGCAAACTTTTGAAAACTCTACTTCAAAATCTATTTTTTTGCTCAACTCAGCTTCAATGTACAAAACGGCAAGATAATTTAAACGCTCTCGAGATATGCTAGATCGCCACTATGATTAAATTCGTTTCAAAGCTGAAAAAGAACTTTTTGCTGAACAGTTCGTTGCCAAAAAAATTTAATGAAGTTACTCATCTCGAGTAGAGTTTTTGGAGGACGTTCTGATTGAGCTACATAGGCGTTGAAGTGCAAACATTGATCGTGAAGCTTGTCGTCTAAATCGTCCGGATAAGTGAAAATAAGATAACTGCTACCTACTTCTAAGTCTTCAGAATCAAGTTTTTACAAATTTAACAAAAAAGAGAACTTCGCAGCAAAATCCTTCTAATAATTCTTAAGTTCATTCCATTCCCTTGTTAGTTTTCAAAAACTTTCTTTATACTAAAAATTTTCAATAATAATATCCAGAAGTAAGGAAACACGGCTGACAACAACTCTATAATGGCAAGTTTTCGATTCTTCTACAATTTCAAATATGATCTGCAAGTGCGATTCGATAGTAACGCGTCCACAAAGACTAGGGGTGGGCCTATTCTCTTTTTATTGCGAGTTACATATTTACAATTTACGATAGAACTCATCAAGCTTGCTGACATTCATTGATGAGCGTTACCGACGACTGCTGTTCGGATTTAGGGCGGTTCCTTCAGATTCAGTTGTGATGCGAGTTTTCAATTCTCCAATAAGATTGTTGATTCCTTTCCCAACTGCGTATTGAAATAATAGAACTTACTTTTTGCTTTGAAAATGTGTGAAGTTCATGGAAAATATTGAATAATTTTATGATTCGAAGGTGCATTTTCTACTTTTTTTTAATTAGGAAATATTTTTTTATAATTTACCAAAAATTTGCCGCCCCTAAAATCGTGCCGCCCTTAGGCCATGGCCTATGCGCTAATATGGCCCTGCTCGGCCAAATACTCGTCACAGGACATCTGGAAAAGGCATAAGTATTTCTTTGTGCAAGTTGTCATCAATTCGATCTATCCTATGGTTCGCTTCTCAAGTGCACCAGAAAAAATCTCTTCTACTTGATTTTCAGAGAGACTATATTTAAAACTTGCTATGAAGTAACGTTTCATGATAATTTTTTGCGAAAAATATAATTCCAAAATTGATTTTCGTATCACATCTTATTTTTCTAATGTTCATCCCGTTCCCTTTCAAAATGCGTTGCGAAATCGTCATTTCGTTTTGACGGACTTTTATGTTCCATGTTAATAATTGATATTTTTTGATGAAATAAAATGTGGATAATCTTTGAAATTTTTTATTCATACTTACTGGACACCTACTAGATATAAACAATATATTATTACAAAAATAAGACTAGCATAATATGCAAACTTACTAAGTATTGAGATTACTGTGTACCATAATTAAAAATCAAAAGGAATTATTCGTTGGAACGAGTCTATGAAATTCAGTCCGTACTTGACATAATGATGATTTGATTGAAGATTTAGTGCTTGCAACAATGGATAAAATAAGATAGTCTATAACAAAACATATACACTTAATAATAAAACAAATTAAGGAAACATTAATCATACTCATTATTATAAAAGTAATAATTAATTATTGAGCATGGAAATGCTTAAAATAAAATATGGGTATCACAGTTCAGTGAATAATCAAAGCATAATTTGTTATTTACCTATCCAATTTTTCATGCAATTCAATATGAACCACATAAAAAATTGTTATCTTCGTTTTGATGTGGATAAAAAAATTACTCCTCATAATTTTCATTAAATGGAATTTCTTCAAGTTAAAAAATAAATATACATATTGGATTTGAATTTTATTGAATTCAGTTTCAATTACTTATTGAAGTCTTGACTTCTCATTGATTTTAACTATATGGCAACTTTTATATTTACAAAAACAAAAAATTAGAAATTTTTTTATCCATCTTCTCAGAAGTGAAAGAGAAAAAGGAAACATTGAAGAATAAAACACAATTTTCTTTAAAAAAATAAATGCAGGCACTACTCCTGATACTCCACTAGTTAAAAAATCACGTTTATTGGAATTATTTTCATATAATGTCATCATGGAATTGTCCCTAAATAATAAAAATTATTGGTTTTAGGCAGTAAAATGTGTAAGTTGGATATATTTTTGCAGTCTGATAAATCGTTATTTCTACATTTTTTAACAGTAGAGTATTGAAATCTTAGGTAATTTGAAAGTATTGAGAATTTTTTGTGTATGAATGAATGTACTCAATACTTATTATGATCTTCCATTATTTTTTATATACATAATTATTTGCATTATACATTTTCGGATCGAAATTTTTTATATGAAAATGATATAAATGAGACAGTAGAAATATGGATAATATTTTGTTTCGTATAATTTGTTTCCATACATCTTCAAGCAATCAAAATTGAAGCATTTTTGTTTATGATCTGCGTACAAAATTGTAATTACCAATATTACAATGTAGTATATGTATTCACTATGAGAGTACTTTGACTTGCAGATATATTTTAAAATTAGAGTCCTGTCACCAAATGAAAAACTTTTTTCCAATACCATTTCCGTGAATTCGATTTCGTAAAGAATTCCTTTCAATGTTTCTTATTTCTCAATCAAGATTCAACGAATATTTTCAAGAAACAATTAGACTGGTCTATAAATCCACAAAAAATACAAAAATGATTACAGAAAATGGTCTTTTGAAATTTCTGGAAGAAATAATAATAAAAACCAGTTTTCTAGTCAATTGACAAAGTTGTTCAATAATTTCATGAATGTTCAGAATATTGCAGAGTCTCTTGTAAACACTACTATGCAACGAAGCCTTCACAGATTAGTCTAATTACTAATGGCCAATTAGCTTTTCTCAGTTCAGTGTCAAACTGAACTTTTTTGAATTGATTTTCGAACGTCTGGATAATTTTTTTGTTTTATTGAACATAATAGTAGACCCAGCTTGGGAAGTATAAGTGAGATTATTGAAAATTGTTTCTTTTCGGTTTAATGATATCATTTACCTGACAACTTCGACAGGTTACTTTCCGTTTATAACGATCAATAATCCTTGATTGGATTAACTGATCAGGGTTTTTATAAAGCCTTCCTATGAAAATTAGATTCTATAATCGTATTCGTATTAAGAAGTGACGGTTATGTTTATATTATTAAATACGACCAATACAACGAAATAAATGAAAATATCATGTAATTTTACAATCAGGATGAGTAATGTCAATAATAATATAAGGTCATGCAAGCTTAACCTTTAAACAATTCAAGTCCAACCCAAGATTCCGGATTATTAGAATTACAAATACTAAGAATGGATTGAAACCTATTGTCATTGTTATGAACAACAATTTCTTGAAAATTCACATTCGAAGAAGGTTAGTATTCCCAGAATGCTTTAAATTGATTTCAGACAATGGATAATATTTTTTCCTTTCATTCATACCAAAAGACGATATCAACTCTGTACTTGCCCAAATATTAATCTCAAAACAGTTATATCCTAACCAAGTCGAATTCGGAAAAATGGCAAATGAAGAAAATGTTTCCTTTGACCTCAAGAATCTACTGTTTGAATATATCTACAAGTCAAAAACTCACCCTGTATAGTAAATGCATAGGAACATTCATCATCATTTTGAAGATAGAATTCATACAAAAAAATTCTCTACTCATTTTCACCACATCTAGAAGTCTCGCATCTACTTCCATACATTGATATAGATTGTATCACTTACCTAAAGAGGAGGAGGGGGAAGGAAAATAATAACATAGTGGTCCTAAAGGTTGAAATAAATAATTTTTCGAATGAGATATATAAATAGTCGAAATGTCTATCGAAAAACCACATTCACAACGTCTTTTATGGTGTTGTTCACTTCATTAATATATCGAGTATTTTCAGAAGAATTTCTTGAACCGGCAGAACGAATCTGCCTCGCTTGTGTTTCTAATCTAGTCAGAAGTTCACGAAATTGAAATTTGGTATGTGCAGGACCAACATTCTCTGCATAATCCATACAAGAGCCATGAAGAAGTCCAATTTTGTCGGAGAGCTGCAACCATGTTGCAGAGGAAACTGAAGTGTTTGTTCTAATGTTATTAAGATTTGATTCTAGTGCTTGAGATATCTCTAAAATAGTTTCCTTGCTAGTTTTATCAGTGGGAGGTTCTTTATCAGGGCTTTTGTTTTCCAAATTTTGAGGCTTTGCCGATATTGGAGGTTTGGAATTGGCGTTTGGTGAATTCGTTGGAATAGGAGTTGCATATATTGCTGGCCCACTTGGTCGATTTAGAACTGGTTTGATAGCTTTAACTGACGGTTTGGCAGGAATAATTGGTTTTTCATCATTGTTTCCCGGTGGCCATAAACGTTTTTCATATTTTTGTTTTTCTGCTTTGATTGACTCGTCTGAAGTATCCACTGGTGAATTCTCATCAATGATTTCATCACTTTTATTTTTCACGGATAATTTAGGACTTAACTGCACATTGCCACTCTCTGTGGGCTCTTTTGATTCCCACAATTTCTTCAAACTACTTATACTGCCCGTGCTTTTTCTTTTGTCTTCTTCTTCTATTTTTTGATTTCCACTATCGGAACTAGCGGTGCTTTCTCTCTTATTTGATACTAATTCTGTTTCAGTTTCATTGTCTGGTTTTTCAACTTGTCCATCTTTCTTATCTGTTTCCACTTTTCTCAGTCTTGACTTAAAGTCTATGATAACAGATGAATCACTAAAAGATTCGCTATTTTCTTTGGTATTGGCTTTCTTTGTACAATCAATTTTTTTGAGCTGTGGCACAAAATGACCATTGTTTTCTGTGGACTTCGATGTTGCAGTTGGAGAGCCATTGTTAGATGCACTATTTTTACAAGCCTCCCTATCTTTTTCAGTTTTAACCTCTCTTCTATCTAAATTGAAAGTTTGTGAGAGCTCGGAGACTAGTTGAGCTACAGGATCGTGACTTATGCTACTCACAGCCAAAACAGGTTCCAAAAGTGGAGACTCGTTAGGATTTTTACTTTTTTGATCCGCTCTCTCTTTAATTTCCGCCACTAGTTTCAATTCCATCTCCTTCAATATTAGTTTGTTTTTGAATACTTTGGAATTTTTATTGTCTTCTAAGTTCTCCTTGACTTCTCCAACTTCCAAAGCTGTAAAAAGAAAAAGGTTATGTTTTGAAATCTTGTCGAATGTCCAGTTATCGGACACCACCAAATATAGTAAGAATTTTGATTGTAATCTGTCAAAGACAGGGTTGGTTTAGCATTGGGATAGAAACGGGGTCGGATAAACTGAAAAAAATTACGAAAAGCACTGCCGTGAAGTCAGGAGCTTTTGAGCGCTCATACATCCACCTTGTAGGTAGATTCGCATTTTCCAGTTTTAGAAATCAATTGAAGGAATTTTCGACAGCTGTCAAAAAAATTCTGAAACTCAGACGAAACTCCAGACTTCATGTCAGTGCTTCAGCTGACCAATTTTTTTTCGATAATTCGCTAGAATTTTCTACGATATCTATGGTCTTGGTAATGCGATCTGGACAAAATTTCGCACGTAGTTTGAATACATTATTCCTCAGCTAGGTGCAAAATTTCATTCCAATCCAATAAGTAATTTCGAAACTATCAGGAAAAAAATATTTTGAACGGCCATATTTAAGGAACCCCTAGTCTAATTTTGCTCATTAATGAACGTGACCGCGACATTCGCGATCCAAATCTACCCTGAAACTTTCAAGTTCCTAGGCCTTTCCTTTCAAAAGTTACAATTTTCTATGGTTCCTATGGTTCTGGTCATGCGATCTGGACAAAATATTGCTTTAATATATCATTCTTGATTAAAATACAGAATTTTATCTCGATCGAATCCGTAGTTTCGAAATTATCGAGAAAACAAAATTTCAAACGACCATATTTACGGAACCCCTAGCATAATTTTGCTCATAAATGAACGTGATCACGACATTCGATATCCACACCTATCCTGAAAATTTCAAGTCCCTAGGCGTTTCCGTTCGAAAGTTACAATTCTATTCTATAGTTTCTATGGTTCTGGTCATGCGATCTGGACAATGGATAATTCTGCTCATTGATGAACGTGACCGCGATATTCGCGATCCAAACCCACCCTGAAAATTTCAAGTCCCTAGGCCTTTCCGTTCGAAAGTTATGATTTTCTATGGTTCTGGTCATGCTATCTGGAGAAATGTAGCTCGAATATATCATTTTCCGTTAGTATACAAAATTTCGTCACGATCGAATCTGTAGACCAAGAAAACTAAATTTCAAACGACCATATTTACGGAACCCCTAGTATTATTTTTCTGATAGATGAACGTGATCACGACATTCGAGATTCACACCTATCCTGAAAATTTCAAGTCCCTAGGCGTTTCCGTTCAAAAGTGACATGTTTCTGGTCCTGTGATGTGGACAAAATTTCACATGTAGCTTGAACAACTCATTCTCCATTCGAGTGCAAAATTTCATCTCGATCATATCTGTAGTTTTCAAGTAATCAGGGGAACAAAACTTTGAACAGCCATATTTACGGAACCCCTCGTGGAATTCTGCCCATTAACGAACTTAACCGAGGCATTTGGGATCTGAACATACACTGAAAATTTCAAGCGCTCAAAAAGTTGTTTTTTTGAGCGCTCGTACTACTTACACGAGGGCTATATCATTTCGTCACAATGTCTGTATTTTTCGAATTTTGAGCCGAAAATGGTCTCAATCGACTATGTTCGACTCACTGATGACGAATCCGTCGGAAAATTCGAGTCTGTCCGTCCGTCTGTCCGTAAGCACGATAACTCTCGAACGGAACAACCTAGAGACTTGAAATTTTCAGTGTGGGTTCAGTTCCTGAATGCCTCGGTTGAGTTCGTTAATGGGCCAAGTTCCACTAGGGGTATCGTAAATATGGCCGTTCAAAGTTTTGTTCCCCTGATTACTTGAAAACTACAGATTTGATCGAGATGAAATTTTGCACTTGAATGGAGAATGAGGTGCTCAAGCTACATGTGAAATTTCGTCCAGATCGCATGACCAGAACCATAGAAACCATAGAAAATTGTAACTTTTGAACGGAAACGCCTAGGGACTTGAAATTTTCAGGATAGGTGTGGATCTCGAATGTCGTGATCACGTTTATCTATGAGCAAAATTATACTGGGGGTTCCGTTAACATGGTCGTTTGAAATTTAGTTTTCTTGATAATTTCAAAACTACGGATTCGATCGAGATAAAATTTTGTATTTTAATCGAGAATGATATATTAAAGCAAGATTTCGTCCAGATCGCATGACTAGAACCATAGAAACCATAGAAAATTATAACTTCCGAAGGGAAAGGCCTAGGAACTTGAAATTCTCAGGGTGAGGAATAATGTATTCAAACGTGCGAAATTTTGTCCAGATCGCATCACCAAGACCATAGATACCTCAGAAAAGTTTCAGAATTTGTCTGACAGCTGTCGAAAATTCCTTCAATTGATTTCTAAAACTGGAAAATGCGAATCTACCTACAAGGTGTATGTACGAGCGCTCAAAAGCTCCTGACTTCACGGCAGTGCTTTTCGTAATTTTTGTTCAGAAGTAATGGACCCCCAATATGAAGAATGTATCTTCTTCAAAGCATTTTTTTCACGAACATAAGAAGCGAAATAGATTAAATGTACACATCAAATTGCCAAAATCTTGTTGAAACAACGGTTTTTGCTTTTGAAATTGTTGGTTTACAGAAGTTAGGAATGTTTTTGGGAAATCATATGATATATGTACAGTGAAACCTCTACTTGCGGACACCTCTGTTAAGCGGACACCCCCTTCAACCGGACAAATTTCCTGGAACGTAGGATTTGCCTATGTATTTATATGTAAAACCAACTCCCATAACCGGACACTCTTATAACCGGACGCGGACAATTTTTTCGGTTCCATATGTGTTTTGAGACCTCTCTTAACCGGACGCGATCTTCTGGTCTCTACCCCTTGGGTTCTTGGGTATCGACCAGAAGATGTGTACAATGCCGATAAAACTGGCCTTTTCTTCCGAGCCTTACCTGACAAAACCCTTGCCATAAGGTCTGAAAAATGAAGCGGTGGAAAACTTTCCAAGAAAAGGCTCACAATTCCATCATGCCAGGACAGAAAAAAGATATGCTAGTGATCGGAAAGACTGCCCCACCTAGAGCATTTGAAAATCTTTCAATGTGGTAGTTTCACAAAAAAACATGGATGACGCAATGGTTTATTCAATTGGAAAATTGATTGACCATAACCCTGCGCCAGAAGAGGAAGAAGACAGCGAGTTCGAACACAACACTGTCGAAATGCACAACACAAATATTACATATAGAGAGGCTTTGAAAGTAATTAATGACTTGAAATTTTTTGTAGATAATGACTACATCGCATTTCAACATTTGAAAAATTTAGAACATTATTTTCAATCTAGTCTATTGAAGCAAAATATACAATATGCGTCAACAGAGCAATTTGGAATTAATGAAAAAGTAAATTTGATACATAGGGTAAACACTACAGTTATTGACACCTTGAGCCAACTGTCCCAATAGAATATAAATAATTTGTTATTTGGGTATGAAATGAAAATATTTCTTTTTCGAGGTTATGTGTTGGTTTATACTCGATTCAAATTAACAACCGAAAGTGGAGAAACCTTTTCAGAAGAAGCTTTAAAACACATCGTTAACATCATGTGTCAATTTTCAGTGATTGACACTGTAAAATCTATTGTTGACACCACCTGATACAGTTATTGACATACTGTTGTCTCTCATATTTTCAATCAGCTGAACAAGGATGTGGATAGGTATAATATATAGTAATGGATCGTTCATTATAAGTTTTGCATTGAAAAATATTCGAAATGGAAACCTTCTCTATGAAGACATATTTCAATAAACATTAAACATGGAATTTTCATGCACAGGAAATGCATTTAATTATTTAATACCATTTAAATCCAAATTCTTTTTGCAAATAGGACACAAGCCCTGGCAGTTGGTTCTCCAGTAGCCGTTTATAGCAACTTGGTTTTCATTGTTATCACAGATTGTGTCTTCAGATGTACAATCCATGTCCATATTGGACTGTTTCATGACTGTATAAAGGATTCTTCATGAATTTCATCATCAAGCTTTATGTTTGAAATAATTTTTTTTTATTTTTTTTGACACACCCGTCTATTCTATCACATAATTTGAGATCTTCTTCATAGGTTAATACAGGGCAAGGTCCGTGATTTGTTGAGCGCTCGTTGGACTTACACCAGGGCTACATCATTTCTTCAAGATGTCTGTATTTTTCGAATCTTGCCGTAAGCACGATAACTTTCGAACGGAACGACCTAGAGACTTTAAATTTTCAGTGTGGGTTCAGTTTCCGACTGCCGAAGTTGAGTTGGTTAATGAGCAGAATTCCATCAGGGGTTCCGTAAATATGGCCGTTCGAAATTTTGATCTCCTGATTACTTCTAAACTACTGATTCGATCGAGATGATATTTCGCACCCAGATGACGAAAATAATAACTTTCGAACGGAGGGGCCTAGGAACTAGACATTTTCAGGATAGGTGTGGATCTCGAATATCGCGGTCACGTTTATCAATGAACAAAATTATCAATGGCCAAAAGTGGATGTTCAAAGAAATTTTTTTTAGGAAGATTCTACCTACTAGGTAGATGAACGAGCGCTCAAAAGCTCCTGACTACACGTCAGTGCTTTTCATTTTTTCAACAAGTTTTCCACTCAACCAAAAAATTATTGTAGAACGAGGAACGCCATAGGTTTGGGAGGCAAGTTTTCTGGACATTCCTTCCGATTTTACTGCTGATAAGGCAGAAATAATAGCATCCTCCGTGTAATTTTTCTTATAATTGCTTCCTTCTTTTGCTTTTGCCATGTTGTTGAGAATGAAGCGTGGAAAATCGATTCAGGGGGTAGGGACAAGAAGTAGGAACTAGTTGAACTTGCAATATAGTTATTGACACGTGGAAATTCACAGAGATTGACACTGGTGTCAACAACTATCTAGAACAAAATCAGATAAAGTTCAATCATTTTTCAGTATTCATTGAGGAATTGAGGCCTGAATAGTAGGCAATACGGACTAATTTTGCAAAATTTGAATACGACAGTTATTAACATAGTATGTCAATCACTATTCATCCACATATTTTCAAAGGCAATTATTGACACCCACAAAAAAACGCGAAACCTTCAACCAAATAGATTTCAAGTTATGAAAAAGTATTTATTGAAGAGTTTCAATAATTCAAACAAAAATTATGCTTCAGACAAAAATTAGAACAATTAAAAAAATGTTATGAACTTGAGTTAAGTACCTTGAGAAAATGGCAGTATTTTTCTAATTGCAATGATCGTCAGCACGCTGCACATTGATAAATATATGGTGAATTAGGAATGCAAACCTAACCCAAATTAATACTAACAGTCCAAACTTGAAGAATTGAAATATTTTTTTCAAAGCTCCATGTTTTTAAGGCCTCCATCCAATTCTTATAATTCAAATATGAAAATGAGGGTGTCAATCACTGATAGGGTGTCAACAACTCTACCTTTTACCCTACTATGTATGAAAAATATGTAGGTATGTAAGAATTATGCTAATAAATATAATGTGTTTAAATTTCGTCGTCGCCCTTTTAGGCGGACACCTCCAATAAGCGGACAATATCGGCGGAACCGTGAGTGTCCGCTTATTAGAGGTTTCACTGTACATAGTTGATTAATGAGATGAACGATTTTTCATTTTAAAATAAGTTATTCGAAGCATATACATATTTGACCTTTTGGGGATCTCCCGAACTGAGGAAGGCCGTCTAGTATTTTCTTCATTGTTCGAATTCAGGATTTCCAATAAAAAACCAAAACTCAACAAATTCTGGCAGAATCCGATAAGTGCATATTTATCTCAAATATTTTAAGATTTGGGTGAATATAGAATCGACTCGCTTGATTTATAAGTTAGAGGCCCCAAAATGGAAATCATAAGACACTTCTGTTCAGATTATTGGTCTTTCAAGCAACTCTATCCTGTTGTTTCTTTCAATAAGATCTGCATATTTAAATGAATGTTGAATTTACTGAACCTAACATATGGGCTATGCAGAAAGTAGCCTGAAATCTTTCAAAGTAATACCGTAAATGGTTGTATTCATCGTTTTAGGTCAGTGTTCAATCATCTTGCTGACCAACTTCATTTCGGAACTATCTTAGTAAAATGTAAAAAAAACAAATGAGTCAGACCTTCGAAAATGGACACAAAAAAAGGGTTGACAGCTGATTCACAATAGCTTATAGTGATCACTATGAATTGGGCTTTACAGAAACACTGATCAAGTTAACTCGATTAAAGATAACTGATCCCTCGGAAATTGATCTGATATCTGTCAAAGTTATAGGAAAAATGATGGCATTAATATGATTGGCTCAATTCTCCATGATCCAGTTCTCCTTCCTCAAGTTGGAAATATTGGTTAGTAGAATGTCCAAAAACGAAAAGCAAATTATCGATATCTTCCAAAAATTAGAAACATCGAGGTTGATAGCACTTTCACAACGAGTCAAAACATCTGATTGGTGAACTGAACCAGGAATAGTTTCCATAATGCCCTCTCCTCTTATTTGACCTTGAAATAAACAGTCTTGGCAACTCAAACTCTGGTTCGACAAATTCAACGATTATTTTTGAGATGTTACAATGTTTCTATCCCGGCTCTCCTGGATGTGAGACCCCTCATAAGGAGTTTGTGGGAGTACTGTGTTTTTATGTCACCTGAGGCACAGCTTTGTTGATTGTTCACCCAACAGTGAATGGTGGAACCATACTCCAGGTCAGAAAAGGACCTTTCGATCACGAGTCAAGCGCGCTAAGTACTGCGCTACGGCGCCATAAATGATTGATTCATTAACTGAGCTGAAAGTAGTTTGTGATAGTTTTTATGGTTAAGAAAAGTGAATTAATGGAGATGTGAAATATCACTTGGAAATAGACGGACATTATTTTATTTTTAATCAAAGCACCTGTTGCAACTTAAGGACGGAAAAATCTATGAATTGCACAGTATATAGAGAGGAAAATACTAACCTTGTTCTGGAAAAATTGGTGGCAAAGATTCCATAGGCGAATTGAGAGAAGGAAAACTTGGAGCTATTTCACCCAAAGGACTTCTTATTTCTTGGCTGGGACTGTTAAGACTAGAATGCTGCCCACTATTATCCCTATCTCTTCTTTTCAAACTTATGCCAAACCTACTGCTACCTGTAGCTTGAGAATTATTGATGAAGGAAGATTCGGTTTTATCTATAGTTCTATTGATTTTTTTGGTGGTGAGTGGTGATATGGGGATGATTTTCTTCTTCATTTCAATTGAAGAAGTCATAACAGTGGTTGTAAAATCTACATCTACAGAGCCATCAAATTCTTCAGGAGGAGGTGGTAAATCAGTTGGTGGAGGTGGAAATTCAAGATCAGCTAGTGTTGGTTGAATAGACCTCGAAGGGCTGCCACCTAAAGAAAAAAATATGGAGAGAATGTAAGTCTGAAATTATTCATTAGAATATGAAAAAAATACAAATTTTCCACCGGTCCAACAGACAATTTTTCGAATTCAATCTCAATGTACAACATTTTTGTGAAGTAAGTGGAATTTCACTATCGAATTAAATCTTTCGACAAAATTTTCGATGGGTCAAATGTCGTGCGGGACACTGAAATCTACTGATCCGCGTCGAAAATTTTCTGCTCTTTCCGAATATTCTAATCAAATTCCATCTCAGCTTGCGGAAAGTCCCATATTTTTCTAATACGGACCTGAATTTTTTGATCAGTTCAAAGATTTATCGTTTTACACCTGGAGGTTTGTTTTACGTTTCAAATATCAATTGATTATACTGGATGGTTCTAAAGTTATAAGCAATTGAAATTATAGGCGAATACATAAATAACCCTGTATCTCGGCTATGAAGTTGATTAGACTTATCATATATGTATAGGTTTTTTGGACTTTGGCCTAGGGCAGCTCTACCTCAGGTTAACGTATGTACATTCAGCAATGAAACACCCTGTCTACTGTAAAAGTTCGAGCCTCTCTATTGGAAAAACAGATCGAATAGCGCAATTTAGATTTTTCTTTTAAAAAATGCCCTCTTTACTCACCTCTAAAATTATTATCCTGTGAACTTCTGAACGTTCTCAAACTATTTCTGACATCTCCTGTGGTGTTATTCCTATTCAAATTCCTATTTCTTGATAATTTTCCAGAGGTAGGAGAACTAGGGGGATGAGGAGCATGGAAAGAAGTAACGCCACTCGATGAGTTACTTCGAATCATTTGAGGTTGATTTCTTATACTAGTTTTAGGTGAAAGACTTTTGGGTGTTGTTTCATGTTCTGTTACTGGTTGAGATGTGTTTGTTGGATTATTTGTTTGAGATTCTTCATTGTTAGACATGCCGCTTTGGCGTAAGGATTCTAAATAGGCGCCTATTCTAGCTCCCTTAGGGAGAGTTCCATATCGACTTATAGCTTTTCTGACATTTTGAACTTCTAAAGCAGCTACGTGGACCTGAAAAATTAACATAAGCATATAGCTTCAATATTTCGCTCTGGTACTTTGTTGAATGTTCAATTTTTTAAACTACTACAAAAAATTCAGAAAAAGTTCTTCGTAAATACTTTCAAATTTATATGCCTGTAGGGGCTTTATCCCCCCCTAAGTCTTCAAGTATTCCTCGAAGTTGTTTATGAAAACACCCTTCAGTTGAATAAGAAATGAGTTTTGGGAAATATCTAGTTAGATCGGACCCCGTCAGATAATTTGCCAAAATTTATGCTGTTAGATAGAGTTAGTGTATACATTATACTTTGCCGTTGCCTACAACTTGCTGTTCCCATAGTTCCCCTAAAGTGGTTTGAGAAAGGCACATTTTCGACATTTTGGGGCCCATAACATCTAAATGGAGAGGGACCGCCTCTTCTTTAACCATTCTTTTCATGCGATGAAAATGAGTATGTAAAAAAAACTGTCGATATGTGGTGTTGCCCGCTTACTAGATATTCACCTACTTCTAGCCAAATCCCAGTACAGAGAGAGTGAATATGATAGAAACAGGAAGTTTGAATGTACAAGTTGAATAATGTATTATTGTTGTGTACAGAACACCCTTTCCCTTGAATGTTGGTCCAAATTATCAGATGATCTGTGTAAGAATTAAAGTTCATTTTATTCATACAATTGAAATTCACTTACGGGTGGAGTTTCTTTCGATTTAGTTTTCTTTCCAGTCCTTTGCCCTACTGCTCTATTGCCCATAATGGGTGCTCTTTTAAAAGAGCCAGTTATAGCGCCGCCACCCAAACTACTGGCCATTGATATTTCTGGATAAGAATGAGCCCCCGAGTCATCAGTATCAGGTGTTTGGTCTTGCAAATCGCTCTCACTATCTCCTTTAGCACTAGCCGTCAGGTTCTGAAGATCTTTGGTTATACCTATATGACAAAGATTAAATCGTTATTCAATAAACATTTCTAAAAATACAAACAAAGGCGCAATTAGTCAATGAATGAAAAAATGTCCACACAAAATATAGCTTCCCGAAAATCTGGAGTCACTATTTCATTTCTAATTCGATGCCTGTCTTGAAAGAGTGAATTTCCAAGTCGTGCATGTATATTATATTTTGTATCAATTTCGCTAATGAAAGATTAGTTTAACTTTAATATGGCTAATTTCAGGAAAAAGAGTTTTAGAGTTATGGAATTAAGATGAAAAATTATCTAGTAAATGATGTGACTCCATAATTTCCTTGCAATGAATATGTTGTCAGTTGTTAAAAGAATGCTTCGATTCGTTAAATATTGTTAAATGGGAGAAGTTTCTGTTCCTTGAATGTGTATTTGGAACTATAAATATATAAAGTGCCTGAAGGTAGGAGATTCAACCCATAAGTTGTTTCCTGTCACTTATAATTGGATTTAAATTGAAAAATTCAAGAAAATATCAATATTTCATTCATTTATGGGCGCCTTTTTGTCATCATTCTTGGGAATTCTTCCTTTTCATGTAGATATGGAAATAAGGATCTTCACTATTAGCATTTTTGAAAGATAATGCAATGCTATCAGTATTTCATCCTAAATCTGCAGAATTTGAATTTTTTCACTATTCTAGATGGAACAGTGGCGAAACTGTAAAATTTGGCCCAACTAAACCTTGAACATGGAGAATGATAATATGCATTATAATGAAATATAAAAAAAGTTCACATCAGGTGTTTCCAATATGAAGGAAAATACTTTTTCGACCTATTTGAAACATCGCCGCTTCAACCTCCATAATTCACTGTTTCTAGTTTTGCACTGATTTTTAATCTGAAATATCATCGGAATCTGCCACTAAGAAGTCAAAAACGTGCCAACAGGAGAACAACTCCAAAAGACGAAGACACCGTCCAAACAAAGCTGAATTGGTAACTTCATTATACACACTATATCGCAAAATTAACCGGACAGAAAAAATTGCGCCTGAATTCAATCTTGAATAACTTTTGAGTTTTTCGGCCAATTTCGATAATTTTTTGACAGGTTGTTGATGCTTCAATCTTCATCATGTCCTGATATCGATTTCACGAACAGGATGATAGATACTTTGAAATACATGGTAGCACAAAAATTTGCATTTTACTCTTTTATATAGCTTTACGACAAACATCTGAAAAACTTGAATGTTATTCAGAAATGGATATTGAGAATAATTCATGGGAAAAAAATTACTCATCCGAGTGAACCACTATATCAGACATCCAAAATTTTAGACACGAGGCAGCTCACACTCAAGATTACATGCGAATAAAGAAATATATGTTTGGGTAAATACGTTTATAATTCACCGGATTTGTTTTGACATTAGGCTATAGGCTCATATGCAAATAAATAAATATAAAAGAAGATTACGAGCAAATAAATGAATATATGAACCTGGAAATAAATTTATAACTCACTTTTTGACAATAGATGATAAGTTTATATGTAAATAAATAAGTCTATAAATAAAAAATTATAAAAGCACTGCCGTGAAGTCAGGAGCTTCTGAGCGCTCGTATATCCATCTTGTAGGTAGATTCGCAATCTCCAGTTTTAGAAATCAATTGAAGGAATTTTCGACAGCTGTCAAAAAAATTCTCAAACTTAGGCGAAACTCCAGACCACCGTTAATGATGGTGGTTTTTTAATTCGAAAAAGTATACCCCAGAAAACTTAAATCGACAAGTCTGAGCATGTCAAGTTTTTTTTTGGGCGACCTATTCAAATTATGAATAGCTGTTTTGTTTTAAAAACGAAAGAGAAATAGAGAGATATTACATATAATTGTATGACGATTAAGCCAAACTTCCCTCAAACAAATGTTGGTAGTTTACGAAATAGAGAGTTTTTTTTTTATTGAACAATTGCTTTAATAAATGTCCCTACATATTGGAAATCCATAATCGGGGGAGGGGATGACTGTACCAGAGAAAAACTATTCATATGATTATTTGTAGAGTCGATTAAATAATCATACGAAGAGTTTTTATCTAGTACAGTCATGCCCTCCTCCGGTGAAACATGAAAATTGACATCCAGATTTTTTTTTATGAGAAATCGGAAGATGTAACTCATGTCAATGAAGCACAAAGAGCAAGATGTAGCTATTTACACAAACAAAAATTTCGTATTCTTTTCATCTGTAAAAATGGAACAAAGGTTGATAAAAATGTACAGAACAGACTTTTTGCAAGAATAATCATTCTTGATTAAAATATTGCAATTTATGCATCTTGATGTTGGCCAAGTTGGTTTTGTACGCACATACAGTTAATTTTTTTTTATAACAAGTAGGCATTTGACGAATACTCGTGATATCAATATCACAACTCTGTATCTTGTAAACTAGCAGCATTTATATGAGGCAAGTTTGGTTTAATCGTCATATAATCAGATGTAGTATCTCCAGTTTCTAGTTTTCCCACTCGTTGTGAACCACTCTATATGTCCCAATTTCAAGCTAATAAAAAAACAGAAAATTATCCATGTTCCAGTGATGTTATATCATGAGAATAAAAACTTTTCCATGAAATGATGGTTAAATGTAAGGTTATAGATTTCCACATACCCGTTAGTAGTCAATGACGTCTACATGCGGAAAACTTAAAAAAATGATACCTTTATATCTCTTTTTAAATATACCATTTAAATCACAATTTCCTTCATCTCCTGTTGCCTCGATCTGTCCTGCATGATCCTCAACGGTGCTGTCACGGAATGAACTGCAAGAAGATAGCAAGCTGCAAATGAGGTTTAGAAAGGCGTCACACTTTGTTCTAGAATGGATAAATGAGATGGAACACAGCCCTACAAGTGACTCGACCCACTTATATTTTTCTCAGCTCAAAAAATAACGTCTACAACCCAAAAATCGTATGAAAATTTATTTCGACGCCTCAAAGCTATCAACGATGATGAAGACAAATAATATCTTCTTTCCATCAATCACATAATGCCAATGCTAGAAATATTGATAGCTGTTACGAACCCAACGTGATTGGAATAAAGTTCTCAGATAGGACACTTACTTCTTCATTTTAATGTAAACGATTTTCTGAAACTCTGCATTCAATTCAAAGATTTTAAACTGTGAACATCTAGTTAGCAGAGACCTGCACATGCCTCAGAAATGAAGGTACATACCATATTTTGGTCTCCTGAACAAGATTGGTGAAGACGCAACTGAGCGTTCCCTCTTAGTTTAGATGGATCATCAAAGGTTAAAATTTTCACAACAATCACAAATCACTTCAGTCCTGCCTACAAGCAATCATCTTTCAACTCTTTCGCAACTAAATCATATGATTTTTTCATGAATATTCCATATTATATTAGAAATATTGACTTGACTTGAACCACTTTTTCAGTAGAATATGAAATATTCTTGAGGGACATCATTCAATATAGTTGTGAAGAGGTGGAAGGATGGTCAATTAACTGAACACCAGAGTTCAGTTACTGTTGTTATGCTAAAAAAGATAGACCGATATCTCACAGTTTCGTCGGGGCAAATCTTGTTCGGGACACCAAAATACTCAAAATTTTTACAACCTACAAGATATCTATCAGAAATTTAATGAATTCAGTAAAAATGGAGTGCTTGCTTGATGAAAACTATACACTTACCTTGTTCTTTTTGGAGGAGCTGGCGCAGTTTTTCCTTTTTTATTTGTTGTTCGTCGCATTTGTACTAAATTATTTTTGGATCCACCAGTGAATGTAGATAATTTGGTTGTCATGGTAATATTATCTAACAACATAAGGACTAATTAGAAATCATCATATACTTATATAATATATTATCAACTGAAACTTGGAGGTGAGGTTATAAAATTGATTATTTCTGAAGAATGGATAACATCTATTTTGTCTGATTTATATAAATATATATTATTTGCCTAACCTCCAAACTTCAGAGGAACATTATTATTATTACAATATATAATAAAGATATGGCAGAAAAATTACTTTTCCTCAATATTTTCTACAAATGCACTATATCATAAATTGAATATGAACCCATTATTGATTCAAAATGATTAAATGAGTGAAGCAATGCATTGGCCAAAGAACCACATGCTCATAAAAATGTGACGATTTCTATTCTATATATATTAAATTCGATCGGATCAACTCACCACTACTTTGATCAATTAATCCTACTAAACTATGAATATTTCCTGTGCTTCCAGAATGGGACTTTTTAAATGATAGGTGGGGAGTTCCAGTAGGCACAGCGATCTCGTTTCCCTGTAGCTGCTTTTCTACCTCTGAAAAAATCTACTGTACCTTATGCATTCCAAAGGAAAAACGGTCGAATTGATAATCAGAATTACAATACATAGAAGCAGTGATACAGTGAATAAATTCAAAAAAGGAATCGTCAAAAACCGAATATATCCAGTTTTTGATTGATCCCCTACTTTGCAATAAGATAGGTTAGGATAAGTAGATTGTTAAAATAAATCAAATGTCATATTACCTTCTCATAAAAATGATGTGGAAATTATACCTTATAGAGGTTTACGGAAACTATGATCTTGGATCAGTTAGATCACTTTCGGTTGATTTAGGTCAAGTGTCAAATTGAACTTTTTCAGAATTATGCACTATCCGAAATTCCAAATTATTTTACTTCTTATTATATAACCTTCTTTTTGGTTTCTTCTCAGATGCTGTAGTCATTTATTTTTCTTTGATACAGTTTTGGAATAAAATGTTATTGGTATCACTAATAGGTATCAAAATAATGGTTATGGCATAGCAGACAGATGTTGGCAGATATTTGAATGATTAGAACACCGTACCGGCAATACGAGGGTCGTGGGTTAGTGTCCCGCCTGAGGAGTCTCAATTTTAGGAATATTCTAATTGATTATCTATGATTGTTGCTTTGATCGGGGGATTTTTTCCCAGTAATCGGTGGAAGATTTGGTGGCTAGTATAGGTTATGTTAGCTTAAGCTTGAACAGTTCATGATATGAATCTAAGAAAAATAACCTTATCAGGGTTGAGACTAATACTATTCAATTTCTCAGGGAAAAAAGCGCTTCAAATGAAAATGATCGAAATTAGGGATGGGTTTTAGCTTATTTTCTAATATCATCCTTGATTAATAGAAAGAAGATAAAATTCTTATTCGTTTCTGATAATAAAAAAGATGAGTTTTTTATACAATATCTTATATTCAAGGAACTGATGAAAAAGAGAGTTTCAATGAAAATTGCCAGGACCCAATGAGAATCAGTCCAATGCAAATAAAAATTCTCATACTCAGGGAGTACATGAAAAAAGTCCCATTGAAAATCACATCCCATAACCTCCTTGAAAGATGAAAAACTAGGAGTATTGAATTCAACACCGTTGTGATTAAATCTTCGGTATTTATGCATCTTCAAAGAATTAATAATTCAATGAAAAGCCATACCTTCATTACAAATTAAATTCCCAATGACCTGTCGATATGAAGAGTTACAATCTACGGCCTGCGGGGTTGATAGATATGTTATTCCTATGAATCAGATGATTCCATTTTTTCGTCAAAACAATTTATTTGAATTCGATACCAGGAAAAACAAGGATTCTTCATGGAACACAATTCGAAATGATAAAGTTGTATAATAGACCAGGCAATAGAGATTTCTTCGTGACAAAAATCGTAGAAGAAAACCGCGAGAGGAGGGGGTTGTCCCTGGATATTTTGTGATATGTTTTCGACTCGCAAATATTATTACTTTTCTTGTAATCTCGAAGAAACACCACAAAAACGGTGTTTTTTAGTTCTTTGCTTGTAAAATCTGAACCAATAGAGCGATGCTGGCACTTTTAACAACATAATTGTGGAGATTGAAAAGACGAATAAAATGAGTGCTAGTGCAACTCAATCGGGTCATTATTACCGTAGAAAAGTAGTTTTTAAAAAAATTCATAACTCGGCCATTTCAGAAGTTGTAGCGCTGGTTTTCCGGGTGAAAGTAGTGGTTGATAGGTACTTTGAGTGTGCACAACCAGGACGTTGTCGGATTAATAGTTTTTGCGGAATTGTGATTCGAAATTTTAGGCACTATTTTCCGGAAGGACTGGATGCGTCGGAAGTTATCCGATTTTAATTTACAAAACGGAGTTTGGAAGTAGAAGTATAGTACTACAAAACGTCCATCTTGATTTTTCGTTAAAATATTGCAAAATAGGTGAAAAAAACGTGCAATCATGACCAAAACCAGCCGAATGCTCGATTGCAGTCAAGTAGTGGTGGTATAAATGTAAATATTCGCGCCCGGCCTCAGCGCGTTTTTCGTTTCCCCTCGTCAGCCGGCTGCCTCTACTACCAATCCCAGATGGAGCACTGAGCCGGTTTTGGTCATGTTTCCACGTATTTTTCACCCATTTCGAACATTTTAACGAAAAATCAAGATTGAAGTTTTGTAGAATTATTCTTTTACTTTCAAAATCCGTTTTGTAAATTAAAATCGGATAACTTCCAATGCATCCAGTTCTTCCGGAAAATAGTGTCTAAAATATTTCGAATCACGGTTCGCAAAAACTATTCATCCGACAACGTTCTGGTTGTGCACACTCAAAGTACCTATCAACCACTACTTTCACCCGGAAAACCAGCGCTACAACTTCTGAAATGGCCGAATTATGAATTTTTAAAAAAATTCTGATTTTCAGGGTTTTTCCAACTTTTCTACGGTAATACGAACCCGATTGAGTTGCGCTAGCACTCATTTTCTTTGTCTTTTCATTCTCCACATTTCTGTTGTTGAAAGTGTCAGCATTTCAGTTCAGATTTTACAAGCAAAAAACTAAAAAAACAATTTTTGTGGTGTTTTTTCGAAATTACAAGAAAAGTAATGATATTTTCGAGTCGAAAACATATCACAAAAAATCCACGGACCACCCCACATACCCCAAAACTCGCGGTTTTCTTCTACGATTTTTGTCACAGAATTACCCTTTATCTGCTCTATTACCTGGTCTATAAAGAGGGTTTCACATTGAAGTTTACATCCAGAATTTGAGTGAACGCCCAATAAATTCTGTTCAAAAATAGGAAAGGAGGAGTGTGTAGATCGACAAATAGAAATATTGAAATCGTGATATAAATGAATGAGATTCATTTTATGAAGCAGCAATTTTGGTTTTGATCTCTATCGAGTAAATTCCGAATTTTTTCCACTATCAGGGATGAAACTAGTTTTCACGTTGATCGGCGTTTTGTTGAACCGAAGTGAAATTTGGTTTTATACAACCAACCGAATCACTAAACTGATCCGACCTCTTTATAAATCGGGTTAACCCGATCATAGTTTGCATAAACCCCTGATTTAATGGAAATATTTTGAAGAAACATAGCATTAATTCATACCTTCTGTAATACTCGACTCTTGAAACATATTCTCCAGGGCATGATGAATCTCGGCGAATGTTGGTCTTTCATGTGCATGCCATTGCCAGCACTGTCTCATCAGCTCATAAATTTTGGGGGGACATCCAGGAGGGCATTCCATTCGGTATCCTTTCTCCAACATATGATAAACATCGGTCAAATCAACTCCAGGATATGGGGACATTCCATAGGTCGCAATTTCCCACAGCAAAATTCCAAATGCCCACACATCAGACTTAGTCGAGAACTTATTGTAGGCTAAACCTTCTGGAGCAGTCCATTTGATTGGGAATTTGGCACCAGCATGAGCCGTGTAAGTATCGTCACGCATCAATCTTGCCAAACCGAAATCGGCCACTTTAACAAGATGATTTTCTCCTACTAAACAATTCCTTGCGGCCAAATCTCGATGTATGAAACTTCTACTCTCTAAGTAGCTCATACCGCTTGCGATCTGAGTTGCTATATACATAAGTACGACTGCGTTTATGTTTTCCTTGTTCCCGTTCCTCAAATAATCCAATAAATTACCCTTGCTCATGAACTCAGTTATGATATAAAATGGAGGCTCTCTTGTGCAAACGCCCATGAGCTGGACCAAATTGGGATGCTTCATTTCCTTCATTATCGCTGCTTCTTCTAGGAAATCTTTCAACGCCATCGTATCTTCCTTCAATGTTTTGACGGCAACCGTCATATTATACCTTTTCCATACTGCTTCATAAACGTCTCCATACTGTCCACCTCCTAGTTTATGCCTCATTACAATATCAGTTCTATTTATTTCCCATTCGTCTGGTTCAGGGCTAAGAGGGAATACTGTTGGCTTGTTATGTTTGGGAGCAGGATAGAGCAGTTGCGTTATAAGTCCATCCGACATCATGGAATGATGATGTACTAGTTCTGCAAGTGTGCTAAATTTGCTTTCTGCTGTTACATAAACTTTTCCCTCGCTATCTTCGTTAATTCTATAATGATATACCCGACCTTCGTATCTGAAAGTGAAGAATTTTCATGTTGAAAAGAGTATTTCCACTATATCAATATTTCTTTGTAGATAAGTTAACTTTATCCACACCAATATACCACAATGCCAATTGTTAGATTATGATATTTTGGTTTTTTATTTTTAATAATAAACCTTTGAAATCGTTTGAGGAAAAAAATCAGGTATCAAAGATGTATTTCTTCTTAATATAGCCGCATTCGCAAAATGGTAAATCGAAAGGCGAAGCAATTTTAACACAAATGTTTATTAATTCCCTACCACCTCGGCTCTTCTAGCTATATTAGGTTACGCCTAAGCTATAGTACCAGTAGTACTATTCGCACCCTTAGTAACATAGAGGCACAAAACGAAAAGCAGCTAGTTGGGAACATTGTTACATTCCAGTTAATTTTTCCAATAAAACTCTTAGTATTCTACTTATAGATGTGATTTTCTTCAGATTTATATCCAAAATACTGAGAATTTCATTGGGAAAATAAGCTGGAATGAATCTTTAAACAAGTATGCCCAACAAACTACTTTTCGTGTGCCTTTATATTACTAAGGGTGCGTATTGTATGAAGACAACATAATAGGGAGACCGTAAGGGTATAGAGCTTTGATTTCGATGAGGCCGAAAACAAATGTCAGCACCTTGAATGGTTTGCAGAATTGATTTTTTCTTCAGCTGTGCATTGCATCATTTTGATATCAGCGATTGGATGGGAAGCTACTCGCCAGATTTTCATTAAAATCCTACAATTTTGGGGTATATTGAATGTGTGAAGCTTTTTATCTTTTATTTAGATAATTATTTTGAAATATATGTCACAGAGCGATATTTTTGCGCGCTTGTTTCACGAACAAGAGCGTTATTTGTAATTTTCTAATCTTAAACCAAGAATGGTCTGAAATGATTAAGCTGGACTAACAGATGAAGCATTCGAGGTCAAATTCAATTCTGTCTGAAGAAGAAAAGGCCAAGAGTTCTGAAATGTCTACGGTACGTTCGAGGTCTGAATGCGCCGGTTGAGTTCGTTAATGAGCGAAATCCGCCAAAGGGTTCTGTAGATGTAGCCATCTGAATTATTTTTTCTCAATAATAAATACCGATCAGATGTAATTGAGAAAATTAGAAATTATTGAAATTTTGCACATATGTTTTTTACTCCGGATTATCAAACTTGAAAATTAAGGTCTGTTTCATTTCATTCATATTTTTATTATGCTTGGAATAGTATTAGTATTTTTCGGGTTTTGTAATGTATTCTTTTCGAATGGTTTGGTAGTTCCATAATTGAAACATTTCGGTCAATCGCTGGTTCACTACAGGATCTTTCGTGAGGCTAAGTTTGTAGTAGCAGTCGCAAAATTCAATCGAACTATATTTTTATTGAAAAATAAAAACGAAAAATCGTGATTTTTGCCAACCCTGGTAAGAGCGGTATCGATTCAACTTGTGGCCATTTTTTGTTGATTTCCGGTGATGAAATATAGATTATCAACTATCCTTTATCAGCAGGGGCTATTTCCGAGTTCTGTTTTGTACTGCGATCACGTTTAGTCCAGTAAAGGAATTCGCAACCCTTGCGGAATTTTTTATTGGAACATTGTAACACACTTAAGGTTCAATGAGCTTGTAGTTTTTTTCTCATATAGTATGTACCTATCTTTTTTCTTGTCAAGTTCATGTATATCTTTATAAATGATTGTCACATCGCAGAGGGCTTGGAAATGTTCCTATTTTGCCGCTTCATATGCATACTGTTCCACACTTGCTATTCCAGCCACGCGCATGACAAACAAATAATGGCCGTCAGAATAGGAATTCTATGATACCTATAGTAGCGGCAAACAATAATCCAAAGCCGACTGTGATGTTACAATGATTTATGAAGACTCTGTGTTGATTTCAGGCTTAGGTGGAGCACCTTGCTGATGGATAGACGGAGAGGAGAGTTAACCATAAGAATAAACATCCATTCTAGTGTTGTCTCTGACAAAATTTCAGGGTTGTTGGAAATTTTTTTCTTCAAACGATTCCGAAGGTTTATTTTCGGAAAGAATGAACCAAAAGGTTTTTTTTTTTTTACTAGTGAATATACTCTTGAAATATACATAATCCAAATCGAAGGCTCATCCTGTATTGTAGCCAGATAAAAATAGTCAATATTGAAAAAGGTGCTAGATTTACTTCCTCTTGATGAGGTATATTAATTTGAGATTGCTCGAAAAAATTTTAAATAATAAAAAACAAATTGCCGGTAAATAATGTTCCTGTCATAGCCATTTTGTGTTTAGTCTCATTAGCAAAAAAACAAAATTCAGTCTTATCTTTAGAAAGTACATTTTTTTTATATTACCTTAATGATATACTTCTTTGACCAGGACTACTTTCGGATTCTCTCACTAAAAAACTGCCATTTATTCCCGAACTTAATAAATATTCAGCAGCATTTCTCGATATAGGGCCATGGTACCATGAATGTTTCTCCAAGGAGTTGACTGCGGTAACATAATTGGATGGCACCCATCCAATTTGATTAGTGGAAGAGTGCGCTTCACACCATTCTCCACTTTTATTATAACTTAGGATTCGCACTTGTTCACCTGAAGAAAGGAATTGATTTGCAATGAAGTTCAAATGAAAATATAAATAGATTAAACTATCATTGGTATGTGAAAGGTGTTTCATTAGAGGTTTGCGGATGTTGTTATTTGGTACACTTAGAACTAGATGAGAAAAGGTGAAATTCTCAATTGCAATGGGTAATTGGCTTGATTGCATAAAAAAGGAACAAAACTCCCTGACGGCAGGAAAACGTCTTTATCTGAATTTTCGATAAGCACTGGGCACTTTTCTGCTGTGGCTTCGCGCCTAAGACAGTTTTGTTGCTAAAAGCATGACTGCATTTCAATCACAAACAGACGACGCTCTATGACCGAAATTGTACTAGTCTGCAAATTTAAAATCTCAATTTCGGGCAAAAAAACTATGGCGACTTTGTTTTGAGAACGAAATGGGTTCATTTCGATTGAATTTCTGCAATTAAAAAAATGTAAAATCGTGGGCGTGCCTCGGAATTCTTATGTTACCTTTTTTCAGACTGAGTTGATTCTCTCCTCCTGCTTGAAAATCGTAGAGAGCTACAAATAGCTGAGGATCGTTTTCTTCCTGGGCCAAAAGATTCTCTTTCGAAGTCCATCTGTTCGCAGTTTCGAAGGAAAGGGGCGTAGTAGCAGCCCCCGAACCTGAAGAACTAGTGAGGGTACCGAGACCGGAGCTACTGAGGGTACCCGGTGGATCACTTTCTGGCAAACTAGGAATATGGGGCAGAGGTCGACTTTGTAATAACGCCTCTGAAAAATAAAAAGAATCGTTGGTAACAGCAAAATTTTGTTTATGAGTATGTACAAGGTGGAATGAATTACTTTATTATTGGACGGCAATTTTCCCCAATGAAATAGATCCTAATTTTAAGAACATAATTCAACATCCGAAATTATTTAAATGAAATTTACACAAATCGGTGTATTGGTATTCCGGTTAAAAACGAATAGCCCCAAAGATCTCCGAATTCAACGACCCTGGACTTTTTTTTCTTGTGTTATTCGAAAAAACGAGTTGCAATATAAAACTTGATAGTGTTCCTCGAACAGGCGTTCTAAAATTCTGTTTCAGAGAACTTTTTGGTACCGAGAAATATAAGTTTCCCGAAACTATTCAGTAAATGTATTCTTCCGGAATCATCACCAGAATTGACGACCATGAGATGCCACATGAATAAAAGTGATCCTTTTCAGAACCTGGAGATCGAGAATAGATTCGTCATGTCTTTGCTCCAACTTGACTGCGTTCTTCGAAGGTCGTTCACTATTCCGCCTTTCGACCTGAGATCGTTGGTAAGAAATAATTATAGAAGAATGCGAATAAGATCTCCTTCATCTAGGTGATTTTTCATTTTAAGACTTGAATTAATCGGTGATAATCAATCTTCGCGAGTTAATTTTTCGGTGAATAACTATATTGTTAGCAGATATCGCAAACATTTTGAACCCCAGAAAGAGTTTTTGTTTTATTCATGATCTACAAGGGTTTTTCAAGATTGGAAAATTGAACTGATGAACTCGAAACCTTCATGAAATCATCTTCACTCATTTCATTATTGAAATCATTTTCAAAAAAATTAAATTTTCATTTACGTCTTGAAAATCTTCATTAAAACCATTGCCAAACACGGTCAACGTCTAGATAACCATCACAAAACACTTTGCATTTAATTAATCTTTTAATCCTCAAAGACTTCTGGTTTTTCCTAATAATGATGAGACATATCGATTTTATCGAACGACGATTTGAATGGCGATTTAAATCACGTGATTTTTTAAATTCAAGTCATGCTCAATGTTATTATCAAGAGAAAATAGAATCTTTGAGTTTTGATTAATGGTACTTTATTATTTTAGTGGATTGTAGCGTCGCGCACTTATAAGACGTCCTTATATCTTTTAAAATCGAAAGTGGAGGGTTTTCTTGTTCTGACATGAATTTGCAAGACCAGCGTTTATCGACAGGAATCATCTTCATTAAAATTTGACGAATTGTGAGAAAAATCAAGCACGTGTTAATAAATGGATTGATGGGGAAAAATCAATGGAAATGATAAAATCTTGATTTAAAAAAAAAATATGATTTTTGCCGACTCTTATTATCTCTAATTATTATCATCTCTCATTACATTTTCATCCATTTTTCGTCGATTTTGAAAATTCGAAACTTATTGCAAATTCCAACATTACGAAGAAATTCATTGAATAGTTGTAAGTAATTTCTCTAATGAACCATTTGATGTAGAATATTTGGATTATTAGGCTAATATTTGAAGAACCTCGGAATTCCTTTCGGTTTTTTGCTATTCGAAATGTTGCGCTTCTAGTTCCACGGTATGAATTAAAAAATACTTAGCGACTTCCTCATTTTTTTGTTCAATATAAATATTCAAGTGTTTCGAAATAGTAATGGTGATGATTTAAATAATTCGACAGTGTTTTCAATGAAATTTTTTCATCAAAAATTTTCGGATACGTGGAGAAATATTTTATTGTTGGGCTGGTACTAGCGAATTAACTTCATCTACCATAAACTAAAATCTGAAACTTGACAGTTTCGACAAAACATTTCACATTAAACCTGGAATATTTCAAATACCGGATACGGAGCGGCTGCATCTCGGCGATGGCCACGGAAAAAATCCTTATCACTGAAGTAGACACGAGAAATGCCCGGAGAATATTCGGCAGTTCGTAATTCGAACTCTTGAAAATTCTTTAATCATCGAATTCACGCCATCACGGAAAGAAGATCGATGAGCTCTAACTTTGAAAACGCCCTCTATTTCGAAGCTTAGGTAATACCGCATCATTTTGCTTTGCGACTTCTTTTCGTTCCGTCAGATTGAGGGAGAGGAAGTTAATACATTCCACAAAATTTGTATTCAAATATCTCCTGAACCATTCAACCGATTTGAACATTTTTAGTCTCGTTTGAAAGAAAATTCAACGGTTTTTGAGCGGATATTCATTGTTGAACCGTTCATTTGCAAACAAATAAAGACTATCTTTGAAAATAAAAGACAGATTTTGATATTTGAAAAAAAAAAGCGTTATGACTATATATTTATTCAACAGATTCACAAATACTGGCTTCTTTCAGAGAAAAATGCACGATATCTACATCCGTTCTCGAATTATAAGAAGGAATGTTGAAAATGAGAGAACCCCAATAGACTCCAAAAAAAACGAATCATACATATAATCATCGCAACAAGTCAATTGAAAAAATTTTTCATTTGGAGAATTTCAAATGTTCATTTGGGCATTTTCTTCGGCTCGGATTTACTGTTTAATATATTTAAGATTTTAGACAAGATGCGATTGCGATTTTTCTTGTGAAAAACGTGATAAGAAGATACATTTTAGATCTTCGGAAGCCTATAACTTCTTAACCACGTTCGGTCTCCACTTATACTTTTCACTACTTATACGAAAAAACCTAAATAGGTACATAACGAAATTTTTGCTATATCTTGTGTCATCAACATATTTACCAAAAACATAAACATATTTTTTATATGCAGCGTGATTTTTCTCATCGACTCAAACTTTCATACAGTCATCTTCCAAGAGCAGCTTCAAAAATTCTTGGAACTCATGCTAATAGGCAATTACTCGAAGTCAAGTGGTCCAGAGGAGTTTGTATTTTGAAACAATCTCGTAACTCGAGTTCAAGGGTTTGATAGTTAAGAGGGTGTGAATAACGAATCGAGTGAGAAAATGCGGATAGAACGGAAGTGATCATTACTAGGATGTGGGCAATAAGTTCCAGTCCTCTCAGATTTGTATCTTTTTAATTTTTATTGAAGGAGCGTCGGGATTTCAGATGGAAAAATTATGCAACTACGCATTCTTGAGAGTGTTCTATCGAGCAATCCATCGAAAATAATACATGTGAGAATTGAAGACTAGTTCCGATCTGAAAAATATTCGCCTTGAGAAGTAGTGAGATCTCAAAACAGACCATGCCATTTGATGGAAAGTTATTTAAGACATCCATCATCTATGGAATTTCTTTGTTCCAAATTTCGATCTGATAATTCGGGACCGTCGTTAGGACAGCCATGAGAAGGGTTGGTCTTCGCCGGATTCATTTTATTGCAGAATTTGTAGAAAACCTTCGCGATAATTGGTGGTTCCCGCCGGTTGATTTAGATGATTTTTTTCTAGTGGTCTCCTAACCATTCACTCGTTGCTTATTCAGCTGTATTCGTAATAAATTCGCTGGCCGAGTGGTAATTTGGCACGAAATTTACCATTCGCAATAAACTTCGGAGTTCGATTGAACACATACGCTCTGAAGTTTGGTTTGTAGCATATTTGTCATAGATATCCTAACTTTAGGAACCTATACGTAAACTTATCGAATGAAGAGAATTTTTCTCTGAGCCTTAACAACATACCAATCATGTTTGAATCTCTCCTTTTTAGTTCCTTGTGCAAGTGAAATTTCGGAGCTTGCAAGAAACTTTGCGGACTTGGACAAGCATGCTGAACCTGAATTTTGTTACGAATGATAACATAGAACGCCATCTGCTCAGCTTGCGTGTCGAAGTGCCACTCGGCCAGCGAATTGATTAAGAATGCACCTTGAGCCTTGTAAATATAGTGTTCTTCGACTCTGACCTTGAAGGGTGAATGGTCTCTTCTGTGCATTTTCTACCACGTCCTGATTTTCGTTTTTTGGTTTCAATTTCGTGAGACCCGATAGGTGGTGTTGAGAGATTTGAATGCTATTCGTTGCCAATCCTTACTTTTTTTTGTGTCGGGGATTACCCTGTGGATCTATCTGCTACTTGTAGCTGTATTTGTCTTCTCCTGACCATCATGAGGGAACTTTCAGGATAGCCATTGACTTTCCCATCAGACTTACCATTGTTCTTTTTTACCAGTAGATGTAGGAAGGTTATTGTTGAGGGTATTGTTTTACGTTTTTCATCTCCATCGTGAATTTGCTCGATTCCTGACGTGGCCACGTAAAGGGATAGGGAAGATCCCATCGTCATGCCAAATTCTCATTAGTAGAATTGTTCTTATATGTACTTGGGTAGGTAGTTTGAATTTACAAAGTTTTCTGCGCTCATTGTGGCCTGATGTTGATCTTTTACTGTTAAAATCGGCAAGTTTTTGTTTGTCGTCGTATTAAATTTCGAATGAGAGAAAACTTCTAAGTTCCGAAGTAAAAGATCAACACTAGAGCCCAGGGAACTTTGAATATTTGTAGTGCCCACCCAGGCGGTGATTAGGTAATTTTTTTAACCATTGTTGGTGGTAAGGAACATATATATAGCTTGGTCGATTCAGATCTCTCTACCCTTTGAAGGCTGAATATTTGGTTCTGGCAGAGGAATCATAAACAAAAACCTAGGTCTAATATCACAACACAATTTTGAGGCCTCTAGTGTTTTGGATAGGGCTTCTGCCATATTCTCCACATTTTCGATGGACCACACATCATCTTCAGTCAGGCATATTTATTGATCAAGGAAAACCTGTATTTCGTATTCTCCTCCAGTATATTTTTCTGAGGAAATTTCAATCGAGCGTGATATGAGGACTTTGATATGAAAAGTTGCGGTTTTGGACTTTGCCAAATTTCGATTTCATACGTTTACAGGAAATGCGTTATCAGTAAGAAAAATCGAATATTTTGAACGTCATTTCCACGATAACGATCAGATTTACACCTTTAAGAGTATCATGGGACCATAATTTCCAATGTATATGAGCAATTACATTGCTCGATCTGAAAGGATGACAAAGTTACGAGAGGTTTGAAAACATCGCCAGTTGTATCCTTTCAATAACACACTGCCTGCAATAGGTCGCACCACCGTGTGCCTAGATCGATGACATTTATTTTAATAAAGAATTTGACTTTTCCTTAGCGTTTCCTCAAAAACAACATCCGGAGAACTCTTTACGAAACACCTTCACAACTGATGCTGGTTTCAGTATTGCTTTGGAATCATTATTCCTTCAAATTTGCATTAATTCGATATAAAGAGCATATCAGTTTCATGGAAGAAATCGACCAATAAATGTCGGAATTCAAAAGGGAAAGCGATTGAATTAAGAGGAAGATAAAACCGCATCCAAAATCTAAGTAAAAAAATCGTCAACTTTTCTAGTAGATGTGTAAACAGTTACCTCAAATGATTTCATTCTATAAATATACATTCGAATTGAAATCTTTAGATGGACACTTCAAATTGATATTTCATTAATGATTCATTGGGTTTAGATGAAACGACGACTGGACATCAGAGGCGGAAAGTGGAACGTAAAATGTTGAAAAATACTCGGAAAAATATAACATTCATTTTTCTTATTAAAATAGAAATCGGAAGAGAAATCTCTTTCCTGAATAAGGTTTCTTAACTACGATTTCGTCAAAAACTGGCGAGATAAAAATAGAAAGTTAAACGGGAATTACTAGAGTATCCAACAATTGTTAATAATTTTTTTTTTTCAAATAAACGGAGATGCCCTTCTGCTAGAGTCGATAAAATTTTATAAGAACCCCTCTGGAATCCGCAATTTCAAATAACAAATCTTTGTTGTTTATTTCATACGTTATGAAATTCCAGCTCCGATAAGACTAATTGTTTTATCGGTATGCCGCGTATAATTAATGCTGATAAGAATTTAATAGTTTCTCAATATAAATACCATTAGTAATTCTCTAAATGAAATACAACGGAAAACGCATTGTGGAACAGTAATGCTGAAAGTATTAGAATCTGAATCTGAATTTTCATTCAATTCATTCCCCTAAAGGGTTGTGTCATCGGTTATTCATAAAAAAATTGATCTTGATCATGAATAGTGTTGGTGAAATAAATTGAATATAAAATCCCGAATTGATGATTTCGCGAAAGAAGCATCACATAAATGTCATAAATGATCGTTTTGGATCATCTGATTGTTGCCACCACAAAACCGCATCGTATTAGAATGACATAGGAAACGGATCTCCTGTGATGTTAAGTGAACAATAAAGAAACCGCAAACTGGAGAGTTAGCGAACATGGTGTTTCTCTGCTAACTGGTTTATTAATAATAGATTTGTCTTCCCTTATTGTTTACACACCCCTTCGCTCTGTAAAGCTTGAATCTTCTGTGGAGGATGTAGCAACTTGGTCAGTCTTCACTAACCTTATGTCCCAAACATGCTTGCTGCTCGAGAGATCGGTGTGGCCATGGAAGAGGTTGAGATAAGTCTGCAAATCGGTCTTGCATACGGACAACGTGCATTCCCCAACAGAATCGGGAACAAACCCAAACGTTGCTATCGGCATTGAGCCGTTAGTGTAACACTAGATGTGGCTAGTACGATTTCAAGCCGAGGAGTTAGAACTGTTAGAAGCCGACCTACGTTTGCGAACTGTTTTGATCGGCAGATTGATCATCTGATACTGAATGAGTCGACGCTGGAGATCTTGCATCTCATTAATTTGTCTTCCCCTTTTGCGATGTTTCTGGCCCTAGTCCATTCCTGAATGCAAGAAGGTATATTGGTTCCGGTTCAGACGGATTACGGTTTTTCTGAACCAAGAAAACACTCTTGTGCAAACCAACAATACGGCCAATATCGAATTTGCTTGATTGCTTTGATTGAAGTACTCTAAAGACGATCAAACCTTCATAACAAACGATCGGAAGCGGAAACAATGAAGAATCGAACAAAATCTAGCAAAACATAGGAATATTCCTGATTAAATAATTGAAAAAAACTGAAAGATCTGTCAGATAAGCCATTATCAGTTGTAACATATAAATGAAATTTTAATCAAGTGCTACCTTTTAGTAGTCAAACGTTTTTCCAAGTTGATTGAGTCGAAAAATGGTCAACTAGGTACCTACGTATATTTTATGGGATTTTTTAATTTTGCATCAAAATCTACTCTGTTCTCGAGTTAAAATTTGGTATAACTTCGCTATTCATTTCTGGATATGTAATGCCACAGAAAAGTACCAGGAGCTGAATTTGTCTTCGCTTCAAATGTCTATGACTATACCCAGGTACATATCATACTTAATTAAGTATACTGGGTGATTCCAAATTCGAGGTGAGCCTTTAAGGACGTGTTAGTATGACTCATTTGCTGTGATTTGAGCCATATTTATTAATATCGAAAAATCAACAGTTTAAGAGTTATTTGAGTTTTTGTGTTTTTTGAAAAATTACTCCCTTACTCTATTTTTCGTCAATTTTTTTTACGTTGAGAAGTTTGATTATAATTTTGGATTATGTTCATCAGAGAAGGATATGATATGTATGAAAAAAGCGAAAATATGTTGAATTCGTATGATTTGAAAGTTGGTACATATATTTATGAAGAAAAGAATAGTCAATTTCCAATATAAGTTCGCCTGCAACTTTCGAACCCCACAATTTATGTATGACAAAAGTATTTCAAATTCTTTCTTTATTTCCTGAAAAAGTTTTCGTCAGAATGCAGGCACTAGTTTCGTTACAGCAGATTTTCATTTGAAAGGAGATATAAGCGAACGAGTAAGCGAAGAAAGAAAAGTAACGAATTAAATATTTTTTTATTGCAATTTAACCCAGAATTTCATAAAGAAATTTATTCATAAATTATGTTCAAAATGTCCTCCACCATTCCTTACACAAGCACGTGCCCTCTTTCTAATTTCTTCAGTCCTGAAATTTACTCTCAATCTTCTATTCTCTCCACAAGTTGTGCACGTATATGTATTTCCCTTTTAAACTGTCCCAAACATGAAAATCTAACGGTGTTAGATCCGGACTTCTCGCTGGCCCCGAAATAGGTCCTTCCCTAGCTATCCACCGATTACGAAACAATTCGTTCAAGAACCTACGAACGTTTAGCGTATAGTGTGCGGGACACCCATCCTGTTGGAAAATGATTTCACGCCTGTCACTCAAGGGAACCCCGTCCAAAAAAACTGTCCATATTTGTTCTCAAAAATTCTTCATAATTTTCTGCATTTAAGTTGTCAAGAAGATAGTAAGGACCTATCAAAAGATTAGCTATTGCTCCCATCCAAACACTATTTTTTTATGCGGGACATTCAAAAGCTTGTTCATAAAAATCACTATTTTTTATGCGGGACATTCAAAAGTTTGTTAATAAAAAAATCTGCTGAAACAAAACTAGTGCATGCATTCTAACGAAAACTTTTTTAGGAAATAAAGAAGGAATTTGGCAAGTTTTTAAAATACTTTTGTCGTACATAAATTGTGGCGTTCGAAAGTGGCAGGCGAATTGATATTAGAAATTGGCTATTCTTTTCTTCATATACCAACTTTCAAATCATACGAATTCTTTTTCAACATTTATGACTGCATATTTTCGCTTTTTACATACATATCATATCCTTCTCTGATACAAAAAATCCGAAATTATGATCAAACTTGCTCAACGTAGAAAAAATTGACGAACAATGGAGTAAGTAAGTAATTTTCCAAAAAACACAAAAACTCAAATAAATCGTAAACTGTTGATTTTTGGATATCGGTAAATATGGCTCAAATGACAGCAAATGAGTCATACTTACACGTCTTCAAGGTTCACCTCGAATTTGGAAGCACCCTGTATATGATTTGAGAGAATTTGGCGAATACCAATCACACTAGGACATTGAAAGTTCGAAAACATGAGAAAAAACGTTATCTTGAGTTTCAGAATTTGTGTCCCCAAAGGTTGAAAATATAGTTTCTTACTGTTAAAACCATGAAATAATCTTACCTATAGTTTATCGATCATCTCGCAAATCGTGGTTTCTAGAGTATACAATAAAAAATATTGAATTTACCTAACCCACAAAAATTAGTTGATAGTTGGGCAAGTTCAATTGGAAAATAAAATATTCTTGAGAGAAATGAAACGAAATAGTTGAAGTATGATTAATTAACTGACAAAAATGTTATTGATTTTATGGTAACAAAGTGATTGTAGAAATTGTTCTTTTTTGACCTTTGGGGGCCCATAACGTCTGAACTATAAGAAGCAGCATAGTTTCCTATTCTACTCATATCGTCCAGGGGACCAAAATACTTCCCTACATAACAATTCTCAGAATTGCAAAATCTATAAATCTGTAGCTCACGGTTTCTGTAGCCTTTTAGATAGGTATATCTCTTAATCTACCCATACGATTTCACTCTGATGGAACATTGTAAGGAATGAAAGACGAAGAAAAAAACCTCTTCCTTATATGTCCTGTTCAAACAGCAATATACATTTCATCCTGCCACCTTGGTGGGCAGATCCAATGAGTAAACATGAAATATATGGGAGGGAGTGAGAAGGACGAATTTTCTGAAGGGTCGGTATCCTTAAAAATGGAAAGGAGGACGAAAAATGCATAAGTCATAAGACGTATTAGTGAAATATCCCAGACGGAACGGCTCGACGTACGATACCTAGTCAGACGGATGACAGTGGGGGGTAAGAGTCATGAATGAATATACAAAGATAGGAATGCGACCCTCTAAACATGAATGAACCTGTTTCCTATTTTTAATCAACGGAACTTACATGTGTGGAAAACACAGCCGAAACATAAAAATTCTGATTTTCTCAACCCAAAAATAGAAAAACAATTGGTAGAGGAAATGATAAGTAGATGAATGTCAATAGGCAAAACAACGATGTGAAAATTCTCTATCAAAAGCAGGCAAAAACAAACAGTATTCTCTATGAATTTCTTCCTTTTGAAGGTGTGATAATTTTTTGACTTTCTACAGGACGATTGTCAAGAGCCCTATTCCTCTTGCATTAAACACGAAATCGGGATTTCTCTGGTTTCAAGTCAGTAGTTCTTCGAAGAATCCTATACATATTATTCGATACTCACCATTATGTTCTGTAAAAATATTGGAAACCGTTTGACGTCCATCTTTTAACGGCCTAGGTCTAGTTCTTGTGGCTGTCCTACTAGAGTGCGAAGAAACAGTCAATGCTCTTTCCTTAGTACTTTGAGCTCCCATTTTCACAAATCATAGCCTTCTCCCCATGAGCAGATTGTTCACAACAATTCACTTATACACAAATGGGGTAGTAACACACACAAACACTAGATTTTGTTCACTTCATCCGCTCAAATGGCCATACCAAGAAGATTTACAGTATTAAATACCGTTTTCTCATTGAAATTTTGTCTTCACTGTTCTTAATACAAGAATCTCTGCCAATATTATCCGAATGTATTCCACCTTAGAGCGCCATGTTCTGCTGTAATTACAGACTATTTGACAATTCGTTTGACTTGACGTATATCGCATATGTGCTCTCTCACTCTCTCTGTTCTGCGCCCAAGCGGTGGTCCTTCTATAGATTTCTTCCATAACATTCATTCTTATCTTCAGTGCGTTGAGGAACCGCTAGAGGGTACAAGGAACGCAAATAAATATTATGATTAGATAGAATATGTTTCATCTAATCTCTGTAAAATAGGATAATTGCAGCTGCGAATTTCAATACAATAATATAATGATGTAATTAAACTTCAGTATTATAATATAGTCTTAAGTATTAATGTTAGTATATAAACAAAATGTAGAAGACAGATGAACAGATTTGAACTGCTCTTTCTTCTTGCTTGGGTGCCCCTTCAGTGCCAGCGCTGTATTCTCATGATATAAGATGAAATTCTTCGAAATCTCATTACTATTTTTGAGCGCTCGTACTACTTACACGAGGGCTATATCACTTCGTCACGATGTCTTTTTTTTCGAATTTTGCGCCGAAAATGGTCTCAATCGACTATGTTCGACTCACTGATGACGAATCCGTCGAGAAATTCGAGTCTGTCCGTCCGTCCGTCCGTAAGCACGATAAGTCTCGAACGGAACAACCTAGAGACTTGAAATTTTCAGTGTGGGTTCAGTTCCCGAATGCCTCGGTTAAGTTCGTTGATGGGCCAAATTCCACTAGGGGTTCCGTAAATATGGACGTTCAAAGTTTTGTTACCCTGATTCCTTGAAAACTACAGATTTGATCGAGATGAAATTTTGCACTCAAATGGAAAATGAGGTGTTCTAGCTACATGTGAAATTTTGTCCAGATCGCATGACCAGAACCATAGAAACCATAGAAAATTGTAAATTCTGAACGGAAACGCCTAGGGACTTGAAATTTTTTAGGATAGGTGTGGATCTCGAATGTCGTGATCACGTTCATCTATGAGCAACATTATTTTAGGGGTTCCGTTAATATGGTCGTTTGAAATTTAGTTTCCTTGATAATTTCAAAACTACAGATTCGATCGTGACGAAATTTTGTATACTAATGGAGAAATTTATATTCAAGCTACATTCCTCCAGATCACATGACCAGTACCATAAAAACCATAGAAAATCATAACTCTCGAACGGAAAGGCCTAGAGACTTGAAATTTTCAGGATAGGTGTGGATCTGAAATGTCGCGTTCACGTTTATCAATGAGCAAAATTATACTAGGGGTTCCGTAAATACGGTCGTTTGAAGTTTTGTTCTCTCGATAACTTCGAAACTACGGATTCGATCGAGATGAAATTTTTTATTTTAATCGAGATGGATATATTAACGCAATATGATACAAAATGATATTTATTTTCAATTTTCCTACTAAGATATTGTATACCGATCAAGGGGGAAAATATTGCAGTTGCAGTTTCTTTCCATTTATATTTCTCATGATTTAACACAAATATTGATTACAAAACACAAATCTTTATTGAGTTGTGTACCAGATGTGCCTACAGCCCTGAAATTTTTCCAAACCATTCATGTCACTTTCGCGATGAAAGATTTTTACTGAACTGAAAATAACCAAGAATTATCTTTGGATTTCAATTTCCCAAAAGTGTCTTCTTGAACGCGTCAGACTTGTTTTGCCTGTAAAAAAAGCCTCAAGCCTCACCTTTGAAAACACCCTCTATTTTATTTTTTATATGATCCTGTATATTTTACTTTTTATTTGAAAGCTTATCATTTTTATTTGAATACTTTTGTTTTTGTTAATAAATATTAATTTTTTCTTCCAACTTTTCTTAACTATTAGCCATTAAAAATTTTCAAAACAAACCTAGCATTAATGACAGAGATCTAAGGAGGTGGCCCCCGACTATTTTCCTGCGGGAAGGCCTTCAAATTTTGCGCTACGCTACTTAATAGGCGAAGAATGTGATTAAATATCACACAAGCTAAGCCCTTCTCTGTGAAGTCCATAGCACTCCTCTTGTTTCATTGAACGCTCGATATATATACACATATTTTCTCATATCTCACAAACTATTGACTATTTTCAAAACCTATCTAACGATACGCTCCATCTCTCCATCTGCGAGTGCCTCTCCTTACTTTTGAGCGCTCGAAATCGACAAGGTTCGACTCATTGATGACCAATCCGTCGAAAAATTCGAGTCTGTCCGTCCGTCCGTCCGTATATACGATACCTTTTTAACGGAACGACCTAAAAACTTGAAATTTTCAGGGTAGGTTCGAATCTTGAATGCCGCGGTTGAGTTCGTTATTGGGCAAAATTCGACCAGGAGTTTCGTGAATATGGTCGTTTGAAATATAGTTTGGTTGATAATTTCGAAACTACGGATTCGATAGTGACGAAATTTTATATTTTAATGGAGAATGATACACATTCCACCTACATTTTTTCCAACTCGCATAACAAGAACCATTTTGAATTCCAACAAATCATTGAATCAGAAATCCTAGGCTTATATTTCTGTAACAGCTGATTCGGCACAAGTGACAAAGAGCTGCTGTCATTTTTTTGACAACTGTCAGAAATTTCTTCTATAATTGGTTTCCAAAACGGGTGGATGAACGAGCGCTCCAAATCTTCTGACTTTTTAGCAGTGCTTTTTATAATTTTTTTTATCATAATTCCACTACACCATTTTACACCATAAATTCATCTATATCTGTAGTACCAATAGTTATCGACATAAAGGCTATGACATACGGACGGACATGAATAGTATGGAAAAAAGTGTTCTATTACCTAAATTATGGGAATCTACTTGAGAAATATGCTTTTAAGTCGGAGAGTCACCCTGTATATAAACTCTGGTGATCCTCTCTTCTTGTCGGGACAATATACAGGGTCTTTCACGAGGAACCTCACCCATATTTATACGGGAAACTACTGAACGTATTTTCATGAAATTCAGCACTTATGAGTATTTCACGATGCTGATGAAATCTAAAATATTTTAAAGGCATGAGCACCTCCGGTTTTTCCGGAAATGACGTCAACTTCCGTTTTTCAAATTAGAACACCATTTTTTTATTGCAGAAATAGATTCCTTAGAAAATTTCTAGTTATTTTGATGTAACATTTTTCAGTTTTGGTTGGAAAATTCTCTCTGAGCGGGAAAATTCGAAAAAAAAATAGAAAATAGAGCTCCGCTGAAACAAGAATAACTTCGAGGTTTTTGGATGGAAAATTTTCATTTTTGGGATTTTTCAAGATGTAAGATGGATGTATCCACTTTAAAAATCAAAATCGCGATTCATGATACAGGGGGTGAAAAAATCGCTTTCAAAGTTAGGGATGACAAAATCGTGAAAAATCAATTTTTTCAAATTAGAACCCCATTTTTTTATGGCAGATATTGAATCTAAGTTGAAAAATAATGTGAGTGTATGCATCACACCCTTGCCCTAAAATGGATATTTTCTGAGTTATTCACAAAAAACTGTTTTTCGTCTTGAATTTTCAGCTATTTCTTTTCCCTTCACGCCAAAAAGATGAAATTTTCAGGAACTGTTATTTGAACCATGCTGTAGATTTTTCACCCCTTCTTGAAACCGACTTCAAGTTACTATTAGGAGAACCATGGCAAACTCTCACAGTTATAACTAGAGAAGATGCTCAAAGTTTTGACCGTTAATTTCTAGACATTTATTTATACGTCTCAGGTATGCTTCGTGCGTTGCTCTTCTTATTTCATCGGGAGGAAGAGATCTGCAAAAGTGTTTAAAAACCAAATTGAGTTTCAAAACTATGAATCTAAAAATCTAAACAAACCTGAACGCATTTCTGACTCGTTCTATGCAGTCCTCTTTATCAGTCAGGGGAGTTGAGTAGACAATATTTTTTATCCTACCCCAAACATAATAGTCTAAAGGAGTTAAATCGGGAGAACGTGGTAGCCAAAGATGTGGACCATTGTTCGCCAACCATCGATCTTCAAATAGCCTGTAGAGGATATTTGACACATTGAGTGAATTGTGTGGAGGCGCGCCATCTTGTTGATACCATAAGTCATTATGGTTCTGTACTAGCGGCTCAATTATTTGAGTCAATATGTCAGAATATCTATCTCCTAAGGGAGAACATTCTTTAAATAATGCAAACATGTGTAGTGTTCTATCTTACCAGTTAAAGTCTCATCATAAATGTGAACATCGAGAATTGCATTATTTTTGATGGCGCAAAAAACATTGAAACTCCAGGTCTCTTGAAAGTTCCATTGTCTGAAGTGGTGGTTGTTCTCTTCATCCCAATAATGACTGTTATGCCTATTGAAAGAACCATTCTTTGTGAATTTAGATTCATCTGTCCAAATTATACAGTCCAAAAAGTTTTCATTCTCTTGAAATCGAATCATCATAGCTTCGCAAAACTCTGTTCTCCTGACGAAATCAGTTTCCTTCAAATGCTGTACCCTATTGAATTTATATGGGTGCATTTTATGTTTTTTTAATATTCTCCAAACACTCGATTGAGATAATCCCAGATCAATCTCGGCATCTTTGAGAGAATTTTGAGGATTCACACGAAAATATGCAAGAACTGTAATTTCGTTGTTCTCATCTTCTACAACACTTCTTTCTCTGTGTATAGTTTTCTTAACGAAAGATCCGACATTTCTCAAGTTTGTCATGGTTCTGTTAATGGTATCTCTCGTTGGTCTGGGTCGGTCAGGAAACCTCTCAATGAACAGTCGAATCGTTCTATCTACAACTTTATTACATTCTCCATGAAGTAGAATGAGATTTAAATAATCTTCATTGGTAAAATTAGGCATAGTGATCGATTTTATAACTTAATACGAATTATCACCAAATTAATAGTAAACACAAAATGCTACTGAATAAAGAGGAATTTGGCAGATGTAATTAATGATATCTATCATTTAAAAAAAAGAATGTTAAACATGGTAAGTTTTTGCATATGGTTCATAAGGAATTATTTATTTATCACTGGAGAGAAAACCGATGGCCGATTAGTTGAAATAAAGAGGTTTCCGATACAAATTCGAATCCAAATTCGCCATCTATTTAGGAACAACCTGTAACTTTTTTCTCTCGCATATTAGGGTAGTAAAATCTAAAACATGGTTTAAGTAACAGTTCCTGAAAATTTCATCTTTTTGGCGTGAAGGGAAAAGAAATAGCTGAAAATTCAAGACGAAAAACAGTTTTTTGTGAATAACTCAGAAAATATCCATTTTAGGGCAAGGGTGTGATGCATACACTCACATTATTTTTTAACGTAGATTCAATATCTGCCATAAAAAAATGGGGTTCTAATTTGAAAAAATTGATTTTTCACGATTTTGTCATCCCTAACTTTGAAAGCGATTTTTTCACCCCCTGTATCATGAATCGCGATTTCGATTTTCAAAGTGGATACATCAATCTTACATCTTGAAAAATCCCAAAAATGAAAATTTTCCATCCAAAAACCTCGAAGTTATTCTTGTTTCAGCGGAGCTCTATTTTCGATTTTTTTTTCGAATTTTCCCGCTCAGAGAGAATTTCCCAACCAAAACTGAAAAATGTTACATCAAAATAACTTGAAATTTTCTAAGGAATCTATTTCTGCAATAAAAAAATGGTGTTCTAATTTGAAAAACGGAAGTTGACGTCATTTTCGGAAAAACCGGAGGTGCTCATGCCTTGAAAATATTTTAGATTTCATCAGCATCGTGAAATACTTATAAGTGCTGAATTTCATGAAAATACGTTCAGTAGTTTCCCGTATAAATATGGGTGAGGTTCCTCGTGAAAGACCGTGTATAGTATCAAATTCAAATAGGTGATGAATTCTTCAAAAATTTATTCAGAACATATACAAACGAATATCAACTTATAAAACATATCGTAACAAATTTTCAGATATTCTGCACCACGATGCATATAGTTACGAGAATAATTAACATTAGAAGAAATATTATATGAAAGTATATAACACAGAGATTCTCATATTCAAACGGATTAAAATTATCGCATGAACAATAAAATATTTCCTAAGATATATAATATATTCGAATAGAATAAACAAGAAAAAATAACAATTCCATTCCTTAAAATGTTTAATGAAATGATTAGATAAATATTCTTCAAATAATAAGAAGTGTGTAAATTGATGAGACTCAGCCATCATTTTGAGAATTACTGTCTTCATTTCTTGATAACTATTTTACAGTTCACATTGTTTCCAGCATAAGATGGGGCGACAAGTTATTCATAAATAAGTAACATAAAATTTTATATTCACCACACTATCAGATCATAAGAAGCTTATGGATGTATGATATTTATTAGAAACGAATTTAAGACATCAAAAATAAATAAATATAAACAACATTACATTAAAAATGATCTTGATTTATGAAATATTGATAATATACATGTACTCATAGAAAAATGTAGGTAAAGCAGTAATCAGCCGAATCAGCGTTCGAAAGGAGCTTTATATAACCATTCGGTTCTATACTGTCCACTACCTGAGATCAGTTTCATGAATAAATGAAAAAAGCCTACATTCATACAAGGGGGCATTGAAACAACTAAAGTGGGAAAGACGGATTTTAAGTGAAATTATGAAGGACCTGATCAACGTCTTGTGAGCCGATCGATATAGGGCGGTTCATTAATATTGTTCATAACATCAAGGTCGGATTCCGTGTGTGAAAGTTTGAAGAAGAATATATGAAAAACATATGTAGGAAAACGCTTTGTTAGGTTCAAAATTCTGCAAATACCTGATATCACTGGCGATTCCAAGGGGGGGGAGGGTGGTGGCACGGGGGCACGTGCCCCCCTGAGACGGAATTTTTGTGTACTGTGGAGATTCCATCACACTTCATATACTTAGAATATTTTTTTGCCTTGCGCCCCTTGTGCCCCCCCTGAAAAAATCCTGTGCCCCCCCCAGAAAGAAATCCTGGATCCGTCCTTGCCTGACATTTTTTTTTACTTCATGACAGGTAGGGAAGGGTAGAAGCGAGATATTTATGAGAAAATAAAACCTTCACTTGAGGCTCAAAGCATTCACCGACAAGAAAATATTTGTGAAAACAAATACAAGTTTAATTCTCATCTAGAAATTGAAAATTCAAGTATGAATACAATTGCGATTTCTGGAGAATTTTGCAGCTGATAATGTATTTCAACATTCAATTTGTTCTTATCACTAATAACTTTCCAGTGAGTCTCGAAGTGTTTCGATAGGTGTTAGTTTTTCAAGACAATCTTGAATCATGTTAGGTATGTTTTTTTTCATCATTATCGGATCAAATTTCTCAATAGAATGTAAAAGTCTGCGAATAAATTCAAAATGATATTTTATGTGATTTTTAATTTGTATATTTCGAAAATATTTTTTAATTGCACATTACAGGTTTTACAATTGTTCAAAAATATTTAATTTATTTATCTACTCAGTTATCATTAACTGATAAGTTTTGATAGATCAACTCCCTGAACAGAAAGCTGATTGAATCAAATCTGACATATCTGATTAACTTCAAAACTAAGAATTCAACTCAATACAAAAATTTGACTGTTACTTTAATTTAGGTAGTGTTGATTGAAATCCCAATTTGTCAAAGGAAATGTGAAAATACAAGACAATAATTGTCTTTATATTATACAAAGGCAGAGAGTTTTTCTTGGAGTAAGATCCATTTTTGAGCGCTCGTACTACTTACACGAGGGCTATATCATTTCGTCACGATGTCTGTATTTTTCGAATTTTGAGCCGAAATTGGTCTCAATCGACAAGGTTCGACTCACTGATGACGAATCCGTCGAAAAATTCGATTCTGTCCGTCCGACCGTATACACGATAACTCTCGAACGAAATGTCCTAGAAACTTGAAATTTTCAGGGTAGGTTCGAATCTCAAATGCCGCGGTTGAGTTCGTTAATGGGCAAATTCGCCCAGGGGTTCCGTAAATATGGCCGCTCGAAATTTTGGTTTTCTGATTACTTCGAAACTACTGATTCGATCGAGGTGAAATTTTGCACTCAGATGGATAATTACGTACTCAAGCTACATTCAGAATTTTGTTCAGCTCGCATGATCAGAACCATAGAAACCATAGAAAATTATAACTTTCGAACGGAAAGGCCTAGGGACTCGAAATTTTCAGGATAGGTTCGGATCGCGAATTTCGCGCTCACTTTCATTAATGAGCAAAATTAGACTAGGGGTTCCGTGCATATGGCCGTTTGAAATTCGGTTTTCTTGATAATTTCAAAACTGTGGATTCGATCCTGACGAAATTTTGTATTTAAATTGAGAATGATATATTCGAGCCACATTTTTTCCAGATCATATGATCAGAACCATAGAAACCATAGAAAATCATAACTTTCGAACGAAAAGGCCTAGGGACTTGAAATTTTCTGGATAGATTCGGATCGCAAATTTCGAGATCACTTTCATCAACGAGCCAAATTAGACTAGTGGTTCCGTAAAAATTGCCATTCAGACTATATTTTTTCTGATAATTTCGAAAATACTTATTGGATTGAAATGAAATTTCGCACATATATGAAGAATAATGTATAATTTTGTCCAGATCGCATTACCAAGACCATAGATACCGTAGAAAATTCTAGCGAATTATCGAAAAAGAAAATGATCACCAAAGCACTGACGTGAAGTCTGGATTTTCGCGTTGGTTTGAAATATTCTTTGACAGCTGTCAAAATCTTTCCAATTGGTTTCTTAAACTGGAGAATGCGAATCTATCTACAAGGTGCATGTACGAGCGCTCAAAAGCTCCTGCCTTCACGGCAGTGCTTTTCGTAATTTTTGCTTATTATTATGAAGCTGAACTCACATAATAGTTCCAGATTTGGAAATGCTGAAAAAATTGTATGCATTTGCATATACCTAGTGAGAATTATTCATTTCGGAGAAGAATTTATGACAACACATTTTGGCTTACTGAAAAGTTATTCGATCAAATTTTCTAATTTTTATTCTTCAATGTTAAAACTATATCATCAACTATTGAAAATTTGATGTCGTACATTCAATTTACATTTTTCGTAGGTTTTGTTTTATCCAACAATGTGAAAGTTTTTCTATTCTTAATCTAGGTTGAAACAGTAGCAATCGGTCTTAAAACTTAGCCCAACCCTTTTCAGCCTTTAATCTATCGTATTTTCGAGGATAAATCCTCGATCGAATGAGATTCAATTTGTACTCTTAAGATAATCTTTCCTTTCTACTCCAAATTATGAAGAGGGAGTATTATTGATATATTGCGATATGATTGTTCATTCACAAGCATTTACTAATATATTATAGACTATTTTATCGACATTAGTTCATTATTGATAAATTTACAGCTAACATTAATATTAAAGAGAACCCCAATTATTTGACTGCAATATGGAAAACATTTGGTCTAACGTTATACCTACTTATTTATGCCCAAAAAGTTTTGTAAAACCCATACTAACCATTTTTTCGAAAGTGATCCTTTTCTCATGAATGTGAAAATGAATGTTACAGAAAGTTCAAGCAATAATAGAGAGAAATCTGTAACAAACATAATGTCACTAAATTTTGATTGTATAATGCATCATTGATGTATAATTGCACCAAGCCAGCATACCTAATTATCGTCAAAATTTCAATTAGATCATCGAAAACTATATAAATAAGTTTATTATTCAATAAAACACAATGAAACGTATCAATTTGAACTGAAAATTGCATTGTTCACTCTCTTGTGACGCCATGCGCCAACTGAACGCTACTTCGCCCTGGAGTAACACGCATCTGACTGGAAAGCCACTAATGTATCGTGGGTGGCCGCATGACACAAGCGACGTGCGCCAGTGAATTGCATAAACATGTCGCCGTCGCATTGCAATCGATTAGACATAGAGTAGAAATAAAACTAAAGAAAATACCAGATCGTGGCAGACTGACCTTGTCGGAGGCACAGGCGCGCTCCCACGGAGGGGTGGGGGGTATTGGCGGTAATTACCCCCTCCCACGGCCGAATTTTCGCACTCAATACATACTTTACTTCTTTCCAAATTCCAAAACACGGTCACAACCCCCTCAGACTCAATCTCTGGGAGCGCCACTGCGGAGGCATAATGTTGCAAAAGTAAATGAGCCCCCAGTCTTTTCACAAATTAAAGAAACCCGAGATTGCGAGTTTATTGCAACTTAGAGGGAAGCTGTAAGTTGAATTTTCTCTTCCACTCAAGGAAAGTGAGCCTAAATGATCATCAGGTCCTAGCGCACTGTAGTAACCCCAAATTCACAATAATTATAAATCAAAAAATTTCGAAAGATGAAAAGATTCAACACGAGTCAATTTCTCTTTCGAACTGCGACCAAATGTAATTCCATAGTGCTTGTAGAATAATCTCATCACCAAACTTAACTAAAATATCGCAACAATATGTACAATAGAACACTTCTTAACACTAAAATGATTACGTGTCACAAATATTACGTTGATATGTATAACAATACGTCGAAAGTTTTTCCTACTGACACAGGAATATTTTGTTCAACTAATAAAAAGCCGAAGACCCTGTCAATCTTGAACTGATGACCACATCGTATATCAGCCTTGGGTGCGCTTGAGCAAGATGAGCAGCAATATGACACAAAGTACAAACATTGATGTAAAAAGTTTTATTGCTATAAGTAGAAAATTTTCTGCCATCCTTGTTGTTCCACGCTTAGTTTGCCATTTTGAAAGGTGTTTTTAGTGATCGCTTCAAGTACTATCTAATAACTATCTAGAAGTCACTGTATTATTATAAACGTGCTATAACGAGTAATTTAATGAATTGTCAATAAGATTCAGTCTTAAGATTCATCCATAAACGTCCAGTTTTCCATCAATAAAAACAAATTCGATATATAAATGTTTGGGATAAAATCTCGAAGATCTTCAAAAATTGTTCATAGAGCAATTATAATCCGAAAATTTCAGAATTAATTTACAGATTTTTCAGAAAATGAGTACCTAAAAAACATTCACTATACACTCAAAAACTCACACAATATTATCAAACATCGTCATTCAAGATTAGCACCATTTTCTCCATCTGAACGATTCGCTTTTCACTTAGGTGATAATGATTTTGATTATTCTAGCAAGGAGAATGCAAATCAGATTCTCACAATGGAATGTTGATTATTTTGGCGAGAGTATTATTGCTGATTCGTCTGAAGAAGCCTTTATTGATGGGCTCTACGTTTGCAGATTTGAAGAGGACACAAATTTGAGGTGCAAAAACTTTAGTAACTGACATAGAGTACTTTTGATAGAACAAACCATTGTCCATCTAGAACGTGTTTTCTTGTCATAACTAGTTCTGCTGCGTGCTTTACCGACCTCTATGGAAATCTTACACGGGGAGGTCGACGAGAAGATCTGAGATTAGAGGTGGCTTCCGATCAACCTATAAGAAATTTTTTTATGTTTAATTTTGATTAAATTATGAACCAGATTTGTTAACGTCGTGATTTTCTGAATGGCATTTCAGATACTGATGTTTTTTTCAAAACTCTGACAGTTCTATCAAGAAAAATAGAATAAATCTAGATTCGTTGAGATTACGAATGAGCGAATTTGAACGGTCAGAATCTAAATGGACATTTCTTGATCGGACAATCAGAATTTTGTGTGTCTCTTCATAAGTGATATAGAATGAAGATCACCCAGTACAGATGATTATATGTATCTCAATAATTTTGTGTATACATTTTTGGTTTGGTTGAAACAAAACAGTTCTTCTTCTTCTTCTTCCTTATTTTTAAGCAAATTTCTTGTTTTTCTTCGTTTCTTTGCCTGTCATCATTCAATATGGAGGTTATCACTCCAACGTTTGCTTCCGATGCTTCTTCGTCCAACCGGAGATCTGTCCCTCGTCATTCTTACCAGCCTGTTCTCGTCCATGCGGTTGATGTGTTCGTTCCATTCTTTCTTCCTCTTTAGCACCCAATCATTGATGTTATCGACTCCGCATGTTCTTCTTATGTTCTCGCTTCTGACGCGATCCATTAATGATTTCCCTGCTATCTTGCGCAGTACTCGCATTTCAGTTGTTTCCAGTATTTGAGCCGTTCTAGAGGTTTCCGGTCTGGTTTCTCTACGCCGAGATATCTAAACTTCATCTCTTGCTGTATTATATGACCGTCAATTTCCAGCTTACATCTGAGTGGTGTTTTTGATGTTGTCATGCATTTTGTCTTGGATGTTGATATAACCATCTTAAATTTCTTCGCTGTTAGGTTAAGCTGATGTAATAGTATCTGAAGATCATCTTCGCATTCCGCTATCATTACTATATCATCGGCGAAGCACAGTATTCGAATTTCTTTACTTCCAAATTTATACCCCTTCAGTTTAACCACCTGTTTAATCAGCTCGTCCATGATGATATTGAATAGCAAGGGGCTGAGGGAGTCACCTTGTCGAATGCCGCTGTTAACATCTATTTCCTCTGTTAGTTCGCCATTTATCTCAGCTTGGATCTTGTTGGCTTCGTAAATATTTTCAATCGTTTTGATAATGTTGTCAGGTATCTGCTTATCGTGGAGTAAATGTATCACGTCTTCTATCTGTACGCGATCGAATGCCTTTTCTAGGTCTATGAAGCACATGAAAGCTGGTCGATTGTATTCTAAAGACTTTTCGGTTACTTGTCTAATGATGAATACGGCATCTGTGCAAGACCTTCCTGATCGAAACCCCTGTTGTTCGTCCTTCAAGGAGATGTGTTCATTGATTTTTCTTGCTAGAATTCTTGTGGTCAGTTTGAGCGAGATCGAAAGAAGATTGATTCCTCTATAATTGACTGGCATTTCTTTGTCGCCTTTTTTGAATTGAAGTAGTGTCTTGCTCACCCTCCATTCATCAGGTATTCTCTGGCAGTGTAGAATCTTATTGATTAGGATCGTCAGTTGTTCTGTGATGTCTTCACCCCCGTATTTAAGCATTTCATTGGTGACTCCGTCAAGTCCAGGACTTTTTCTATTCTTTAGCTTCAATTCAACAGTTGTTCGACCCAATCAAATGAGCATTTTTTGAAGTTCACTTAAACATTATAAACTATTTCAAGCACAATGAACATTCGTTTCTCCTAAGGCACTTCCTGCATGCCAAGCCGATATGACGCGGACATTTATATTCACTTGGCGAATTTGATAGGGGGCTTATAGTAGTGGAGTGAGAAGCCAAGTTTGTATTTTGAGATTTGCCAAAAAGGCACACCGGAGCCTTAACTCTGGGGTTTGGATCCAGGAAGTCTCAACTCGAAAATCAAGGGGTAGCCATGTGCACCGCACTGTGGGCTAATGCTTATGGTCTTGGTCTATATCACAGGCAACATGAACACCCAGTACATTAAAGACAGGGTACATGCGTTTACTCTAACTGCAATCGATTTTTCACCATGGCTATTAAGAGTCACATCCATCTTTCACCCTATGGGTCATCCGGGATATTATCGAAATTAGCCCAATCCTCGCAGACTCTAGCGACACTGCAGATAGCAGGACGAGAGGAGCATACCCAGACGGGTGAATGAGTGAATTCTACACCATGGGGACCAACAGATAATTTTTTTTTTGTGGAGTCCTTATCATCAGATTCTCTGAACACATATACTAAAAATTATTGAAACATACTTATTATTATTGGATCTTCTTCTTTCTATGTCACTTGGTATATTATTACTTATGTGTTGAATCTTTTTTTTTATACCTTAGTACAAACTAATGATTCTCACCCTGTTTTCTTGCAAGATCGCGTCATTGTGGGTCCTCTTTTGGTATGTCGAAAATTTCCGCAAATAGGGGAGGCAATGAAACTTTCGTCCAATTCTGTCGGAGCCACTCTAAGTGGATGGAATACTTGGCCCCTAATATTCGCACCTCTGATATCGTGGAGAGTAGATTAGTGAATATTTTGGCATCTTCCGGATGGTTCCGAAGAACCTGAAACCAAAAACGTATAAGTCATATTTTATTTGATCGTCTAATTTTTTGTATATCAAAACGAAACGATTACTTCCAGGGAGCTTTGGAATTTACAGTGATGGTTAGAATTGTCAGATGTTTCTTTTACAAAAACAAAAAACATAATTGTAAGTTTTCTTCTTTTACGAGAATCTATCTATACTTTGAACGTTGCGGTGAAATGCAAGTTCACAGTGCATCTCACTTACTGTGGCTGTCTACATCTGCGTTCAAGAGTGCCTTTAAATGAACCACATCTACATAACTACAGACAGCCAGGCGACGCTTAGGTCCCTGGAATCAAACAGGCAGGGATCTCTGCTTACATGGGAATGCCGTGAAACCATAAAGCAACTGGCCAAAGGCAATGAAGTGACTGTATTATGGCACCGGGGAATTGTGGTTTTGAAGGAAATGAAAGAGCCGATGAACTTGCGAAAATAGCATTAAAATTAACACCTGCCGGATCTAAGCCTTTCTGTGGGCTTGGAAAAGAACAATATATGGCAGCGGTCCAACAATGGAAGTTGGATAACAGAATAACCCTCTGGGGGATCAATCCTGGATTTGCTCAGGCAAAGAATTTTGTGGGGCTTGCACCGTCCCATACCAGGAAGCTCCTGAAACTGCCACGAGCTTCAGGTGATGGGAAAGTCCCATTTTTATGTCATACCAGTCATTATTTTGATTTTATTGCTTAGTTACCAATGCCCAATTGAGTACATTATGCCCTTGGGCATAATCTCAATACTTCATGGCTCTTAGGTATAATGTAAAAAGAGAAATAATTTTTTATTCCATTTTATGAATTTTATTGGCAGAATTATAACAAATTATGAACACTTTCAACTTTTTCACTGGAATGAAAGGATACCCTGAATGTTAGACTGCAGCAAACATGGATTCATGTTTCGTTGTCTGGTTATCAACTTTCTGTGAAGAAAAACCAGACTCAGAAGGCATGCTATCGAGCATTCTTGGAACTTATTAACATCAATAAATCGGATATTCAAATTTGAGGACGTTATAATGAACAAACATTCTTTCAATTGAAATTGGACGAGATACCAAAAATTCAGGAGCTACAGTCAGAAAAATTGCAATGATTCTATTAGGTGTTTTTTTAGCAAACAACTAATTGACTTGCTTGGTCGATTCGGTAATAAATTCAAAAAATTATAAAGATATCACAAAACTGTATTAATTTCATCGAAATAAGTAAAAAAATGTCAATAAAAAATCTATTTTTTAGATAATCCTAAACACCATGTATCTCCGGAACGGAGCATTCTCTGACGTATGCCCTAGACAAACCTTCCTTAAAGATGCGGACTATTCAAATGACACCCTTTATTATAATGTTCTGATGATTCAACTTACATGAATTTTCATTGCTTCCATGAGTTTTTCCTGGAGCGTTTCGATCTTTTTGAGATCAAGTATTCCCCCTCGATCAGCAGTTAACAATAAAACTCCAGAAAATAGTCCTATTTCTTCGTCGCTCAACGATAAACCATTAAACGATCTGGCGAATTCCATCAGTGAATTGACAAATTCAATCTGGAATGAAAGAAAATACTCACAAAGAAAAATATATTTCTTATAAAACATGAAATCATATACAATATTGAATTCAGACAACGTTGTGAGCTAAGAGTGATCCGGCAGGACAAACAATCAGTTTGCTTCGGGATGCAGCTCAATTTTGTAAATCTTTGATTTTCTAATCAAATGTGAGGGCTACAAGACTGCAGATATAATTTTTCGAACTAACATTCATTAAAAGATGGTCAATAATGCCCTCAGAACCTTGATGGAACTGTTGATGGTGCCAAGCCTGAATTGAAAGGAAGTGAAGATAGAAGGCAACTACTGATATTATATGAATTGAATGAGCATTTCAAACTTACATCATACATTATTTCCAATTGTGGTCTAGAGAGCTTCAAACCATCTTCGAACATAAACGATGTATCCGTTGTCAACTTCGCTACATGGCAGAACCAAATCTCTAAGAAACCAAGTTTCAATAGGATGAGTTGATCATCTTGCTGCAGTTCAATGAATCCAGGCACTCTTTTGGCGAATTCAACAAGCCGTTGTATACATGGCGTGATCCTCGCAGCAGTATGTTGCCACATCCAGCATCGCTGCCTCTCTCTGGTTTCTGCTGTGGAGGAGGCAGCCCCATTCTCTTCAGGAACGCTTGGAGCAAAAACGAGGGGAGTCCTGAAAAGTGAAGATAAGAGTTCCTAATGGAGATTGCACAATTTCAAGGCAGACTAGAAAACATCGTCAGTTTGTAAATTGGGTGCTGGAAAGAAGACAGTTATTGACCATTGATTCGCGAAAGAATCGCCTTCAGTCCATGTCTTATCTCGTACCTATAGTGTAAATCCAAGGTAAATCCACGAAGTGCCAATGCATTTCGAAATGACAATGTCAAGTACAGATTTTGTAGAGGGTTCATCTTTGGACCATATATTTTCAGGAAGCACGTTTAGGGAAGTATGCGAAGGATACCTCAACTCCAGAAAAAATTACCCGATCTGGTTTATAATAGAAGAAACAGCTTGCAATATAGGAAATCAATGCCTTCAGAGGTTCAAACTGAAATTCTTGGTGTGAAAAAATGTGCCCAAATCTGCTCATCCCAAAAAATATGGGAGAATTGCTACAGATAGCTAGGTGCTCGTAAGAGTTTTATGGACCAGCAAATGTGGGTTGAAACAATCTGTAACAGTAAGAAATGTTGAAGTATAATTTGACCATTTGATTTTTGAGCGCTCGTTCTACTTACACGAGGGCTATATCATTTCGTCACGATGTGTGAATTTTTCGAATTTTGAACCGAAAATGGTCTCAATCGTCAAGGTTCGACTCACTGATGCCGAATTCTTCGAAAAATTCTCCTGATTACTTCGAACTATAGAAATTTTGCACTCAAATGGAGAATGACACAATACATGCAAAATTTTGGCCAGAGCGCATGACTAGAACCATAGAAAATTATAACTTCCGAACGAAAAGGACTTGGGACTTGAAATTTTCAGGACAGGTGTGGATCTCGAATGTCGCGTTCACGTTGATCAATGAGCAAAATTAGACTAGGGGTCCCGTAAATATGTAGAATAATGTATTCAAACTACGAACGAAATTTTATTTAGATCGCATTACCAAGACCATGAATACCGTAGAATATTCCAGCGAATTATCGAAAAAAAAAAAATGATCACCTAAAGCACTGACGTGAAGTGTCACCCAAGTTTGAAAAGTTTTTTTACAGCTGTCAAAAATTTCATCAATTGGTTTCTTGAACTGGAAAATGCGAATCTACCTACAAGGTGGATGAACGAATGAAAGGTGGATGAACGAATGAAAGGTGGATGAACGAGTGCTCAAAAGCTCCTGACTTCACGGCAGTGCTTTCCATCAATTTTTTCAAATGAAAAAGCTATTTCCATCTCCAGTAAAGTAAATCATTCTGTGTTGTTGTTTGTTCGCATGTCAAATCGAAGTTTAACACTAAATCTATTCGAATTTTCAATTTAATCCTGAAAGGCCTAGATTTCATCCATTATGATATAGATCACGAATGGTACAACACTCGATTATGCTGGAACACTCCAATTAATTTTTGAGGAATTTCCTTATTATTTTCCCGATGGGATGCTTGAATGAAAGAATTGGATATTTCATGATTAATATTAGGGTGTTTTCTTATGTTAATAAGAATTATTTTGGATACAAAAAATTATTGTACGATTGCTACATACACTTGGGTGCAATAAAATCGGCCCACCTGAAATTCGACACAATTTCAAATGGGTTAGTATTTCTCGGAATCCGCTAGTCGGATTTTGATAATTTTTTTTTTAAATTGTAGGTCAACAGTCGGTGATAATTTTGTGTTAATATAGGTACTTCTGTTTGCAATTGAATTTCAGCATATACGGAGTGCAAGATTTATTCCTCAACTTTGACACACCCTGTAGATAAAAGGAACAGCAGCAACGAATGCCAAATGGAATCGGACTGAAGTACCATCTCTTCTGATCGTTTTGTTCTTTTAATCATGTATTTATCTCTATTATTACCGAAATTAGTGTTTCGAAACTGAGCTGATACCTTGGAAGCCCAGTGAAAAAACATTGAAAACAACAGGTTTTTCCTAAAACTAAATTATTTTAATAGCGGGTGCACGGTGGCCACACCATAACTCGAAAGTCGACTGCTGCAATGTAGTCTCTGACAATTCTCGAAGAATGTATACTTTTTGTAAGTTTGTTTGATGTTTCCCCCCAGGCAGAAATAATAGAGATAAACACATGATTAAAAAAACAGAATAACCAGAAACGATGGAACTTCAGTTTGACTCCTTTTGCCATTCGTTGCTGCGGCTTCTTGTATCCACGGGGTGTGTCAAAGTTGAAGGAAAAATCTTCTTATCAATCTTGCACCTCGCATATACCTTAATTAAAATGTAGAAGAAAATATCTTAGGATAACATTATTATCGAAGGTTTAAACTAAAATTTAAGAAAAAGAACATCAATAACCGACTATCCGCTCGTGAGATATCCATGTTTGAAATTGTGTCAAATTTAAGGTGGGCCGATTTCATTGCCCCCAAGTGTATTTCGTAGGCGCATTTTTATCACAAATTATAGAGGGCTTGAAACAACCTCAAGAGGAAATAAACTCCTCTGTAAAAGCTACGAATATTGGTGTATAACTGATAGGGCAGGCAAACCCAATTTTTTGTAAAAATTGTGTTCATATTTCGTTCTGTCTTCTTCCATCCAATTTCTACATTTTCTGCCAAGTTCAGTCGAAAAATAATTATAGTTCTTGCGATTCCCATATCACTCATTTTATTTGGGGTAGAAGAAGAGTATATAGGGTACACCATGTAGGGGGTAATTGGCATGGAAAGAAAAGTTCCCAATCGTCAAAGCCAATAACAAAGAAAGAAAATCGATTCTTTACAACTTGGCCAGTGTCGTAGTCAGTGGTGTCTCGTGAATATTTATCTTGGGTCGGCCGATACTTAATGCATGTACACTGCATCCTCACTCCTCACGAATTATACTGTGTCTGGATTTTCAGAACAACCAACAAATTCTCTTAAAGCATAAAATAGGTGGTGAATTCAATAATAATCATCATCTACATAAAAAGCACTTATATAAACTAATTGGTATTTATATTACATCGTCCTAAGGACAACATAAGCCGGACAAGGCGGATTTGAATGTGCCCTACCTCGTCTACGCGAAGTAGATTTCTTTAATTTCATTATTTCATATATATTTTTTTTCATCCAATGTTGTGAACTTGTTTCTAGTGAATTGACAGATTTTACATAAAACTATTGAACCTATATTAAAAAGGTAAATATTAGATCATGGAGAATTCAAACTTTTTCAGAAATACAGGGTGTTTCATTGGTAAACGTACATACGTTAACCTCAGGTAGAGCTACCCTAGACGAGTCCAAAAAATCTACATATAATAGGTCTTATCAATTTCATAGACGAGATACAGGGTGATTTATATAATTGCCAAGATTTTCAATTGCTTATAACTTTTGAACCATCTGGTATAATCAATTGATATTTGGAACGTAAAATAGAATTCCATGGTTGAATCGATTCATCTTTGAACTAATCAACAAATCCAGATCTGAATTAAAAAAATATGGTACTTTTCGCAAGCTGTGGTTCAACAGTATGAAGGAATATTGGAATTTGATTAAAATATTCGGAGAGAGCAGGAAATTTTCGATGGGGATCAGTAGATTTCAGTGTCCCGCACGACATTTGACCCATCAAAATTTTTTCGAAAGATTTAATTCAGTTGTGAAATTCCACTAACTTCACGAAAATTGAGATTGAATTCGAAAAATTGTCTGATGGGCTGATGAAAAATTTGTATTTTTTTTTCATATTCTGATTAATAATTTCAAGAATTTTTCAGAAAACTATGAATTTTGTATAATTTATTCAAGGTGATCAACAGTGGGAAAATTTTGTACCTACTTAGATGGAGAATGACGTGTTCAAGCTACCTGCGAAATTTTGTCTAGATCGCATTACCAGAACCATAGAAAACTTTCGAACGGAAAGGCCTAGGGACTTGAAATTTTCAGGGAAGGTTTGTATCTTGAATGTTGCGGTCACGTTTATCAATGAGCGAAATTAGACAAGGGGTTCCGTAAAAATGGCCGTTCAGTGAAATTCCACACATAGATGGAGAATAATGTATTCAAACTACGTGCGAAATTTTGTCCAGATCGTATTACCAAGACCATAGATACCGTAGAAAGTTCTAGCGAATTAACGAAAAAAAATGGGTCACATAAAGGACTGACGTGAAGTCTTGAGTTTCGCCTTAGTTTGAATTTTTTTTTGACAGCTGTCAAAAATTTCTTCGATTGGTTTTTAGAACTGAAAAATGCGAATCTTCCCACAAGGTGGATGAACGAACGCTCAAAAGTAACTGACTTCACGGCAGTGCTTTTCTCGATTTTTTTATTGAACGCTCGATATGAAGAAATCTATGCTTACTCTATCACATTCTGGGTGTGCTCATCAGTGTATCCACAGTTCGTAATATGCGCCTGCGACACTGTCAAAACGAGATCGTAATATGGACAAGGCCTCATCTCGACGTCCACTGATTGATCTGCTTCTCCAGATGTTGTTACCCTAGAAGTTTCTTCTATACTCCTTTCTCTAGATCTTTTCGGAACACGGCCGTATCTTACAGCTGAAAAAGGAAAAACAGAAATGTTATCAATAAAATTCTTGGTATTTGAGAGGTCCGATGTTTATTATTATGAATATCCACCGTAAAATTGTGAGGGTGTATTAATCTAAATTACGAAATTTTAGATTCTAACCCAATTATGGAGTTCCTTCACGCTTCATCAGACAAAGCACCAAGTTAATCTCACGTTTCAATAGAATTAACATTCTCAGGAATTAAGATGAAATTTCAGTTCAGTTCTCGACTCATATTAAACTTTGTTAGAAAATTTTATAGTATTTCATCAACTTCATAATCCATTTTATGTTATATTTTATACCCAATATGAATAGAGAAAAATTTACAATATAATCTATCGTAAGCCTAAATGACTTTATAATAAACCTGCCCATTATTCACAAATTCTTCATTATGTTTTTCATTGAAATTCGAATTAATTCTGAAATGTTTCAAAGGCATATTTGAAAATATTTTATGGTAATTTTGATATACACAAAAATAAAAATAAAAAAATTACCCATGAAAGAGTGAACGTTGTGGGAACAAACTGATTCACTTCAAGAGTTCTCCTTCAGAGAAGAACGACTTACACATTGCTAAAATTATACGCTTGATGGCATATTGATCAGAAAAAAAAAAGAATGTTCCCTCCCATTCAAAACAATAAACATTCCATTGCTTGTGTTTCAATACATGTGTTCAGTTGAAAGATAATTCTATCATATTTGCATTATCTCGTCTTCCGTCACATTGTTTTTAAAAAGCTAAGGATATCTGAAATCATTCTTCGATAATATGAAAATTACATTGATTTCTAATTAACACTTTCGTTGATAATTTTATGAGATGTTTAGTAAATGGAGTTTTTTTACTGAAGAAGTTACTATGCACCAGGCATGGACAACCTACGGCCCGCGAATACAATTCTCTTGGCCCGCCAATGAATTTTTTCACACATGACGCACCCCCAAATTTGCCCTATAAAGATACATTAACAAATAATATTCGTGTAGCAACAACATTAGTCCCACCTAATATTGATGCTCTTGTGAAGAGAAACGCAACCCCAGGTGTCTCATTAGTTGAAAACTAGTGACTGATGAGTAACGGAGTTTTTTTTTGTTGAGTTTAAGTTTTTTTTCATTTATTGTAAGGAACGTTAGGTTTATTTCATTTTTGTTGAATAACTTCAATTACTGGTAGAAAATTTTTTTTCGGCCCATGGTCTACAAAATTTTTTTCTATGTGGCACTCTGCAAAAAAAAGTTGCCCATGCCTGCTGTGCCTGTTCGAATTTTGTCATCAAAAAATGTATACTCACAATCTCTAGACATTCCAACAGCCAAGCATTTTTTGAACCTACAATACTGACATCTATTTCTATTCAGTCTTATAACAAGACATTTTCCATCTCTCAAACATCGGTATTCTATTTGTTTTTGTATGCTCCTTCTGAAAAATCCCTGAAAAAAATATTTCAAATTATATGGACGAATAGAACTAATCGATTAAATTTCGAATATAACATGCATTCCCATTTTTGTGATGAATGTGTGTTGATCTTCGTTACCTCTTTTTCCTAACAAGTCATCACAAAGTCTTAATGGACTGGACCTCCTGAACAAGAACAATGAGAAGCTATCGGATTTCTCTTGGTTTAGAAGTTGGAGGCTTCTAAAGTTCGTGAATATATCTTCTTCAAACCTATTTTTTCAACAGGAAAGGCCACAAAACAATTCTGTTCAGTTTATTTATCGACTTTCAATTATTTCTCCGCGAATGCCTTCAAGAATATTAGAATTAGCGAATTAAAGAACCACAGTTAAAGCTATCAGAATCAAAAGTTTTCGGATTAGTTGAGATAATATCGGTAATCGGTAAATTGAATCGAACACTGAAAAAAATGAATCCGGAGGAATTTCCTTTTAAGTGGGTTACTGTTGTTTAAACACAACTATTGTTATTACAACATGAAAAGACCGTTCTGAGAACAATATGTACCTACAACATAACGTGCCGATTCCGGTTGAAGTGAATTGAGTCCTATGAACAGGAAAAACGGTAAGTATAGCAGTGATCAGGTACTTTTATTTTAAAAGCAATATGTACCTACAACATAACGTGCCGATTCGGGTTGAAGTGAATTGAGTCTTATGAACAGGAAAAACGTTAAATATAGCAGTGATCAGGTACTTTTATTTTAAAAGCAATATTTTGTTACAGGAATATTTAGTAAAACATTATGAATTCAACAGGAAGTTTTGTTATTTCGCACAGAAACTCAGATTATTTTTGTCGGAATAAATCTGGTTTAGCTAAAAGTATTTTAGTCCATGTTGTATCACATGGTTGTTTGGAAAAAAATATTGATCGAAAAGCGACAGAAAGGGTGTTAGTTAATTGTAGACAATAATTCCGTAATCAAATTCGCTGAATTGTGTCCGAAATCAGGGACAAAATTTCTTTTCATTTATAATGAAGTCTCTCATTACTGGTATTCAACGAATTTTTCTCTTATTCGGCAGAATAATGTCAAGATACTCTATAATAAATATAATTTAATATGAATTTTCCCCTGATTCCAGACACCTACTCGCCAAGTCATTCTTTAGACAGAATTCATAACAAGGACGCCTCGGTTGCCTTCTTGAGTACGGACCGGACTAGGGTGCCGGAGGTCTGAGTTCGAATCCCGACATGGATGTTGTGGATGTCTGGAAAATTGGAAGTGTCCTAAAAAATTGAGACAATAGGGACCTTTACACTTACGCTCCAGTCGCGCGCGACAGTCGCGCGCGAAAATCGCGAGTGATTTTCGCGCGCGACTGGAGCGTGTAAAAAATTGCCTTCACACTACGCCGTCGCGCGCGAATTCGGTCGAGCCATTCCAGTCGCGCGCGACTGGAGCGTGTGAAAAATTGCGTTCACACTACGCCGTCGCGCGCGAATTTGGTCGAGCCGTTCCAGTCGCGCGCGACTGGAACGTTAGTGTAAAGGTCCCTATTGACTGACTATTGCAATCAATAAGGTCAAAAACTAAAATGATAAAAATTCCATTACTGCCAAAACCACGTGGTTTATTCAATAGGAAATGCAAGAAATTCCAGCTAAATACTAGATAACTACACAGAAAATTCCTGTTTTCGTCACCGTATTATTTTACTGTTCAAATGACGAACTACAGTTTGGTTGCATCAACTAATGTAAAACTTGTTATTTCTAGAGGCATCAAACGACCGGAATTGTCACATAAAATCAACAAAAATTCCGTCTGTCGCTTAGATAGGGGCAATTCCCTGTAAAAGTAACCGAATTCCTGTTGTATATACTAGAAACTTTGAGGGAATGTGGATTTTTCTCGAAGCATAAACACGATTTCACAGTGAATGTCTGTGGTAGTAAATTAAGGAAAAAAATACGCTAAAAGCGCTGACTTGAAGTCTGGAGCTTTTGCGAGCTTGTTCACATTCACCGCCAGAGGAAACCATCCAGCTACTAAACCCGCACAACGCTGCTTGACTTCAATTATCATCAAACTCCGGGAAACAAATAAAGTCATTTTATAAAATCGACACTCTAACAGATGGAATCGCATAATTATATAAAATATATCAATTTTCTTAACAAAAATGTAATTAATTTTTTTAAATTTTTATAATGTTTCAATTCCTAAAAATTTCACATGAACCTTCATGTCCTCATTTTACAACTAAATACGAAAGTTTTTTTATTTATTTTTGAGGATTTTTGAGATATTTTGTGTGATATATGAATAGAAGTGATTCATAAATGAATGATAAACATTTGAGTAAAATTCGCAGGGGTTAATTCGATGAGAGTGTATCAAGTCTTAGAATTCGAATGCTCTCATTGATTCGGCGAAGTCATTGTGAATTGCGGGTAGATACTTGAATTGAGGTTTTATGCTGATCCAGGTTTGAAATATTGAATATGGTGATCTCTTGACAGATTTTAGTTCGAAAACTGGATAGATTATCGTCCTACTTGAATTATCGCCACCTTAACCCTCTAGCAGAGGGATGAATAACCTATATAATATATATATAATTGGAATAATATAAGGAATAGGCGTGTTATCAGAAAATTGAATACTGATCAAGGATTTCCGAAAAAAATGCATAACAAAACTTTTAAGCCTACAACTCGAGCTTTTATTTTTTTCTTGGCATTAAAAATTTCTTCAAACGTGCGTCCAAGAAATACAAATAACCCTATAATTCTCAATTCAGTTGAAGCATTGAAGATGAATAGGTACGGTTCTTTGAAATTTTGAATATTTCTTTGGTCTCCAGAAGCAATTGCAATTACATGATCATACACGAAGTAATCTTGTTTCCAAGTAAAACTGCAGCATGCGATCGTTTCTGTAAAGTAACGGTTGAATGGCTGGTTCAACCTGAGTTCGTTTCCGTTGCCCTGGGGTCTTTTTGTTTCGAGGCGTTTTTGTACGATTCTCCCTTTCTTTCCTAGATTGATGCCCATTCAAGGAGATGTTAACCTTATTCGATCTCTGCCGTTCCTTTGACGGTACCTTTTCTATACTCCTTGGAAGCATTGAATTATCGGGCTGTTCTCTGTGGTGAAAATACATCATGAAAAGATATCAAACGGTAAACTGGTTACTTTATCTGTAGACGATATGGTTGGATAATTTATCCACCAGAACTTCTTCCCTAACCCCTGAACCAGAGACATTACAGCGGTTGTTCCTGCTGATTTCGCACAGAGGTTTATTAGATCATCATAACCTCGTTTCACAAACCAATAATATAACGTTTTTCAAGTGAAGCCAGCTGAAGAATGCAAAAAAAAACTAAAAAAATTACGAAAAGCACTGCTGTGAAGGCAGGAGCTTTTGAGCGCTCGTACATGCAACTGGTAGGTAGATTCGCATTTTCCAGTTTTAGAAATCAATTGAAGGAATTTTCGACAGCTGTCAAAAGACTTCTGAAACCTAGGCGAAACTCCAGACTTCAAGTCAGTGCTTCAGCTGACCAATTTTTTTTCGATAATTCGCTAGAATTTTCTACGGTATCTATGGTGTTGGTGATGGGATCTGGACAAAATTTCGCACGTAGTTTGAATACATTATTCTTCATCTATGTTTGAAATTTCATTCCAATCCAATGAGTAGTTTCGAAACTATCAGGAAAAAAATATTTTGAACGGCCATATTTACGGAACCCCTAGTCTAATTTTGCTCATTGATGAACGTGACCGCGACATTCGCGATCGAAATCTATCCAAGTTCCTAGGCCTTTTCGTTCAAAAGTTACAATTTTCTATGGTTTCTATGGTCCTGGTCATGTGACCTGGACAAATATATCATTCTCGATTAAAATACAGAATTTCATCTCGATCGAATCCGTAGTTTCGAAATTATCGAGAAAACAAAATTTCAAACGACCATATTTACGGAATCCCTAGTATAATTTTGCTCATAGATTAACGTGATCACGTCATTCGATATCCACACCTATCCTGAAAATTTCAAGTCCCTAGGCGTTTCCGTTCAAAAGTTACAATTTTCTATGGTTTCTATGGTTCTGGTCATGCGATCTGGACAAAATTTCACATGTAGCTTGAACACCTCATTCTCCATTCGAGTGCAAAATTTCACCTCGATCAAATCTGTTGTTTCGAAGTAATCAGAGAACAAAATTTTGAACGGCCATATTTACGGAACCCCTGGTGGAATTCTGCCCACTAACGAACTTAACCGAGGCATTTGGGATCTGAACCTACACTGAAAATTTCAAGTTTCTAGGACATTCCGTTCGAGAGTTATCGTGTATACGGCCCGACGGACAGACTCGAATTTTTCGACGGATTCGTCATCAGTGAGTCGAACATAGTCGATTGAGACCATTTTCGGCTCAAAATTCGAAAAATACGGACATCGTGACGAAATGATATAGCCCTCGTGTAAGTAGTACGAGTAGGGATGAAACGATACGAGTAAATACAAGTACATACTCGATACTTTTCACCGATACAAAGTACTTTCAGTATCGATACTTTGAAATTGAGTATCGAGTAGGTATCGGTCAAAAGTACTCATATCAGTATATCGATAACTCAGTTCTCAGTTCAATAGTGTAACAAATCCTAAAATTTAAATTCGAGTTATTAAGGTGTGTACAGACATGCTCCGAATATCGTACCGAACCGCGTCGCGTACCCCGCGAGAGCGAATCAAATTCACGAATTCAAATTGCACCTCTACGTGCGATGAATTTGATTCGCTCTCGCGGGGTACGCGACGCGGTTCGGTACGATATTCGGAGCATGTCTGTACACGCCTTTACATGCATAACGTTCCTAATACAGCGTTCTATCAATTTTCAATACTGAAACAACTCCTATTTTGTATCTAATCTAAATATCCGGCTGTTTTGATAGTGTTGATATTAACCGTAGAGATCATAGAACTATTGAGATCATTCAGCCATTAGATTATAGAATAAAATGGATTAAGTTTTGTGTTGAAGTCATTGAATTTACTTTTTTTCTCAGCTCTTTCATAGAATTACATGTGATTTTTCTTGGGGATCATAGAAAATTTCAATAATTTTTTAGTTCGATCATAAGATTCAATTCTTAAAATATTTATCGATGATTTTCTGTTGAAAACTGTGTAACACAATTTTTGTGATATTCTTTGATTGGTTCATAGAATTATGAAGTTCATCATAGATTTATAATATGTACATAGTTGTCGTTTTGAATAATTTTAATTCTTGAAAAATTCCATTAGACATTTTGATATATGAAGTCCTACCTCCAGACCATAGAACTATTTTGATCAGTTATGGGATCATAGAATAAAAATGGATTTAGTTCCGTGTTGAAGTCATAGAATCTTCGTCTTTTTTTCAAATTCGTTCAAAAAATTATATGTGATTTTTGTTGGGGTCATAGAAATTTAAATTCCTCTTTAGTTCGATCATGAGATTATTCCTGATGTTTTTTATTGAAATCCTAGAGATTTGAATATTAATAGATTATTTTCAATTTATAGAATAATGAATTTCATCATAGATTTATAATACAGAGATGTCAGTTGGAACGATAAATATTTTGAAATCATATTACTTCCATATTTTAGAGTAGAAAAATCAAGATTTCAAGGTAAAAACTAGAAATTACCAATTGAAATTCTCGAAAATTTCGCGATTTTCGACCCTCAACCAAGAAAGATTTGGGTGCAGTTTTTTCCATAAATTCTGTGTTTTTCATATTTTTCAAGGTGAGAATATGAATCACATCAACAAAGTTCTATGGTGGTGTCATAGAATCCCCTGACTTCCGCCTGATCACGAATATAAATATCTGACGAACCAAAGAGTCCTGTTAAAATTTATCTATGCTTCCATTTAATTCCATAAATTTCCTTATCGAGACCATAGAACTTTTATTAACATTAAATTATTATTCGTTCATAGAATTGAAATCAGTCAAGTTCTGCGTTGAAGTCATAGAATCTTCTTATCCGCTTATCCTTCGCTAGTAAGATATAAAAGAGGAGTTGATTCAGTATTGAATTTGATAGAACGTTGTATTAGGAACGTTATGCATGTAACTACTTAAATTTGAAGTTTTGGACTTGTTACACTATTGAACTGAGGTGTCGATATGTCAATGTCACCATTTCATTTCAACATTGATAAAAAAAAATTGTAGGTATATCTCAAACTGAAGTTTTTGAACGCAATCGTTTTTCACTTCCCTTTTTTTTTGTCTTAGTTTTGATTTGTGTTTTTTCCATTAATTTTGTTCTTATAAAATAAAGAATACCAATACTTATACTTTTTTATGTTTTTACTCTTTATTTTCCAAAAACTTATAAATACTTATTCTTTTTTGTGTTTTTACTTCTAATTTTCAAAAACTATTCGATACGAGTAAGTATCGATACTTTTCAAATGATACCAAGTAAATATCGATACTTGACGACCGATACAGTATCGAGTAAAAGTATCGATACTTCAATGGTATCGTTTCATCCCTAAGTACGAGCGTTCAAAAAGAACGAAGAAATAAAATGTAACGTCTTTTTCAAATTTTATGTTTGACCCAAGTGTGACACTTTATTTGAACCAACCCTTTGAGGAGATTTTAAAAATTTCATGATACACAGGGTGATGCGTTGAAGAAAATTTCAATTATAGCATTGCTTCAATGTAGATTTCACTGAGAATTTTCAAAAAAAAGGAAGATTGGAATCAAATATAAGGTGTATTTTATATTTTATGGATATAATGTGAAGAAATAATAATTAATGATAGTAATAAAGAAATCTCACCTTACAGCCTTCACACGAAGTTACACCATAATGATAGCCTGATGCTTTGTCTCCACAAACTTTACAAGGAACAAAAGATTTGGTTGTTGATGAACTATTGGAATCCGCAGGAACATAGTGTTCTGTAAAAAAACGGTTATTGTTATATGTTATATTTCATGTCACAATTAACTAGAACATAATTCTAGGCACTACTCTTTTCTCTTCAATTATAATCAAATGGAATAAAAATTAATTAAAAGAAATATAATAAGAATTTGAACCTGACTGTCGATATACACACCTAGCGAACCCCATCTATTCACCAATATAACCTTTTAGCCGCTAGTAACTTAAATAATTCGATCGGAAATGTCCAAATCTGTCTAAAAATGTTGATGGAGATAATTACGAGATAATTTTCACACGCGCACCCTTCATAACTCGAATTTAAGCATATTTGGCAGTGAAATTTCGATTAAGATGAAATCATTCGAATTAATCCTCAATATTTTTCACCAGGGCACCCTACAGACCACTCTCTATTAACTCCCATTTGCCGATACAACATATCAGGCAGATAGTAACAAAACTCGAATTCGATCAAAAATATTAGAATGAAATGTGATATTAGACAAGATGAAAACTTTGTGATCCTGCTTCCTCAATCGCATTGCGTTATTCATTGAATTTTTTGAAGCCCTTATTAGGGATAGATTGCTATGAAATTGTTGACTTTTACATTATTCACGAGTTCAATAGAAGAATTATTAGTAGGTATGACGTGTTTCGGAGAAGTTTGTGCAAGTTCTAATGAATAATCATCAAGGTAATGTTTCATTTTTTCATTTCATTTGGCATCAAAACAGTTTTGTGATTAATACGCACACTTCTTCTTTCTTCACTTTTCCATAGTTTTCTATACAAATTGATGATTTAAATTTAAATTCGTCACAGATGCCATTCAGTTCCTCAATTATATCAAAATTGCTTTCACTGTTGAGAACTATGTTTTTATTTCAAATTAATTCGTTCGTATCTCTGACCGAAAATTCCTTCCAGAAATTTACGTTGGAGGCGTTGCTTCAATATCCTTCAGCTCGAATACCATAAATGTCATGAAAATGTTTGCACTCCGATCGATGTTTCTGCACAGCACCTCAAAGAAGTAAAAGTAACTGTTATGCAATACTAATTTGGAATAGCAAACGGTGTGACAAAAAACTGAATAACGTTGGTATTCAACGTGGTTATCATACTTGGGAGTACAACATGACGATGGTGAGATCGTTGACTAGTCTTGACTACTGATATGGTATTGATTGTTCATGCAGTTATACACTGCGGTTGTCTGTTCCTGAGAAATCTTGATTGATAATTCCATACATGTTTTTTTGATACACAGTATTTTTTTTATTGAAGCATTACAAAAATATACCGATACCTATATTGCTCTGAAATAAATCATAAAATGGAACAGTGGAAACCAAAATATTTAATGTAATTTCGGATATTTTCATTTATCGAATTCCAACTGTCCCACGTTGAGGTCTGGTTTCGCCAGATCCATCAACCTTATTGGTGGACGATACCTTCACAATGTGAGCTTCTTTCTCCAGTTTCCTCCTTGTACAGTGTTATGTTCCTTTAATTTTGTGGTCTTCATCCAGAAGTTCTGAGTGCTCAGCGATCCTTGATGTTTTCCTTTCTCCTAGTGTTGTCGATTTTTTGACTTTGCGGGCCGTTTGGTTTCTACTAAGTTTTTTCTACCACAAGTAGGGTATTGAGTGTAATTAGTTTCCATCATGTCATAATTCTCGTTTTTCTCGCTTGTTTCATTTCGTCCGTCAGCTTTTTAGCTGTCCAATTTGAAATTTGAATTTTTCAATCATTTATTTTCCTTCACTGTTGAGAAATTCAATATATTCCACATAATTCTGTGATTTAATCTCTTGAAGTATCCATGGCAGTAATTGTAACTTTGTTCTTGATGAGATCCCATCTCGATAGAAAAGACAGTCTTCAGTAATATCTGAAGAATCCGTATGTTGTAAATCAGCAATTGAATGCGGTAAAGCAAGTGATGAAGCTGAACCTAATTCTCCTAATTTCAGCAATAGTAGGAACTTATATAGAAGACCTTCATCAGACTAGTTCTCACGTATGCATCCGAAACTCGAGCTCAAAGTTCAATAACCAAACAGCTAAGGAGAGGTGCAGAAATGAGAACCAAAATAGAAGACCACAAGACAGCTTCAGCTAAGAGTTTGAACAAGCGCGCTAAAACTCCTGACTTCACGTCAGTGATTTGATCGAATTTTAGGTTTTACTTCCGTGACATCTCCAGGTATTGGGGGATATAAATGCCCCCCACACTCCATATGCGGAGCCTATCAATCTAAGGCTTTCTGAAAATACTTTTATGTATTGTTTTATCCCTTCGAGCCAGTTGTAGTTGTATGTTCACCTTCTTAGCCATCAAATAATTTCAGTGTTTTATCTCTATCTTGTCTTCCTCTTGTTAGCTTTTTCACATATCTTGCTATTCCTATACATGGAAGATGGTGAGAAGGTTCGATAGCCAAATAACTTCCAATCAAACAGACCATCGTCATTGTCCTCAAGAGAATATCTGAAAATGTTTAATTTAGCACGTGCGATCATTTTTTGGTGAATGTCAATGTTAAATGAAGCTGGACCGAAACATATTCATTCCGAATGAACTTTGTGGTGTACCTACTATTAATTTAGTGTATTCTTATGAAGAATAGATTTCACCGAAAGCTACATATCATATAGTGCGGTCAGAGTAGATTCGTCATAATTTTTTTTTCCAATAAAAAATTGGCCTTGATGGTGAAATTCTTCAGTCGAATGTACTCCTATCTTACAGTCCGATTCGAATATGCTCCCAAAAACTTTTATTCACAAGTTCCCAGCTATTGATCAAATCTTTTCAGCTGAGTTACTCACTCATCGTTACAAGGTCTCTGCTCTGAACTTGACCTTAGTTTTACGGTCTTGGCGGTACACTATCCTATTTCTCTTGCACTTTATTCTTGTTTCCTGCTGTATGGTACTCGAAACCCAGACTGTTTTCAGGCTAATTACTGTTTACGATGTTGTCATGGCTTACTGATCTGGAGATGAGTATTTACTTTCGAATTCTTTCTCTTGAATGAATTCGTACTTAAAAATTCATGGTTAATGGATAAGTAAAATTCCGATTCTCAAGTGTGAAGATTAGGTGTAAAAGTATATATTCTGAAATTATTGAATTGTTTAGTTCACCATTGGCCACTGTGGGGAATGCCCAAGGGCCCCACGACCCATTGGGCTTCTAGTTCCTGCCAGATCATCAATCGATATTACCGATAAATATATATCTTTTACGAAAATGAAATGTCAATTACTGAATCTGAATATATTATAAAAACCATTTGCGCGTTTGTTTAGATTCATCACCAGCTCCGGTTACCTATGCAGGTACTTCGAAATTATCGAAAATACAGGAAAATGCTTTGAAATCAGAATAAATCGTTATATTTCATAATGTTTTCAATTCGAGATGTCAGATTTTGACAAATTTCAGGAATTCTAGAGACAGATTCTGTGAACCCTGTCAGTGTGACAAATAATAATATAATTTTATTTTCATGAACTTCAAAAGATGATATCACAGAATCATTATCGAATTTCTCAAAACCAGATCAGAAAAACTCAATATTGTTTATGGAAGAAACAAGAGCGCAAAAATATGAAAATAGTACTACACATTAGGCATTCTATGAAATTATCTCTGGCACGAAGTTGAGCGGTTGATAGAATACATACAGACTTCAACATAAAAAATTAGTTTGCCGAAAAATATCCTCCGTCATATTATAGTTATGTATATTGAAGGTATCATCTTAATGAAACTTGACCAGAAACAAATCCCAATAGAACCGCATCTATTCATCATTACATTAGGCGTCATGCCGAGAACCCAGAAACCTTCAAGATGCAGATAGATATAATAATTTGTACACACGTATCTCAGCAAGATACCAAGAGAAATCACCCGTATTTATCTTTGATTCACTCGAAATATCACCACACTGGCGCAGCCAGGGGGGGGGGCTTTGGGGCTGCAGCCCCCCCCAAAGACACAAATTCTTTGATTGAATTTAAAATTTAAAAAATTAATAAAATTATTTAAAACCGATTTATATATTGCTAACGATAGTAATTTAACAAAACCAGTACACGAATGGGTGAATTTTTGATGAAGATTTGTAAAATTTGGGCGAGACCGGTCAAAATTTATATTGTCCTGGTTTCAGGTTAGAAAAAATGGTCACCTTACTCTGGATAGATCTCTTCGTTAGGAGCCATATGCATGCGATGTTTGTTTTCTCGGCATTCATTTATTGCAAATTTGTATTCTCTTTCAACTTTTATTAGGAGATTTTTTCTAAACGGTATTATTGTTGAAGTTCAAACTGAGGAGATGAAAACTCACTGATTGAAAAGGATCACAAACTCACCTATATAATAAATTGATCCGAATTGTTCACAGAAATGGTTCGAAATGGTCACCACACCATTTGTTTGATGTGCACAAAGTCTTGCCTGGTGTAATTTCGAATGGTCACCCATACTCTTATTTTTTCAAATGACCCATGAAGAAAAAAATCACAGGGGTTTAGATCGGAAAACTTAGTCATCATACGCATCATATAAATTAATTCCCGTATACTGACCTCACACAGCTGGTAATATCTGAAAATTTAAATATCAATACGAACCTAATGAAGATCCGTGCTAGGAAATTCTCATATTTGCGGATAACTCTGATATGAATGAGTTTTGGTATATGGACTTATTTTGACGAGTTCTATTGCTGGTCAAAAAAAGCCTCACCTTCACAAGGTATATTATGATTTCGAATTCAATATTGACGACGTAAAAGAAACGACGTATTAGATATATTAGGAACATCTGAAAGACGGCTGAATATTTGATATTATCAAAAAGGTCTAACCTCGTAAGGGAACGAGAAAAAAATCAATCGATTATAGAAAATTTAAAATTAAATATTGAGAAATTATGAATTCTTAAATTCGATTGTTCATTGATTCTTTGTTTTATTATTCCTTCCTTTTTGAGCGCTCGTACTACTTACACGAGGGCTCTATCATTTCGTCACGATGTCTGTATTTTTCGAATTTTGAGCCGAAAATGATCTCAATCGACTATGTTCGACTCACTGATGACGAATCCGTCGAAAAATTCGAGTCTGTCCGTCCGGCCGGCCGTATACACGATAACTATCGAACGGAATGTCCTAGAAACTCGAAATTTTCAGGGTAGGTTTAAATCTCGAATGCCGCGGTTAAATTCGTTATTGGGCAAAATTCGCCGAGGAATTCCGTAAATATGGCCGCTCGGTATTTTGTTTTCCTGATTACTTCGAAACTACAGATTAGATCTAAGTGAAATTTTGCACACGGGTGGAGAATTGCGTGTTCAAGCTACATGCAAATCTTGGTCCAGCTCACATGACCAGAACCATAGAAATCATAGAAAATTATAACTTTGTGATGGAAAGGCCTAGGGACTTGAAATTCTCACGATAGATTTGGATCTTCAATGTTGCGGTCACTTTCATCAATGAGCAGAATTTGACAAGGGGTTCCTCAAATATGGCCGTTTGAAATTCAATTTTCTTGATTATTTCAAAACTATGGATTTGATCGTGATAAAATTCTGTATTTGAATTGAGAATGATATATTGGAGCTACATTTCTCCAGATCGCATGATCAGAACCATAGAAACAATAGAAAATCATAACTTTCGAACGGAAAGATCCAGGGACTGGAAATTTTCAGGATAGGTTCAGATCGCAAATTTCGCGGTCACGTTCATCAATGAGCAAAATCAGACTAGGGGTTCTGTAAATATAGCCGTTCAAACAATTTTTTTCCTAATAATTTCGAAACAACTTATTGGATTGGAATGAAATTCCGCACATACATTAAGAATAATGTATTCAAACTACGTGGAAAATTTTGTCCAGATCGCATTACCAAGACCATAGATACCGTAGAAAATTCTAGCGAATTATCGAAAAAAAATTGGTCACCAATTTTCTTCGACAGCTGTCAAAATGTTTCCATTTGTTTTCTAAAACTGAAGAATGCGAATCTACCTACAAGGTGGATGAACGAGCGCTCAAAAGCTCCTGACTTAACGGCAGTGCTTTTCGTCATTTTCGAATTTTTTTCCCATCTTTCGTATATTTCTAGTTTCATTATTGTTCAGTTCAGCCCCCCCCAAAACAAAATCCTAGCTGCGCCACTGTATCACCATTACGAAACGGTGCATTTCCTACTTTCACCGTCAGCTGGTATCGAATAGATTTTCGTTATTTGCATTATCGCATTATTACGTGATGCGAAATGAATCTTAATGTCCTATACAGGGTCTTTCACGAGGAACCTCACCCATATTTATACGGGAAACTACTGAACGTATTTTCATGAAATTCAGCACTTATAAGTATTTCACGATGCTGATGAAATCTAAAATATTTTCAAGGCATGAGCACCTCCGGTTTTTCCGGAAATGACGTCAACTTCCGTTTTTCAAATTAGAACACCATTTTTTTATTGCAGAAATAGATTCCTTAGAAAATTTCAAGTTATTTTGATGTAACATTTTTCAGTTTTGGTTGGAAAATTCTCTCTGAGCGGGAAAATTCGAAAAAAAAATCGAAAATAGAGCTCCGCTGAAACAAGAATAACTTCGAGGTTTTTGGATGGAAAATTTTCATTTTTGGGATTTTTCAAGATGTAAGATTGATGTATCCACTTTGAAAATCGAAATCGCGATTCATGATACAGGGGGTGAAAAAATCGCTTTCAAAGTTAGGGATGACAAAATCGTGAAAAATCAATTTTTTCAAATTAGAACCCCATTTTTTTATGGCAGATATTGAATCTACGTTAAAAAATAATGTGAGTGTATGCATCACACCCTTGCCCTAAAATGGATATTTTCTGAGTTATTCACAAAAAACTGTTTTTCGTCTTGAATTTTCAGCTATTTCTTTTCCCTTCACGCCAAAAAGATGAAATTTTCAGGAACTGTTACTCAAACCATGTTTTAGATTTTACTACCCTAATATGCGAGAGAAAAAAGTTACAGGTTGTTCCTAAATAGATGGCGAATTTGGATTCGAATTTGTATCGGAAACCTCTTTATTTCAACTAATCGGCCATCGGTTTTCTCTCCAGTGATAAATAAATAATTCCTTATGAACCATATGCAAAAACTTACCATGTTTTACATTCTTTTTTTTTAATGATAGATATCATTAATTACATCTGCCAAATTCCTCTTTATTCAGTAGCATTTTGTGTTTACTATTAATTTGGTGATAATTCGTATTAAGTTATAAAATCGATCACTATGCCTAATTTTACCAATGAAGATTATTTAAATCTCATTCTACTTCATGGAGAATGTAATAAAGTTGTAGATAGAACGATTCGACTGTTCATTGAGAGGTTTCCTGACCGACCCAGACCAACGAGAGATACCATTAACAGAACCATGACAAACTTGAGAAATGTCGGATCTTTCGTTAAGAAAACTATACACAGAGAAAAAAGTGTAGTAGAAGATGAGAACAACGAAATTACAGTTCTTGCATCTTTTCGTGTGAATCCTCAAAATTCTCTCAAAGATGCCGAGATTGATCTGGGATTATCTCAATCGAGTGTTTGGAGAATATTAAAAAAACATAAAATGCACCCATATAAATTCAATAGGGTACAGCATTTGAAGGAAACTGATTTCGTCAGGAGAACAGAGTTTTGCGAAGCTATGATGATTCGATTTCAAGAGAATGAAAACTTTTTGGACTGTATAATTTGGACAGATGAATCTAAATTCAGAAAGAATGGTTCTTTCAATAGGCATAACAGTCATTATTGGGATGAAGAGAACAACCACCACTTCAGACAATGGAACTTTCAAGAGACCTGGAGTTTCAATGTTTTTTGCGCCATCAAAAATAATGCAATTCTCGATGTTCACATTTATGATGAGACTTTAACTGGTAAGATAGAACACTACACATGTTTGCATTATTTAAAGAATGTTCTCCCTTAGGAGATAGATATTCTGACATATTGACTCAAATAATTGAGTCGCTAGTACAGAACCATAATGACTTATGGTATCAACAAGATGGCGCGCCTCCACACAATTCACTCAATGTGTCAAATATCCTCTACAGGCTATTTGAAGATCGATGGTTGGCGAACAATGGTCCACATCTTTGGCCACCACGTTCTCCCGATTTAACTCCTTTAGACTATTATGTTTGGGGTAGGATAAAAAATATTGTCTACTCAACTCCCCTGACTGATAAAGAGGACTGCATAGAACGAGTCAGAAATGCGTTCAGGTTTGTTTAGATTTTTAGATTCATAGTTTTGAAACTCAATTTGGTTTTTAAACACTTTTGCAGATCTCTTCCTCCCGATGAAATAAGAAGAGCAACGCACGAAGCATTCCTGAGACGTATAAATAAATGTCTAGAAATTAACGGTCAAAACTTTGAGCATCTTCTCTAGTTATAACTGCGAGAGTTTGCCATGGTTCTCCTAATAGTAACTTGAAGTCGGTTTCAAGAAGGGGTGAAAAATCTACAGCATGGTTCAAATAACAGTTCCTGAAAATTTCATCTTTTTGGCGTGAAGGGAAAAGAAATAGCTGAAAATTCAAGACGAAAAACAGTTTTTTGTGAATAACTCAGAAAATATCCATTTTAGGGCAAGGGTGTGATGCATACACTCACATTATTTTTTAACGTAGATTCAATATCTGCCATAAAAAAATGGGGTTCTAATTTGAAAAAATTGATTTTTCACGATTTTGTCATCCCTAACTTTGAAAGCGATTTTTTCACCCCCTGTATCATGAATCGCGATTTCGATTTTCAAAGTGGATTCATCAATCTTACATCTTGGAAAATCCCAAAAATGAAAATTTTCCATCCAGAAACCTCGAAGTTATTCTTGTTTCAGCGGAGCTCTATTTTCGATTTTTTTTTCGAATTTTCCCGCTCAGAGAGAATTTTCCAACCAAAACTGAAAAATGTTACATCAAAATAACTTGAAATTTTCTAAGGAATATATTTCTGCAATAAAAAAATGGTGTTCTAATTTGAAAAACGGAAGTTGACGTCATTTCCGGAAAAACCGGAGGTGCTCATGCCTTGAAAATATTTTAGATTTCATCAGCATCGTGAAATACTTATAAGTGCTGAATTTCATGAAAATACGTTCAGTAGTTTCCCGTATAAATATGGGTGAGGTTCCTCGTGAAAGACCCTGTATTCTGGACATTTCCACTTGAATTACGACGAAATACTCAAGACGGATTTTACGTTACGAATGATTGAAATGAGCTATGAAAACGATTAGGAGGTAAGCAACACGATTAACTTACGTACTTACTTGCCTTTATTATATTTTTTGGATCACATCCTCAACTCGAGAGTTTGGATTGATACTCTCAACTAGAAATTGTACATTAGCCTATCTATTAGGTAATATGAAAATGTTCTCAGAGAAAGGTTTTTTAAAAAATTTTGTAATTACCAATTCATGGATCGGGAGAATATTTGTAACTTTTGATATAATATGTACCACATCTTGAAAATAGACTGAAAGCCTAGATAGATCAATCGTGGTTTTAACCAAAGAACACGGAATCTCGGATCAGGTTCAATCCATGGTTTATTTAACAGCCTTGAGATTCATTTCTTTGGGGGTTGTTTTCATAAACACGAGCGTAATTTTTCTGTCCAAATGTCTGTAATTTTCCAATTTTGAGCCGAGAATGGTCTAAAACGATTAGGTTGGGCTCAAACATGAATAATTCGAGGTCGAATTCAATTCTGTCCGTACGTACGGCCATCAACACGATAACTTTCGGAAAAAAAGGCCTTGAATTTTTGAGTTTTTCGTTCGAGGTTTAAAACGCCGGTTGAGTTTGTAAATAGGGAAAATCTGTTGAAGGGTTTGGTAGATAAAACCATTCGAATTTTTCTTTACCAATTCGTAGAATACTGATTTGATCGAATTTAAATTGTAAAATAACGACAGTTCATGTGCAATTTCGGAACCCGGGAAGAATAAAATTTCAAAAGCAATGTCGTGAAGTCAGGGCCCTTTGCGCATTCAAACCTCAAAAGTACCATGAAAATTTCAAAACCTTAGACCTTTTCTTTTGAAAGTAATCGTGTTTACAACCGGAAAGATTCTTCATTTGTGGGTCCAACCTAATCGTTTGATCATTCCCGGCTCAAAGTTCGATAATAACTGTAATCGGGTAAAATGATAGAGCTCTTGTTTATAGAAAGAAGCGCGCCAAAAACAATAAATTTTAAAAAGTTAGGTAACTATCCGTCATTACCCTGTTGAAATTGTGCGTCTACACTGTCTACTATGTCCAATTATCTCAGAACGGAACTAAAGTGACATTCCACGTTTTTTCCCTTCACCCTTCATATGAGGCATGGATGAAAATGAGTTTCCTGATTTGGTTCAAAAAATTACACTTTGTTGGCTATTGTGATATATTCCATTAATGCTGTTATTCCATCTGTCGTTTCTCGGGATGAATATTTCGAAGTTTGGCGAGGTGTGATGCAATGACAGTGCATTCATTTTCGTTGAGGACGAGAAAGCGGGCGAAATTAATTGGGTCAAAAATCGTCGAAAGAAGTGATTTGGTGTATGAAATAGAAGGGAAATCTAACGAATTCCTAGCCTATTTATGTTTTTGTCAGATTTTCAGCGATTTACGGGGTAATTTAAAATTGACAGCTACCAGTACACTCTGGAAACATACGTTTGTGATTTGAAGATAATAGCCAATATGGATCTGAAATGAGGTAAATACGATAAAATAGATCTTCTTGGGACTTCATTACACCACCCTCATAGATTTTCGACAAAAGAAGTCAATTAGGGTAAAAGCTAGAGGTAAGTTACGAATTCTAACGATTTCTAGCCTCATGACATGTACCTATTTTTCACATTTCAGGGAACTACTGAAAACGTTCATAATGCAAAAAATTATAGAAAGCACTGCCTTGAAGGCAGGAGCTTTTGAGCGCTCGTACATGCTCCTGATAGGTAGATTCGCATTTTCCAGTTCTAGAAATCAATTGAAGAGACGTTTGACAGCTGTCGAAAAAAATTTCAAGCTAAGGCAAAACTCTAGACTTCACGTCAGTGCTTGTGACCAATTTTTTTCCGATAATTCGCAGGAATTTTCTATGGTATCTATGATCTTGGTGATGCGTTCTGGATAAAAAAACTGACAGGTAGTTTGAATACATTATTCTCCATCTATGTGCTAAATTTCATTTCAATCGAATCAGTAGTTTCGAATTTATCAGAAAAAAAAAATTTCAAACGGCCATAGTCACGGCACCCCTAGTCTCATTTTGCTCATTGATGAACGTGACCACAAAATTCGTGATCCGAACCTATCTTGAAAATTTCCAAGTCAATAGGCCTTTCCGTTCGAAAGTTATGATTTTCTATGGTTTCTATGGTTCTGATCATGCGATCTGGAAAAAATGTGGCTCGAATATATCAAATTAAAATTTCGTCACGATCAAATCCATAGTTTTGAAATTATCAAGAAAACTGAATTTCAAACGGCCATATTTACGGAACCCCTAGTCTAATTTTGCTCATTGATGAACGTCACCGCGACATTCAAGATCCACACCTATCCTGAAAATTTCAAGTCCCTAGGCCTTTCCAGTAAAAAAGTATAATTTTCTATGGTTTCTATGGTTCTGGTCATGCGAGCTGGACAAAATTCTTCATGTAGCTTGAACACGTTATTCTCCATTCGAGTGCAGAATTTCAACTCGATCGAATCTGTAGTTTCGATAAGGAGAACAAAATTTCGAACGGACATATTTGCGGAATTTCAAGTTTCTAGATCGTTCCGTTCGAGGGTTATCGTGTAAACGGACGGACAGACTCGAATTTCTCGATGGATTCGTCATCAGTGAGCCAAACCTTATCGATTGAGACCATTTTCGGCTCAAAATTCGAAAAATATAGACATCGTGACGAAATGATATAGCCCTCGTGTAAGTAGTACGAGCGCTCAAAAAGGCCCGAAATGAGGTGAATAAGATACGATTCAATACATCGTCTTTCAACTTCACCCTTAGCCCTTTTCAGTAGGTTTTCAACGATCTTAAGAATATTATCAACGTAATTCATTCATTCTAGCGAGTGTACTCGAAGGAAAAATAGAATTATTTGCAGTTGGAAATGGGGCCAATTAATAATTTTCAAAGATTTTCCATCCTCACAATACAATATTTTTTTCAGTTTTCCAGAATTGTATGTGCAATTTATCAAAATCAAATTTCGGATGTGAATATCGAGAAATGGACCGATTTAGAAGAATTTGAGAAAAATCTTCTTTATCTTCTGTTTAATATACGTATTCCAAGTAATTCTGTGATTTTATTTCTTAAAGTGTCGAAATTTTGTTCTCCTTATTTGTTCAAAACTACTGATTCGATTGAGGTGAAATTTTGCACTCAGATGGAGAATGACGTGTTCAAGTTACAAGCAAATTTTGTCTAGATCGCATGACCAGAACCAAAGAAAACATAGAAAATTATAACTCTGTAAGGGAAAGGCCTAGGGACTTGAAATTTTCAGGATAGGCGATCGTGAGAAAATTTTGTATTTTAATGGAGAATGATATATTCAACTACATTTCTGTCAGATTGCATGACCAGAACCGTAGAAACCGTAGAAAATCATAATTTTCGGACGGAAAGGCCTAGGGACTTGAAATTTTCAGGATAGGTGTGGATTTCGAATGTCGTGGTCACGTTAATCAATGAGCAGAATAATACTAGGGGTTCCGTAAATATGGTCGTTTGAAATTTAGTTTTCTTGATAATTTCAAAACTACATATTCGATCGTGACTGGAGAATGATATATTCGAGATACATTTTTCCCAGATCGCATGACTAGAATCATAGAAACCCTCGTAGAAACCTTAGAAGATTATAACTTTCGAACGGAGAGGCCTAGAGACTTGAAATTTTTATGGTAGGTTCGGATCGCGAATTTCGCGGTCTTGTTCATCAATGAGCGAAATTAGACTAGGGGTTCCGTAAATATGGCCGTTCATAATATTTTTCCTGATGTTCTAGAAAATGAATAAAGAATAATGTATTCAAACCACATGGGAAATTTCATCCAGATCGCATTACCAAGACCAAGACATAGATACCGTAGAAAATGCTAGCGATTTACCGAAAAAAAATTTGTCAACTAAGCACTGACGTAAAGTCTGGATTTTCGCCCTAGTTTGAAAATTTTTCAATTGGCTTCTAAAACTGGAGAATGCGAATCTACCTACAAGGTGGATGAATTTTCCAACTTTGATTCAATTCACAGCCGTTGAAATTCATCGATCGGAGGATCGATGCCGCAGAGAAATTTAATTTCGAACAAAATTTGAATTCGCGTATGATAATCCATAAATATTCCCCTATATTATCCACAATAACAAAGGGTATGCTTGGGCATCATTTCAAAAAACTCAGATCCACCTCTGTCTTGCAGACGCATGTCATGAAAACTTGTCGAAGACTAGAAAGATCCATTACTGGATAGTTAGTACTCAAAATAAACAGGTACAATAATAACCATCCTCTATGAGAGCTGTCTGTCGTGTCATTGACTGGATAACCTTGGACTAGACTACAAGAATAATAATTCTTCAATATCTAGGTATGTAATTTTTTCCTTTCGAGTGGATGGAGTGGTCGAAACATATCGAATAAATATAAACTAAAACAAGAAAAATATGTAGGGAAGCCTGAGAATTTTACATGAAACTTTATTATTTCCACGTCTTTCCGTTTCCCATTTTCCATGAATATTTCAGAACAATAATAATAGATGGGCGATTTATATTGAAATACTCTGCAACTATTCAAAGTGAAGTTTCAAAGGGAAGGGTATTCGAATGAGTGTGATCATACCTATTCTCTTTCCGTGTTTCTGCTCACAAAATTAGATTAGAGTTCTTCAGCCAAGAGGATCGATAGCAACTGATTTTTGTGCGAAAGTTCATGCAATCGGCTCTTGGAGATTTATTTAACTAGAGTTTGAACGTTCTTTGTCTTGTATTGAACTTCCTTGATTGTCAAATTTTAATAATAAATTAACATAAATTCTAAGTATTTTTGCCTTATTTGAATAGTAGGTTAATAGCTTCTGAGGTCCTTCATTAACAGTTTTTCAGGAAGTTTCTTCAAAAAGAAGAATGATTCATAATCATAATAAGTGTTCGAATGTTATACATTATATTTTCAACGAAATTAGTGTCATTATATTTGGAAATAGCTGGTGTCTACACTGTATACATTGTTCTTTCAAAATACACTTGTAGTCAACTCTTTCAGAGTTTCTTCAAATAGCTCTCTTCACATAGCGACGTAAAAATCGATTCGGAACTAGTGTGAGCAAGCGATGATCGATTTAAGGGTAGCTAAATGGACGTACTCTTGCGTAGTCTAGTTCCGAAATGGTTCTGAACGCTATGTGAACAAAGCTTATGTTATAGAATTTTTATCGATTTCCCCAATAGTGAAACTATAGCTGTGATCGTACAATTAAGAGGGTCATCTTAAAGATCTCAGTCTCTTCAGAAACTCTCACCCTTGGGTATGTCGTAATAAAGACTGGAGGGTCAAATTGCCGGAATGAGACGTACTATGAGAGTACCTATCTAATATTCCTTCGTTCTTACTTTATGGTGAAAGATACTGGTTTCGAACCATCAAAACCTTTCGGCACTTTCTATGATTATATTTTCAGATAAAAAATGAGTCGATGACCGTTGAAGGTTATTAATTATTATTCATAAACATTCCGAATGAATTGTTGATCTTATTCTCAGACAACGTTTTTATACATGAACGTCTTAATGGTATTCAAGCTCCGGAAACCAGTTCCTGCACCAATATTCGAGACTCATTTATTGGTTTATCTTCCAAGGAGAAATTAAAAAACCCTATCCGAAATCTGTAATTTCAACTCGACGAGCCCTTCACCAAACCGGTTCGCTCTTAGTATCATTGAAATATTTTCGGAAGGTATTTGTTACAGAGAGTATACGTTTTTATTACGGTATCTTCTTTGTCCGGACTCTTCAATTCATGAATAATGTAAAGGTAAAATGTTGAATTATATACATCAATGATTTAATTCATAAATATGAAATGAGAAATTTTGGTTGAATTCAAGAACCCATATTTGTCTCCACAACGATATATTATCTTATAACTCAACTTGGCTCGTTATTCCATGGTAGGCGATCCACATGATGCCCTAACGAAAAGAGGAACAAGAGGGTACTATAAAGTTTTATATGATTAAATAGTAAATGTGAAAATTATGAAAAGCACTGCCGTGTGGTTAGGAGCTTTTGAGCGCTCCTTCAGCCAGCTTCCAAGTACATTCGCATTTTCCTGTTTTAGAGACCAATTGAAAATTTTTTTAACAGCTGTCAAACTAAGGAGAAACTCCAGACTTCAAGTCAGTGCTTCTTTTTCGATATTTCGCTAGAATTCTCTACGGTATCTATGGTCTTGGTAATGCGATCTGGACAAAATTCCGCACGTAGTTTGAATACATTATTCTTCATCTATGTGCGATCTGGACGAAATTTGGCACGTAGTGTGTATGTATGTATTTGCAAAATTCATTCCAATCCAATCAGTAGTTTCGAAATTATAAAGAAAAAAATATGTTGAAGGGCCATATTTACGGAACCCCTAGTCTATTTTGGTCATTGTTGAACGTGACCGCGACATTCGAGATCCACACATACTCTGGAAATAGGACTAGGACTATCCGTTCGAAAGTTATAAATTTCTATGATTTCTATGGTTCTGGTCGTGCGATATGGACAAAATGTAGCTTGAATATATTATTCTCTACTAAAATACGAAATTTCGTCACGATCTAATCGATTACCAAGAAAACTAAATTTCAAACGACCATATTTACGGAACCCCTAGTCTAATTTGGCTCGTTGATGAACGTGACTGGGACATTTGAGATCCACACCTATCCATTCAAAAGTTATAATTGTCTATGGTTTCTATGGTTCTGGTTATGCGATCTGGAAAAATTTTTGAATGTAGCTTGAACACGGTTCTTCATCTGCAAAATTTCATTTCGATCGAATCTGTAGTCTCGAAGTAATCAGGGCGAGAAAATTTCGAACGGCCATATCTGCGGAACCCCTAGTCGAATTTCCCCCAAGAACGAACTTAACCGCGGCATTCGAAATTCGAACCTACCCTGAAAATTTCAAGTTTTTAGATTGTTCCTTCGAGCGTGTATACAGTATACGGACGGACGGCCGGACGGACAGTCTCGAATTTTTCGACGGATTCGTCATCAGTGAGTCGAACATAGTTGAGAAGAGTTTTCATCACCGAAAAATAAAAAACGAATCGAAGAACTAAATGGTGTGATAGTGGAATGGTGATTGAATGATATATTCAAGCTACATTTTGTCAAGATCGCATGACCAGAACCATAGAAACCATAGAAAATTATAACTTTCGAACGGAAAGGCTTAGGGACTTGAAATTTTCAGGATGAGTGTGGATCTCGAATGTCGCTGTCACGTTGGTCCATGAGCAAAATTATACTGGGGGTTCCGTAAATATGGTCGTTTGAAATTAAGTTTTCTTGATAATTTCAAAACTACGGATTCGATCGTGACGAAATTCTGTATTTTAATGGAAAATGACATATTCAAGCTACATATTGCCTAGATCGCATGACCAGAACCATAGAAATCATAGAAAATTATGACTTTCGAACGCACGAACGAGCGCTCAGAAGCTCCTGACTTCACGGCCGTCCTTTTATATCTACTTTATTGTATACGCCATGTCAAGTTTTCACATTTTCGAATGGTCACCCATACAAATATTAGGAAATTAAATTCTAAATGTTATACATGTAACTTCAAGATTTCCCCTCCATGTACGTACAAACTGTCCAATTTATACACAGTCTCATGTAAATCGTAACACTAAAGAGCGGTAGATATTTGATGAATGATGACTAAACCAAACATCTAACTACTTCGATTTTGACCATTCAAATGAAGTCTACAGAGGTCTTTTTGTTGGTTTGCGCGAAGATTATTTATCGTTCAGAAATCAGGAATGGATTTCACAGGACCAGAAACAACGCAGGAGAAATGCAAGAGTTGCAGGACCGTCTTCTTCGACTTATCGCAACAAAAAATCGATTTTCCACTACCTACTAGATCACTTGCCGATCAATAGTTAGCTAACAAATATGGAACATCCCTTTGGGGATGCACAACGGCCGTATGAGAGTCAGACGGAGACGAACGGAAAGTCGCAATGTTGGAAGACCCACTTTTTCAACCTAATAATGCCCGTCCTTTTATAGCAAGACTATCCATAGACTGACTTTCAGAAAATAATCAACTTCACATGCCAGCCTCGATCTCCGATATTTCGTCAATCGAGCATGTTTGGGGCATTATGGGGTGAAGACTGAGGAACTTGCCGCAGACGCTACAAGCTTTACAGCACGAATTACTTGTTGTTTGCGACACAAACCTCAAAAGGAAACCAACAACCAACCATCCTTTAGAATGCCACGAAGGGCGAGGAAGTGTGTAATCAAAGTAACTCATTCTTGAATATAATAATGATTATATTTCGTTATTTATCCTCTGAATTTGCTATCTTTTACTCTTTTAGTAGTTGAACATTTTTTCGTAAAATTCCAACCCATTCTTTGTGTTGCTAAATTATTCATGAATTTTTGTACCTATTCTGAGAAGATTGTGAAAAATGAAACCAGGCGATATCTTTTCGTTTAAAAGTTAATTGTCCCAATTTCAAAAACCTTTTTCCACCGTCATTCTCAGTTCATAGATCATTTTCGCAGATATATCATAATAATAGCAGACCCGGCCATGCGTTGCTGTGACTAAGGTGTAGGTTTAATTATATTGTAATGAGATATTCAATACAGTGGATTTAATATTATTACTATCAACGCTAACCTTCTCCCAACTTAACCCTAATCTAACCCTATTCTAACTCTATCCTTACCCTTACCTAACCCTATCGCGACCCTAACCTAAACCTTACCTAACCCAACGCAAACCGTAACCCAAACCTTTTTTTTTCGGGTTGTGAAACAAAATCTGCTGCCAGATTCAACCACGACCTGTGTCGTGGGATATGTCGGTTTGGCTTGATGTTGTTGCCGGACGACTAAAAAAAACATAACTTGGGGAAATGCGAGGACAACCAGAAAAAACATCCCTGTCCGTACTTCGATAATACCCTATATATAGAGGTCCTCTTCCTCCTTTCTCCTTATGACACCTGTCAAAAAGCCGTAAACGCCTTCTAATATCCTTCATGCTGTATCATTTTCTCTATTATATTCTCAACTGGCGGTAATCGGCCTATCTTTTCAACCAGTGCGTTCCTTTCCTCCGCCCATCTAAGGCAGTGACAGAACCTGTGCTACGGGTTATCTAGAACGTGGCATGCTTGACACAGATCATCCCGTGTCCGACTTAAACTCTTAGTAAAAGTACCATAAGATCCATGTCCTGTCAAAAATTGAGTAAAATAGTACGGGGTCATTTTATGCTCACATTGGATCCACTACTCGAAATTCCTGATCAGCTTGCGCGTCTCCAATCGTCATTTTGCCCTCTACCATCCCATGTCTCATGCCTTTTTCTCAGTGTTCCCCTTCCTGCAATACGTCGATTGCCTGGCAGTGCTCCTAATATGGTATAAAGAAAGCATCTTTCCGCCACCATTAGGTCAATTGGTGCCATAGGTGGGATTGGTGGGAAGCCAGCAATCACTTGGAAAGACAGCCTCCGCCGACATAGTTCTGTAATCCGAAGCTACCCTCAAGAGTCCCAGCATAAATATTTGACAACCAATATATTTGTCAATAATTTTTCATTACTGACATTATTCTATATTCTTGACAGTTACGAAATCTATGCAGATTTTGTATTGGAAAATTTTCATAATTCCCTTCATGTGTCCCATATCATTGTTTATCCACTGAAATTTTTATAATTATTGCAAATGTTATCATTTCATTCGCATACGAAACGAGGGGAATGCAATAATATCGACAATAAATTAAATTGGAAATCGTGTCGTTATCGAGAAAGTGACTAGACAACGCGAGGAACTATTGAAAAGGAGAGCGTGGCTCATTCTATTATAATGTGGGAGATCGAGATGTGGTTTTTTTCTCCAGGAAGGCTTAGCGTTGTGCAGGTTTCATACTGCCCAAGCTGCATAAATTACATAAGTTGCATTGAACCTATGTGTATATCTACCAGTCACGATTTTCTCTCACGGGAATGGTAAGCTGAGGGAATCAAGTGCGAGTGTAATGAGACGTTTGTGGGTTCCCAACATGAGTTGTGCATTATTCCTTTATTGAGTCTTCTATAATAATGCCTGCTTCAAAATCAATGATTATTTATTGTGTCTTATGTTGAAAGTTGATCATTTTTAGGTATTCGATAATGCACTGTTTGGTAATTGTTGAAATAATTGAAATACATTTCATATTTAGAGGCCATTTACCTCCGTACTGACTACTGATCATGGGTTTTTCTTATGTTCCAATATGATTTCTCTACGAAAACGTTCTGCACCAAATAAGTTTCCAATACATTTGAATACCTTCAAATATCATTCTAAGTCACCTACTGAAATTTTATTGTGGGTTATAATATCGAATTATTTCTATTAATTACCACCTCTTAATCGGACTTTCTTTTAGTGCAGCGGTAAATATTCTCAAAAGGATTAAAAAGGCAACCATGATATAACAAAACCTACGACTTGAAACAAAAAAAAAGAAAATTCAGGAATTCTGGAAAGGGTCCTATTTAACATTGTACTTTAACTTCAAAATCGGGTTCCTGGGATTGGAATACACGAAAGAAATGTTCGAAAACGCTTTGTTCCAGAGATGTGAGTCAAGGATTATTTCTCCAATGGGTAACTTTTCCGAAATCACCATAATTTGCATGAACATTACCTGAAGAACCAATGTTTCCGTAGTAAATACGAAATGACCGCTAGTAAACTCGATGCTAGATAATTTTAAATGTCTTTGCTGACTGAGTGAACACCAACTGCGGTAGCTTGAGTTGCGAGAATTTTACCTCAAGAAATTCGCGGTAACACGTTCGAAACTGGTTTCATGTAATTTATAACGGAAGATGCTTTTGTTATTTCATAGAGAGTAGTTCCAGAGCGATTTCTGAGCTAACAGTATCAATGTGAGGATGATTAAGCTTCGCCATTGAAAATCACCCCTAGGAAATCATACAGGATGGAAACAAATCATCCCCGAGTCAGTCTCAGCTATTGGAATTCATCAAAACTCTGGAACTGGATAGGAGAGGAAGCTTTATATCATCATTCCGCATTGCACAAGACACCCAAAGCTCATAGAAAAATAAGGAAAGAACTCTTGATGAAAAAACTAATTATAAATCCCCAATGAAATCAACCCTCAACAAGAGGAAGAATAACTGCAGGAAAAAGAAATATCTGATGTGAAAGTGATCAATGGTAATCAAAGTTAATCGAATTAAATTTTCCACGTGGTAGGAATCAGACATTCCATCAACTCACTATGTAAAATCAGATATTAGTTTTCGAACAAGAACTAGACTGATCGGGATTCATCTGATCGACCAAATCATCAGACATTCAACTTCATATTCATTAAGCTCGAATTCGGTAAGTTTATAATCCGGTTGAATCAACTTACGAACATATCCAACCCAATGAATAATTCATGATCGTGTCCTTGGAATCGGGGATTGAGTCTCGGATTGAGTAACGAATATGCTAATGAGTTTAATGCCCACACTCACTACACGGTAAATTGGCCGTGAATGTTTATACGATTTCAGGTCTTATTTTTGGGGAAGTTGGAGGTTCATTGTCCTTCGAAAATCTATAGAAAAGAAAGATATAAACGAGAAGGAATCTCGAAGTGGGATTGTTATATATACTGTTTTTAGAAATAAGTAATTTTTTGGGAATTGAAGAAGGTGGCCTATTTGGATCAGACAGGAAGTGGCGTAAAGAATTAGTGAAAACTGTTCTAACCAGTTCACCAGATCTTTGAGCCCACACAAGTGCTCAAGTGCTCTAATGGGCTCCTGAGGACTTTCATAGCATCGTAGAAGAGATGGGGAAATTATCCTATCAATATCCAATGTAGGTACCTTTAAACAATTTGAATGAAAACAAGAATTATTTCTGAGTAATGCTGACTATAGAAGGTAATCTCATGCAATATTTCCAAAAATTAGTTGCTTTCCGATAGATTTTTTACTTCACAGGTGCAGCTATTGCATGCAATTAAAGGGGAGGAAGAAAATGCAGTTATTTCTGCTCCTTTTGTTCGATATCTTTCATTATAATCCAAGATGTTTATATTTGAATGAACAACTGGACATTGAAAGGATACGCAATATATTGGAAATTGTCTGAAGGTTAAGGTATGAGATATCAACGAATTTGCACCAAAGGCTATTCAAAAGTTATCGCACCTTCACCTCTTTTCGAGACCCATAAGAATGGTTACATTTTTTTTTAATATTATGTTAGAGAACATGAAGAGCAACTGCTGTTCATGAAATTTCTTCTGGATGTTCAGAGGAAGCTATAATAAAGGTAAAGGTTATTCCATAACAAACTTCTCCGAATAGGGCAACGTTAGGAATACATTTTTGCACGGATTTCCTTTGTATTTTCCTTGCCAAGGAGCGATAATTCAGCTTGTTTACATGACACATTTGATTCAAAATGAGCCTCATCGTTGAATATGATTATGTTGCTGAATCATCATCAACCACCTTTTCTTCAAGCACCAATTAACAAACTGACAACGTGGCCAGGTTGGCACCAGTTAAATTAGAGCTTATCTGGATATTCTAGAATTGTCTGTGAAAATATTACTTTCGTCAATTCATGCACTTGTATAGAATGTGGAGAGAGGTTTATTCTTTTACTAGAAACACCTACAAAGAGCTTGTTCTGCAAGGTCTATAGTGCTCTTGTATTTATCGAGCTTCCAATGTTCTGTCGAAGAGCCTTTCATGTTTTTGAAGATCCATTTGGAAATTATGCCTTGATTCGGCCCTAAGAATTATTGTCACTAGCATTGATCCTGTATTTTCATACATTACCCAAAGGTTTGTTTGACTACTACTTTTGCTAGATCAGATGAGGCCATGAGGGTTCTAGGCAAGGCTAAAGTGTAGACCATTGGAAGCCATTGACAATGGTTGTTTCGTTGTTTGGCCTGTTCGTCGGCATATTTCGGAGCTAGTTGGGGTGGAGGCTTATTCTTGTCTTGAAAGTCAAACTTTTTGGGCACTGAAATGACCCTCAAAGCATTACGGCAAAAAAATAAACAATAAACATCCAGAACATTCGAATGGATCACATTTACATCTTGAAAATTTGAGAAGCACTGGCGTGAAGTCCGGAGTTTTTGTGCGCTTGTTTCGGTGTTTAATTTTCCTTTTCCAAAAGATACAAATCACCGAAGTATATTGAATATATAAGAAAATTTCACTTTTCTCTTTACGTTGGATAGCTAGATAAATGAATGTTCACCTGACACTTTTTTCAATGCCAAATATGTGTACACACCATTTCAGCAAGATATGCGACGATTAGTTCCTGAGATACCGAAGTTTTGTGGAAGAATTTGTTTACAACCTATATATATATATAATACGCTACTTCCTTGTAGAAATACGATACCACGAAATTTCACATGAGCCTTCGTGTGATTATCTTCCAACTCATCACAAAGTTTCAACGCGATTGAATGGATAGTTTTTGGAATATTTAGGAAAAAATTCATGGAAACCTTGGCGGATTTCACCCATTAACGAAAGTAACCGGCGCATTCAAACCTCGAACGTACCCTGAATATTTCAATACCCTAGGCCTACTCTTTCGAAACTTATCGTGCCGGACGAACAGAATTGAATTTCACCACACGCCAACCTGATCATTTGAGGCCATTCTCGGCTCAAAATTCGAAATTTACAGACATTTGGCAAAATGATAACTGTCTTATTCATAGTAACATGCTAAAAATATCCCGAAAAAAGAGGAGTACCCATTCACAGCACGACAAAGTGAATATCTGTGTTTCAACTTGACCGAAATTTTTTTATTTTTAAATTTTTGAATTGAGAACCTACGTTATCTCCAAGATAAGGTGAGTATTTGGTTACTTTTACACCTGTTTATTGCGACCTTCGTCGTCGACGTCGATCCTAAACAAACATTCGGTTGGAAAGAAGCTATGTTTATATACACATATACAGAATAACCAATCCCACTAGAAAATCATTGAAACGGTCAAGATCCTATGGATCTGAAATATCCCTGGACAAATTTTAAACGTAAGTTCAACGTCCCACTGAAGTCGATTAGGGCTATAGACCGAGAAGTAGATAAACCTGTTCTTGAGATGAAATAACATAGCATCATCCGATGGTGGCAGGGCGTGATGTCCGGTATTTTACTTTGATTAACATCGAATACATACACATACCTCCTTACAGTCATCTTTCGAAGAAAACCATTTCATCTTATATTCCTATGTCCTCATCCTCATACATACAATGATTTTAGGACCGGATCCTGAACCGTAAAAGCGGCCTGTTTAATGATAAATAAAAATACGAGACCGAGATCAAACGGGTTTTGGAGTTGTGGTTTCAGTTCGGACCCCTCAGCGTCCTATTCACTGTTATGTAATTATGTTATGTAACTTTGTGTACGGTCTTTCGGATTTATACCCCTTGCGGGTTCGACAAAGAAGCTGACATCGTACATATTTTATATCGTAGATTGAATTTTAATGTATTGAAATTTGGGCACATTGATCCTAATCAAAAATAGAACTTCATTTCAAATTGAGTAAATAAACAGCAAACTTTGAACACTCCGTCTACAGTTTTCCTCGGAAATTATGGAATATCCTACCAGATGTCGAAGCAAATCTCTGGGAAAGTTGTAAAAGAATAGCTACAAAGTAAGAGCAACTGGTCAAAATGAGAACCGCTTTTCCGAAAATATGGAGCAACCCTCCGCGCCATGGAAATTGGTCATATCTACCAATTGTCTTGAAAGGCTGATTGAAGCGAAATCCCTCAGTTGCCTTCGTGAAGTGTTATGGTTTTTCTGCACTTTTTTCTAAGAACAAGATCGTTATCATTTCGCCCAAATGTCTGTTATTTTAGAATTTCGAGCCGATAATGGTCTCAAAGGTTGGACGCACAAATGAATGATTTGTGGTCCAATTCAATTCTGCCCGTTCTTCCGCCGTAAACACGATAACTCTCGAAAGGAGAGGCCTAGAGTTTTGAAATTTTCAGGATACGTTTGAGGTCAGAATTTTGTGTCAATCAATCTCAAATACTGAAAATTTCTTTATTTTACATAATTTTTCATTTACCCATTCATGAAATTAGAATCCGAATTATTTAATCGTTTCAATGTATAAATTATGTTATCTATTGGAAAATATACTACAAAATATGAGTAGTTCTGATCGTGTTATCAGAACTCTGAAGATGCATCATTCATTTTCCCTCAAATATTTTTTTCGCGAAAATATGTTCAGTGCGAAAATCCATCGCCACAATAATCATCATAATGATAATCGATCATTGATCATACACTGTTTACGTCTACGGTGTGTCAATTTGAAAATGTACCACCCTCAATTTCTCGGCCCCCATGCAAAATCAGAAAAAATGCAGAAAGAGGTAAACTTTGGTTCGTTGGGGGACATTTTATACGGTGGGTTGCGAACAATTTGTATCAACCCTGTGAACGTAATGACAGCCACGCCTAAAATCTCAAATGGGAAGAGGTTGAGTGACAACTTGTTTTAAAGGTAATTCAACTGCTTTTTCAAAAATGCCATACACTTGATTTTAAAATATTCCCTTACGAACCAAAGTTTACTTCTTTTTGCATTTTCTCTGATTTTCCTTTTCAAATCGACACACCTTAAACCAGTTTCAATTGATTACAGTAGTTGTTATCGTTCTGAAATCATTGATATCGAGGAATTTCATCAATTTAAAGGAAGATGTGATTTAAAGAAGACTTGTCATAATAATATCGATCTTCTAATTCGCATCCTCCGTGAAGTGAAAAGTTTTCTGATGATTTTATTATTGCTCAATCTTTAATATGATAATGGATGTTATAATCACCAAGCAATAGAAATACAGAAATATCAAAATACTGAACAGTAATCAATTGAACATTGTGGATAAGATTCACGAGAGCATTTACATTTTTCAAATTGGTGAAAAAAAATGTAGACATTAAGGAAAAACTTTCAACAATACATAAATAATCTTAAATTTCTTGACTTTCTATGGTCAGTAGTAGACGATAATCAAACACTAGATAAATTCTGGTCCTTTTCAATAGGTTTAATGAGATGTGCTGATTTATGATTCGATTCCAAATTCATTTGAGAAACTAGAGTAACGAGAACCATCTCAAGCTCAAAAATTTAGAAAAGCACTGCCGTGAAGGCAGGAGCTTTTGAGCGCTCGTACATGCACCTTGTAGGTGGATTCGCATTTTCAAGTTTTAGAAATCAATTGAAGGAATTTTCGAAACTTAGGCGAAATTCCAGACTTCAGTGCTTCAGCGGATCAATTTTTTTTTTCGATTATTCGCTAAAATTTTCTACGGTATCTATGGTCTTGGTGATGCGATCTGGACAAAATTTTGCACGTAGTTTGAAAACATTATTCCTCAGCTAAGTGCAAAATTTCATTCCAATCCGATCAGTAGTTTCGAAACTCAGGAAAAAAATAGTTTGAACGGCCATATTTACGGAACCCCTAGTCTTATTTTGCTCATTGATGAACGTGACCGTGAAATTCGCGATCCAAACCCACCCTGAAAATTTCAAGTCCCTAGGCCTTTCCGTTCGAAAGTTATGATTTTCTATGGTTTCTATGGTTCCGGTCATGCGATCTAGAGAAATGTAGCTTGAATATATCATTCTCCATTAGTAAACAGAATTCCGTCACGATCGAATCTGTAGTTTGGAAATTATCAAGAAAACTAAATTTCAAACGACCATATTTACGGAACCCCTGGTATAATTTTGCTCATAGATGAACGTGATCACGACAATCGAGATCCACACCTATCCTGAAAATTTCAAGTCCCTAGGCGTTTCCGTTCAAAAGTTACAATTTTCTATGGTTTCTATGGTTCTGGTGATGTGAGCTGAAAAAAAATTTGCATGTAGCTTGAACACCTCATTTTCCATTAGAGTGCAGAATTTCATCTCGATCGAATCTGTAGTTTCAAAGTAATCAGGAAAACAAAATTTCAAGCGGCCATATTTACGGAACCCCTCGGCGAATTTTGCCCAATAACGAACTTAACCGCGGCATTCGAAATTCGAACCTCCTCTGAAAATTTCAAGTTTCTAGGACATTCCGTTCGAGAGTTATCGTGCTGACGGACGACAGTGAGTCGAACATAGTCGTTTGAGACCATTTTTGGCTCAAAATTCGAAAAATACAGACATCGTGACGAAATGAAATAGCCCTCGTGTAAGTAGTACGAGCGCTCAAAAAATCAGGTCCTAAATTGTTTGCAGCTGTTTTCATATCCTGTATAAGATAGTTCCATGATTTTTCAGGTCTTTGACTCTCGATTATTTCAAATTCACAAGCATTTGTATAAAATATTCGTATTTACCTTGCTTCACATTGATAGTATTGACAGAGGATGTTACTCCAGGTGGAGACAAAAGAACAGAACTCGACGAAGTAGGGCTATTAGTTACAGTCAATGGCAAATGCAGTGGCGGAGGCGGCGAACCGGCAGAAGTAGATCCAACTGAGCCCGGATCACTGAATCCTTGAGTGTTACTATCGTCAGGGGTATCGAAAAAACTTAAGTTGAACTCCGAACCAGCGTCAAATGACACTTCAGGCGTTATTTTGTCGGGGGATGGAGCACTTCCTAGGTTCCCATTCAAAGATGGTTCGATTTTGAATACGTCCATGTTAATTTCAACAGAATTATTTCACCGAAATGCCGACCTTAAGAGAAATCATTATCAATTATTCAATTGGAATGACACAGTTGGTATTCTTTTTCTTTTATTATTCGAGATATTTTATGTAATTCGAAAATGTGCTGAACAGTCTCTACCATAAGGTAAACTCAGTGTGGAATATTAAAGGGAATGATTTTACAGGAAATTTGTGGAATTTTTACATTCCTAGTTACATCGAAGGAAAACTTCATATTTGTTTCTATTTCATCTACATTTGAAAAAAATTGGCAGTTCATTTTTATTGAAGAGAAGCCCTCTACAAGTTCTTAATTAATTCGTCACCATGGAAATTCTATCTTTCAATATAATGGTATAAACAATTTGATTTATTACTTTTGTTCACAACTTTAAAGTAAGATTTTGAATAAGCTCGAAGCATCAGATGTTTGGAAAACGTTTCGGTGATATAGGATGTTTCTATACTTTATGCACAAAGAACTCAGTAACTAAAAATATCATATTTCTAGTTGCTCCGACAAAAAAAATAAAAGTTGCAACAAAACAAATCGGCGTAGTAGGTCCAATAGATTAAATTATAAATAAACCTTGCAAATTTAATTCAAATGGTTGAAACTTCTTTTTTTATTAATTAAAACTGATTCATTTCGGCAAAAATTTTTGAACATCTTCTATGTATCTCAGATGTGAACCATTTTCGTACAAAAGTTTGGAGGAACGATTTTTCTTCATTTTCAGACCGAAGAAATCCGAAATTGAAGTTATGAATAGAATTGAATGAATTTGCTCTATGGGAAGAAGTGGTCTGTTAACTAGTGAATAATTATCGAAATTGAAGAATTTACATTGAATCTGATAATTTAATCGGTTATTGGAATAAAAATCGAAACAAAGATTGGAAAAGCAACAAATTGATTCGGAGAAATATTCAATGATTGTAAATTTCAACTTGGTGGAAACCGCCAGATATGGCAAAAAATTTAAACTGCACTCAAGATCATGATCTCCTGAAGAAGATAAGTGAGGATGAGATAAGGCGTTCTCTCCTATATTAGAAATTATAATCCTCTGAAGGTCAAAAATTAACTTTCTTCGAACCTTTTCCTTAAAACACAAAAAGTTTTGTACAGTTCATTCAATTATTATATTTCACCACTTCCCAAACTGAATTTTGTGATTGATGAGAATGAAATAATTCATTAATATTTATGACTAAAATTGTTTTGAAGAAGGTAATTTCTCAACCTTTAGATCTTCATATCTTCTGAACTGAAGGGGCGGCTCAGATCGATTTCACTATATTTCATCCGGAGACCAAGAATATAACAAGATCTGGCAAAATTGGGTATCCACTAAGTAAAAATTTACCTCTTTCAGAAACTAAAAATTATGAACAAAAAACAAATCAAAAAAATTCCAACTGTGTCGATTATCGAATCTGACCACTAGCACATGCAAAGAACCATCCGAAAGATTTAACACTCATCACATACATAGGGGAGGTCAATGCGCCTTCGCTGCAAGACTTCCGCGGTCCATAATTCACAACTACGCATCACGTGACATAACAACCGACGTCGGTAACGTAATTGACAGGTGGTAGTTGGGACGCTGGACGACGACGCGGATTGTGGGGACGCATCAAGGCCACGTGACAACGGCGCCTACCAGATCCTAATACGTCTTTTTGGACGGCGTGCCCGTCGACATTTCACTTGGGGTTAAGCCCGTACTAATGCTGCGGCAAGACGGAGAACAGGTAAGTGTACTTAGAGAGCTCGGATCTGATCGAGGAGGGACTGTAGTGCGGCCACGCTACCGGCTAAGGGCGATGACCGTTGTCTCTTGCAGCAGGAGCAGAGAGGAAGAGAGAAGGCTCCCAAATCACGATAAGAATGTAAATCCCTTATCTCCTACGATGTTGGAGCGAGCAACGGTGGATTCCTTGACAGTGGTACCATCACATGTGAGGCGACGACGTTTGTAACATTGATTAGATTGATGAAAGAAGGTGTGTTGATGTGGTTCAAATTTTTCGCAGAGGTACGGAGGCAACGACATCTTAATGAATGTTACATTACAGCTGAGTGAGTGTGAGTGCTTATTCAGTAGCGTCGCGATGTACCACGCTTCAGAGGGACATTGTAGATCAGAAGTTGCCACTGGTTATAATTTTGTTATCGAAAATTTAGTTGGTTATTTTTTTGGGTTGACTGTATCCGCATACCAGCACTACACATCCGAGCAAACCTTAGTTTGTGAAATTGTCGCTAAAAATGTCGGAAAGACCGATGAATGACATTTGAAAAAATTAGGCGCAAGCAAGGCCAAAACACGGCAAAACGAGCCTATCCACTCAACATTCAGCTTGAAGAGAACGCCCCTTTTTCACTCAAGTGGATATGTGAAATACATGAAAAATTAATGCATTTTCAAGTTGTCACAGCTGGTTCAGTTATTAGACGAAGACCATACACAGCTTGAAGGAAGAATCTTTTCAAGATATGAGGACTCGAAGTTGCCACTGGCCACCCAGCAGAAAGATAGTGTTTGGCGTTAAGGGTATGAGAATACAATGAGGAGAATTGTTGCATAATTCACGAGAAAACAGTTGAAAAACTTCGAAAATTCCTTATTTACTCATCGACATAAATAATTTTCGAATAAAACATGATTTCCATTCAAGGCAAAATATAAACGATATAATAAGAAAAAAATTATGGAAAGCACTGCCGTGAAGTCAGGAGCTTTTGAGCGCTCGTTCATGCACCTTGCAGGTAGATTCGCATTTTCCAGTTTTAGAAACCAATTGAATGAATTTTTGACAGCTGTCGAAAAAAATTTTAACCTTAGACGGCCCGGCCCACACACGCTGAAACATGCTGCGATACCTTGTATCGACTCTAGGATTCATGGAACTTGCATCAGTTGCATTAGCGCTCACTCACATCGAAACTTGTTGTGATGCCTGAATCGACTCGATACAAATCACATCAATAATAAAAATATGTATTTGTTGACATCACCCAAATCCATAGTAACCACAACAAATAGCAATAGTTGGCATAATAATCATAGTAACCTTAACAATATCGTCTCTCGACTTCGCATCGGGACAACCCCATACACACTGAAACTTGCATCAGTATCACCGATTCTGCCAACCATAGTAACCACAAATAAATAGCAATAGTTGGTATAATAATCATAGTATCCTTAACAATATCGTCTCTCGACTTCACATCGAGGCAACCCCATACACACTGAAATTTGCATCAGTATCACCGATTCTGCCTAGTCGCTCGCAGACCCGAATGGGATTCCAGACTCTGCATCGCTTGAAACCGCAACTGATACCTGATACGTGATTCAGAACTACACACACTGAAACTTATATCATGAAACATTAGAGTCGATTGCATTGCAACATGTTTCAGTGTGTGTGGGCCCCATAAGGCGAAACTCCTGACTTCACTTCATGATTCGCTAGAATTTTCTACGGTATCTATGATTTTGGTGATGTGAAATGGACAAAATTTCGCAACATGTTTTAATACACTATTTTTCATCCATGTGCGAAATTTCATTCCAATCCAATCAGTAGTTTTGAAATTACGAAGAAAGGTAAATTTTAAACAATCATATTTACGGAACCCCTAGTCTAATTTTGCACATTGACAAACGAGACCGCGACATTCGAGATCCACACCTATCCTGGAAATTTCAAGTCCCTAGGCCTTTCCGTTAGAAAGTTATAATTTTTAATGGTCCCTATGGTTCTGGTAATGCGATCTGGATAAAATTTCACATGTAGCTTGAACACCTCATTCTCCATTTGAGTGCAAAATTTCATCTCGATCAAATCTGTAGTTTTCAAGTAATCAAGAGAACAAAATTTCGAACGGCAATATTTACGCAACCCCTGGTCGAATCTTGCCCAATAACGAACTTGATCGCGGCATTTGATTTTTGAACATAACCTGAAAATTTCAAGTTTCTAGGTTGTTCCGTTCGAGAGTTATCGTGTATACGGACGGACGGACAGACTCGAATTTTTCGATGGATTCGTCATCAGTGCGTCGAACATTATCGATTGAGACCATTTTCGGCTCAAAATTTGAAAAATACAGACATCGTGACGAAATGATATAGCCCTCGTGAGTGTAGAACGAGCGCTCAAAAATTCGAAATGACGTGAAGTCATATGCTCTTTCGCGTTTGTTCAAATTCATCGCCAGAGCACTGCTGGGCTTCAAGTCTTATCAAACTCACCCCCAGTTTCTGAAAGACTAATCAAAGCGTAGTTGAGCCGACACAACATCAGTATAACAAATTTTCTAAACACTAGAAGACGAAAACTCCACACCAAATTTTAGTTTTTGTTTCTGAGACCCGAAGTTTTTGAAAAGTTTTTTATTCTTCTAGAGATACATCCTAAAAAAATTTCGCATGAAACTTCGTGTCGTTATTTTACAACAATGATCCAAATAAAAAAAATTCAGATTTATATATTTTCGACGGTCACCAAAGCGAGAGAAACAAGAGTTTTCGGAACGAAATACTCAGATTTGATTAGACTTCTTTCTTTCACGAGGGAATCCAGTAAATTCAATGTCTCAGCTCGAAGATGGTGTGGGAGTGCTTGGGTAAACTCAACGAAGTGGCGAGAATAGCAGTTTGTTTTTGGTCTTGATTCTCCGATACTCGGGAATTAAAGAAGCCGATTGAGTAAACGGAAAAAGGACTCTCACTTGCTTTTTATCATCTGAATGTCTCAGAAAGTTCCTTCGAAACACTGATAGATCCAAAACTTATCTTAATTTCAGTAAGCTTCATCTTTTTATAGGCTTCCTTGCGTAGCAGTGCCACCTCAGAAAGTATTTGTGAGATAAAGTCTTGCAGAAAATGACGAAGGTAGATTTTGGGGGAGATGCTCCGCTAGTGGAAGCCAGTTCAAATATTTCTTGGGCCATGAAATCATACGTGGTGCCTACAAATAATCCCGAAGTTCATGCTATTGAAGTACATGTCTTGAAATGGATGCAGAATGGTAGCTGTAGATGAATCTCTTAATAATTATTATATTAATACATCCATTATTATTATCTAATATATAAAATTCTCGTGTCCACAGTGTTCGTTGCCATACTCCTCCGAAACGGCTTAACCGATTTTGATGAAATTTTTTGTGCTTATCCGGTATCTATCAGAATCGGCCAACATCTATTTTTCATCCCCCTAAATGTTAGGGGTAGTCCACCCCTAAATTTTTTTTTTTTATTTTTTAGACAAAATTTCTAATTTCTATTTTTGTATGATACAACATACAAAAATACATACAATCCCCAATTTCCACCCTTCTACGATCAACCCTTATTTTTTAATAGCCAGAACAACGAGAGGCCGAAGGCCTCGAGCAATTTTGAAATTGCGAAAAAAGGGAGAGGTATGGCAAAACAACGTTTGCCGGGTCAGCTAGGTTAAGTTAGGTTAGGTTTAGGTTAGGTTATTTTGAGACGAGAGGCCGAAGGCCTCGAGCAATTTTGAAATTGCGAAAAAAGGGAGAGATATGGCAAAACAACGTTTGCCGGGTCATCTAGTTATTTATATTATTTGCATGTATGTCAGTTACAGTGATATAAAGTATGGACATACTCAATCGAGTACCACTGAAAATTATAACTTGTTTCGTCTGAACATTATATTTGTAAACTCTTCGGGCAGATCCATCCTTACACGGTCATCTCATCCGTCCAAATGGCTAGAGGCAGACCAATTATCCCTAGATAAATATCCGCGTCTATTCCCCCAGAAAATTGTGTGGAACCTACAGGTTCTGCTAGAAGAAGATGTAGGCATCATCGTCTATTTACACGTGTATATAAAAAGCAATCGCGAACCGGTTCGTCTCCTCAAGTTCATTCACTCCAGCGTACAATCGAAGTGCCCGTCTTTACTCCATAAACACAAGAACTACCTAATTATTCACCAATTTGTATTTTCAATATCTGGATTTTCTCGTTATGGAGGCGAGTGCTTGGCTTGATGCCAGATGAGTTCATTTCCCGTCAGGCATAGCAGCAGGACGATGTATCACTTTCTTGTTGCTCTAGTTGGTTTTGTAGAGGAGTTGTCGTTGTTTAATCTTGAAGCTCGTATAGCTGCCGATGAAAGATTCACGATAAAATTGAAACATTCATCAGTACAACGTGTTCTTTATGATGAATTATATCTGTCAGAGATAATTTCTTCATTGACAGTTTTGCCCATACGATTCTGACGTGCTTCCATAAAAAAACGGGGTAAAAGTACGCTTTGGGCTTTCATACGTTTTTGAGCGCTCGTTATACTACACGAGGGCAATATCATTTCGCCACGATGTCTGTATTTCTCGAATTTTGAGCTGAAAATGGTCGTAGTCGACAAGGTTCGACTCACTGATGACGAACCCGTCGAAGAATTCGAATCTGTCCGTCCGTGTCCGTCCGGCCTGCCGCATACACGATCACTCCCTAACGAAACGACCTAGAAACTTCGAAATTTTCAGGGTAGGTTCGAATCTCGAATGCCACGGTTGAGTTCGTTATTGGGCAAAATTCGACAAGGGGTTCCGAAGAAAATATGGCCGATCGAAATTCTACTCTACTGATTACTTCGAAACTACTGATTCAATGGAGATGTTATTTTGCACTCATATGGAAAATTACGTATTCGAGCTACAACCAGAACCATAGAAACATAGATAATTATAACTTTCGAACGAAAAGTCCAAGGGACTTGAAATTTTCAGGGTAGGTTTGGATCTCGAATGTCGCGTTCTGTAACTACTGATTGGATTGGAATGAAATTTTGTCTAGATCTCATCACCAAGACCATAGATACTGTAGAATATTCTAGCGAATTATCGAAAAAAAAATTGGTCACTCAAAGCACTGACAGTGAGTCAGGAGTTTCGCCTTAGTTGGAAATTTTTTTTGACAGCTGCAAAAATTTCTTCAATTGGTTTCAAAAACTGGAAAATGCGAACAAGGTGGATGAACGAGCGTTCAAAAGCCCCTCTCAAAATACGCTATTATTGAGTACATACTGGTTTAGAAATTGGCGGAAAATTCGAGTGAAAGAATGTTTTCTGAACGCTGTGATACTTGGGCATCAAACTCTTCGCTCGTGATTTACATGAACAGTTTGCGTGAAAAGATGTCGACTAAAAAATGGTGGGAATTATGGTAGATGTCTGTCCGAGTTATATCCCAACTCACTTGAGTTTCGTTGGTACATGTCACAAGATTTTAAAGTCATCAGATGCAGAATGATCAAGTCTCGAAATATAAAGATGAGGATTAGCCTTAGACCTGAATATTTTTTATCGAGATCTCAGAAAATGGCAGTTTTATGTGCTTTCAGTGAGAGGAAAACAGTCGGACTATTTTGTTTGTGTTAACGTCTTCGACAGCCCGACGTTTTGAAAAATGAAATTCTCTTCTATCTTTCAATTATTGAACTGATAGCAAATGAATTGTCCAATAGCTATTCCACTCAAACAGCAGTGAAAACGTAAGCTCCGCTGAAATAGTTATTTTCCTGAGTGTGGAAAGTGATACTTTTCCGCAAGAGACTGCAGTCGAGGGCGGAAAAGGCACTTTCCATATGAGTTAGGAACAATATTTTTCCTAATAGCGTAAATGAAATACTTCCACGGATAGTTTTCGTCTTGATATACTGATGTTATCAAAAATGTTCGTCTTGAAATTGACGTTATTAGAAACTATTTTTTGTGCGCTCAGCTCAAAGAGATATGTAAAAATTTAATGATTACGATACTCGTCAATATCAACGTGCGGAAAAGTGCTTCTTTCCAAACCTCAAGGCGCGTGGAAAGTAATACTTTCATAACGCTAGTAGGAAAATTATTTTTCCGGATCAGCTAGTTGACTTTATTGATGAATGTCCTCGAAGGTCTTGTGGTCTTGCACCTTGTGTTTTTTGAGGCCCTTTCTCAAAGAGACTTTATCGTTCCATAACTGACATTGTATGGCTCTCAGATTTCAGATAACACAAAATATAACCGGAAAAATATGCATTGGGAAAATATTGATCATAAACACCTGGAAATTCTTCATAAAACACGTTCCATATTTTCATATAGGTTGGATAAAGGAACAAGAGTCAGCGAATTAAAATAAAAATCGACATTATGTAGTGAATCTCCATCCAATAAATCTTAGGAATCGTTCGGGGAAAATGATAACAGAGTGTCCGGATGTAACGCTGATGTATTTGAGGACATGATTTTAGAGATCGAAATATGGAAGAAACTATAACATATCAACTTGCGTCCTGAAATACACTCCTGGCCCTGGGGAGTTAGAGCACCTTCATGACTCCCAAAAACCTATAATTTTGCGAGTTATTTTATGAAACGCCTACCCATTATCTCCACTACTGGTAGAAATTAGTATTATTTATTTGTTACCTATCACCAAACAATTTGGCTCCACCAAATACTTAATTTCATTTGTATCTGGAAAATTCTTACAGAATAATTGCAAAAATCGAATTTTTTGGTGGTCATGATGGAGGGGCACTAACTGCCTAGGGGCACCTTCAAGTACATAGGTGGATATGAAGTTTTCTCAAAATTTTCGACCTTCAAAATCACCTCTATTTTGGGTTGTACATGCTGAAGTTTTTAGTACCTAGATCTGCTTATCTTCTCCAAAATATGAGTAGGTAGAGCAAATCACATAATTATATTACATGATAAAATACACTGCTTTCCTATCTCACCCACCGAGGCCTTCGATCTGATCATAATAAAATCGTCCTTTCTGCGACAATCGGTGAGTGTACCAGAGTGCTTACGTAATTTTATTATATTTCCTTCCTCAATTATATTTTAGTTGATAGCTTCCACTGGCTTACACCATATAGACTGCGGCATGAACTATATATCTATTGTGTATCTAATTTAGGCAACTTGTTTATAAGACATAATTTTGAATAATAAATTTCAAATAAATCTGATCCTATTTCAATTGATTGAAAATTTCACCTAAAAATTATAAAAAGTCAGGAGCTTTAGAGCGTGGTTCTGATCATGCGATTTGGAAAAAATGTAGCTCGAATATATCATTCTCAATTCAAATACGAAATTTCGTCACGATCAAATCCATAGTTTCGAAATTATCAAGAAAACTAAATTTCAAACGACCATATTTACGGAACCCCTAGTATAATTTTGCTCATAGATAAACGTGATCACGACATTCGAGATCCACACCTATCCTGAAAATTTTAAGTCCCTTGGCGTTTCCATCCAAAAGTTACAATTTTATATGATTTCTATGGTTCTGGGCATGCGATCTGGACAAAATTTCACATGTAGCTCATTCTCCATTTTCAGCACAAGTCTTTCTCGTGCCAATATTTGAAATTTGCAATTTGATTTCTTCTGCCGATTCATATAAACTAAAATTACGAAAAGCACTACCGTGAAGGCAGGAGCTTTTGAGCGCTCGTACATGCACCTTGTAGGTAGATTCGCATTTTCCAGTTTCAGAAATCAATTGAAGGAATTTTCGACAGCTGTCAAAAAAATTCTGAAACTTAGGCGAAACTCCAGACTTCATGTGAGTGCTTCAGCTGATCAATTTTTTTTCGATGATTCGCTAGAATTTTATATGGTCTAGGTGGTGCGATCTGGACAAAATTTTGCAAGTAGTTTGAATACATTATTACTCAGCTAGGTGCAAAATTTCATCCCAATCCGCTCAGTACTTTCGGAACTATCAGCAGAAAAATATTTTGAACGGTCATATTTACGGAACCCCTAGTCTAATTTTGGTCATTGATGAACGCGACCACGATATTCGCGATCCAAACCCACCCTGAGAATTTCAAGTTTCTAGGCCTTTTCGTTCAAAAGTAACAATTTTCTATGGTTCTGGTCATGCGATCTGGACAAAATATTGTTTTAATATATCATTCTCGATTAAAATACAAAATTTCATCTCGATCGAATCCGTAGTTTTGAAATTATCGAGAAACCAAAATTTCAAACGACCGTATTTGCGGAACTCCTAGTATAATTCTGCTCATTGATGAAAGTGAACGCCACATTTCAGATCTACACCTATCCTGAAAATTTCAAGTCCCTAGGGCTTACCGTTCGAAAGTTATGATTTTCTATGGTTTCTATGGTTCTGGTCATGTGATCAGGAGAAATGTAGCTTGAATATATCATTCTCCATTAGTATACAAAATTTCGTCACGATCGAATCTGTAGTTTTGAAATTATCAAGAAAACTAAATTTCAAACGACCATATTTACGGAACCCCTTCTATAATTTTGTTCATAGATGAACGTGATCATGACATTGGAGATCCACACCTATCCTGAAAAGTCCCTAGGCGTTTCCGTTCAAAATTACAATTTTCTATGGTTTCTATGGTTCTGGTCATGCGATCTGGACGAAATTTCACACGTAGCTTGAGCACCTCATTCGTTCAAGTGCAAAATTTCATCTCGATCAAATCTGTAGTTTTCAAGTAATCAGGGGAACAAAACTTTGAACGGCCATATTTACGGAACCCCTCGTGGAATTTGGCCCATTAACGAAATTAACCGAGGCATTCGGGAACTGAACCCATACTGAACATTTCAAGTCTCTAGGTCGTTCCGTTCGAGAGTTATCGTGCTTACGGCCGGACGGACGGACAGACTCGAATTTTCCGACGGATTCGCATCAGTGAGTCGAACATAGTCGATTGAGACCATTTTCGGCTCAAAATTCGAAAAATACAGACATCGTGACGAAATGATATAGCCCTCGTGTAAGTAGTACGAGCGCTCAAAAAGAATTTCCATTTTATGTAGGCGATCTAGGTGCAGGTCTGATCAGACGGAGTAGACCAGAGCGATAAAATGAGCGATTTTCATTTCGAAAACGCAAACTAACCTTTTTTTTTTACCCGAATAATATACCAGTACAAGGTATATTTGCGACTTTTTCTTGAATGATCTCTGGCACAGGCAATTGAAGGAGGAAAGTTAGATAACGTAATTCATAAAATCAACGTGAAGATTGAATGATGCACTAAAAAAACTTTCATTGCCAGGATTTCAGTCCTAATTATTGAGGGGCTGCTTTAAAGGCAGTGGCCGGTCAGAATACAGTCTTTCAACAGGGTAAGTTAGGTACTATGCACAGAATCCAGGAATAAAACTTTACACGTCGTCTACTATTTCTTGGGATTTGTCTATTCATCCACCAACTTCGAGTGGGTATAAGATGACAAAGGAAATCTAGGAGTCATGAAAATCATGAAGTCTCCATGTACTGATCGCTCTTGACTCTTACTCTAAGATGCCCACTGGTGGAGTAAATCCTCCAATAGTTTTATTTGGATGCATATGCCTGAAATCTGTTCGAAATACCCCTTCTTCCTGAGTGAAAAAAAATGGGAATAAGTTTACATGTAGATAATCACACATAAAAATGAACGGACGGAGAAAAAAATATAACTTTCTTTTCTAAGTGGGTTAAAATTACAATTAAATCAACATTAGGGTGTTATCTTTTTAATTTCATCTATTTTGTTGTTCCTTTGGGGAATGAACAATCTATGAGATAGCTGGCAGCATCGCTTCAAGCCTTTGAAAGGATAGTGGAATAACCGAGGAGGTCGTCAACCTTCTCGAGTACGCAGCTTCAACGCCTAGGGATGACCATTACTGGGAATTCTCCCCGTCCAATTGATATCAATAAATTTATTTTGTATTTTAAAAGTCTATGTAAATAAATGCATTTCCGTCAGCCCTTTAGACATATTTCGAAGGGATAAAACAAAGTTTTTGTCATCTTGAGCTCTTGAGGATTTTGCTTCCGATCCAGGTTATTTTTGTTAATATTCAATATGCAATGTCCGGCATCATTTTCGTATATACGGCAATACTTGAATCAGTAAATTGGCGCACCAATGGTTTTTCTGATATATTCAATTTAATTTGAGGATTACATCTATTGGAGTTCATTAAAATGAATTGACAATCAATATAATTAAGGAAGTGAAATTTTGAAGTGTTTTCTCAATATACAATCAAACTCATTTGAACATCCGAACAAATAAAATTGCGATTTTGAACCTCTTGTTGAAACTCGATTGCTCGGCAGCTCACAAATAATCTGTACAAATTCGCCGATGTAGAAATCCACTCGAAAAGAGAATAGAATCGACAAATTAATTTTCCATATTATTAGAACCATAATATAATTTTTAATAACCATCGATACTTGTCTTTGGACGCGTTTTGCACATCCCTGACGAAGAAAAACGAATTGTACGCTGGTGAGAATCGCCAACATCTCTAGGAAGCGAATTATTAACGTTAGAGTAATTATAAATCGTGAGAAAGGTTTCGGTACGTTTTGTTTTGTTCTTGAGGTATGCAAACCGATTTGGCAGCTTTGAACGCCAGTTATCTGAATCTGAGCTCATAGGTGGATAGTGGATACTCATCATAGAGACGGAATAGGTGCAAAAGACAATTCATGAGATGGGAAAATATTTCTCGGAATCTATAGGTACTTATAATGTTTATCTGTGAGCTCGAATCACGTTGACATTTGCCTGGAACGACAGTTCATCTTATCAATGGTCAGTGCGGGTAGAAAAGTAGTTCAATGAAGATTTAATGAAGTCTTATTTACCAGTTATAAGCATCAAACCTCAAAACTCTCTTTTTTGTTATATTATTTTCTTTTTTTTTTGTAAAACATACAGAAAAACAGGAGAAATATTTGTTTATGATTAGATTATAAATACATGAATTAAGACAACCTTTTCGAACCCATAAATTATATCATCGAAAATATGACTTGACTTTAAAACTATAGCATTGAACATTTCTCATCGGAATAGAACAAAAATAAAAAAAAATCGATAAACAATTTAAAGAATAAATTGACATAGATATAGTGGCAAAATCCGATGGTTTGAAGGAATCCTGCATGTTTCCATGTTTGGAAAAAAATAAGTGCTTCCCTCCAAGATGCTCAAATTTTGTCACCATTATATCATTATTTTCCCAATAATTTTTTTTATTTTCGTCGATATTTGCTGAACTGGAAGGATAATTGTCCCGTGATAAATTCGGGCATATTATTATTAACTCTTATAGAAATTAGGCATGTTAGTTTTTTCGACTAAATTGATCATACAGATAATTATAAAATACTTTTTATTTCAGATGAGCTTTTTTTCAAAATTTCATGGAAATGAGAATTTTATTTGCAGATATTCACCATAAACTACAAAATTTAATACTTCTGAGAGCGGTAAACCCGAGTTGCTAATTTGCTCGTAGAAGAATGAGGCCTCTTTGTACTATTTCCTTCCGAAAACATTTTTCACAATTCAATAATAGAAATGTTCAAATGAGTCATTTCAAGAAGAAATGTTATGCTTTCAAACGAGGGCAGGTACATAACTATGTACCTACCTAAGTGGAGAGTTATTCGGGCTTTCATTCAATAATAGTGATAAAAACTCGCCGGCCTAGAGAAAATTCATAATGAATAATACTTGAGGCATTTCGAATCAATGAGGAGTATTCAGAATTAAGAAAGAAAGCTTACCTTTATTTTTGGTACCTGCAGGACTTGCGGCTTCTGACGGACTCGACGGGGTAGAATTTATTTCCTGTTTGACACTGGAAGGAATATCGAATATAAATCTCAAACTATACCTTAAATTGAAAATTCAAAGAACTGTAATAATTCAATTATGTTTCTGATATCTGGTTCCATCTGATTAGTTTCATCAGAATCTTTTTCAGCAGAAGATGTAAAACATAAATTTTTCAGGAAATTTTTGAAAATCTGGCTCAACTTTTGGGAATTCGCAGTTTTCATAATTGGGATAGGTAGGCAAAAAAATAATCAAAATATGAATATAAATAATAAAGTTATTGGAACTTGTGGTATATAAGTTATGCAATCTAAATTTTGTATTTGGTACCCTTTTCTTTCATTGTCGACGGAATTTCCAATCTCCAAATATAAAGCACAAGTTCTCACATCTGAAATAATATAAACCATAATTTTGAATTAGAGTTTTTCGTCCTATGAAATTCTGGCAACAAACCATATTTCAACTGAACGCATTATTCATTAGAAAACTACTGAACGACGAAATATAACAATAGCATCATCATATCGCTTGAGAATGTTTCCTTGTCCACTCGATGATTGAAACCAAACACTTATAGTAACGCCATTTCGTTAAAATCATATAATTTGGCAGTTTTCATTTTCAGATACCTATCTGCACTCAGATTGAACGGTTTGAATAATTTTCTTGTTTCCTACTTGAATTGTTCAGAATCATAAACTCGATTGTTGGTTCACTCCAGAGCCATTTCGAGATGAAGAAGAGGATACTGAACTTTTTATGGCCACTGTCTATAAAAATATTCAAAATACATATTTCTATGAATTATTCTGGGCCCAGCTCCTTCGCCATTTTGCACTTGTAGATACTATTTGAGGATAAATAATCCTCATTCATTGAATTTGAAATCCGAAGAAATCATAAGATAATAGGTTCAACATTATCTCTAGAACATTTATTCTTTCTATTTTCAAAATAGGTACTCAGTCAATGAAATATCATTCGATAAGGAATATTTATTTTTTGCATGAATTCATCTGCATTCCTAGAGCTGAACACGAAAAATTCTATAGTTATATCTGATTTCATTTTTCAAAGAATCATGAGAAGATCGAGAGGAAGTGGTTAAGTATCCATTGTTATAATAGTACATTATTTGTATTTCTTCTGGTTTCAATTTGAATAATTTTAGGTTTCAATCGAATATTGTAACAAACATTGATGAAGAAGAAGTTCGATGGAGAGCGAATAACAGTTTTATTATATTCTGATTGATTTTTCGTTGTAGCCCTGAGGAAGATCAAAATTAAATGATCGAAACGTTGACAAATTTGAAAGGATTGTCTTTCCTCCCTGTCCTTCCACTACAAACACCATCTTTTCGAAATTATAATTGAACAAGGACGCTACACCAGTACCATTATTTATATTCTAATATATAGTCTTATCTAGGAATGAAGTTTAAGTTCAGCAAATTTTCCAATAAAATAAATGCATATCCTCAAACTTTCTGCCTTCTTCAAAGCTATGTTATTTTTTAATTGAAGTCGAATCAATAGTTTCACAACTATCAAAATCATACGTGCCTAGAAATCTCATCATCCTACAATTGCATAAGTTTCGCACCTGTAAAGATTCTATATATTATTTTAATATATCATTAGTGACATACATCAAATAATTTCTTTAATTGAATAACAGACTGTTACTGTTAATTGGTTGTTTTAATCCGAACTAGGTAAATAGAAATAAAAATTCGAAGCTATCCAGAACAAATAAATTATTATCTATAAATAAATCGATGAATAATTTAATGAATTATGTTCTCCTCCAAAATTTTCCGGATCCTCTCATCAGCAACATATTTGAACTTAATCGAATTAGTAAAAATACTCGAAGTATGGAATTTTAATTGACATCAGTCTACCTGGCACCTGAAGCGCTTCACAAATATCAATGATAACTCAATAACCTATCGTTATTCGAAAATAATAACCGAACCAACCCCCTTCAGAAGGCCAACAAATCGATTGAGCTGTTCCGAAAACATTTCAACCTACCTGGAGAAGGTAGAATCCGCATTTCCTGGTGGACTGCTCGGGGATGAGCTTGATGCCTCCATTTTTGTCCATCAGGCATGATAATCACGGAAAAATCGAACTTTATCTGTCCATTTTCGCACTACCGACCGTCGGGTTTTCAGACCCGATCGTCTGGACGAACTGGGCCGATCAAGGGGGGTGCCAATAAACGCACGAACGCGCATTCAGCCGGCATTTCGTTCGGGGTTGCCCGCTCTCAGCCTTTATTCAATAACCGGATGGAAACGTAGCTTCCGACAAGGTCTTTGCGCATGAAGGAAGGGATGGTTTTTCTTCAGGTGCTAATAAGTGGATGATAACTGGATAGGGGTGACAGACTGACCCAGTGATCATTTCTGAGTTTTTCAAGGTTGAAAAATTCTAGGTCAGGATCATCTATTTAGGACGTTATACGTGGTATGAAAATATGACTATGAACCATGAGTGATTAAAAACTGGTTGAATACCTAGGCGAATAGATGGTTGAATATCTGATTGTTGAGGCCGTTGGATGTGAATGTTCGAATCTCGATAAACGTAGATATTATTGTTTATTGAACCTTTTATTTCGTTCGGCTGCCTCTCGCATATTTCACGTTCATCAAACGAATTTTTCCATCGATATCGTTGATCAAGGGCGTTCTAGGCGGTAGTTAATGTATTCAATGTAATATTTCAAGCATTTCCCTATGCGAAACAGGTATTCAACAAAGAATGATCCTATTCACAAACATATTGCATCAAAATCACTAATGTGGAAGAATTTTACAAACTAAATTCAAGGAAGACAAATCTAACTTATTCCCAATAAATGCTGGAGTTCATCAAGGGAATGTCCTCGGACCACTGTTGTTCTGTGAACGTGAGATTTGTTTTCAAAGGAAAATACGTTCATCGGAACATTCTGTCTGTCATTAGTGTCCTTAAAGTCAGTCAACTTGTATCTAAATATCATTCAACATCTTTTGAAAGAGTGAATAATTGAAGAGAATAAATCAAATTTTTCGAATATTATATGCACGCTCCAAGAATAATAGTATATTATTTAACGAGCGGTAATGTAGGTCATAACTCACGCAGATGAAGTTTGCAGCACGAGCCGAAAGCGATTGCTGTAATTCATCAAGTGTGTTATGGCCATTACCGCAAGTTGAATACTATACTTTATCTACGATTATAACAATAAATACTAAGATACAAATACAGAGAAAGAACTTTATTTACAAATCTCAATAGTTACCTATAACCATGCATAATTTATGTTGATTGTGCTTCTAAGCATGGAGTAGAAAGTCCATAGGGGCACATTTTTAGTCCTAAGTTCACTAAAATATGCCAAAAGAACATTCTCTGTAAACAATGACTTGATATTCTTACTGCTAAGCCAATCATGAAAATTGTTGTGTACACCTTATATTTGTTTTGGTATTTTTCGGGCAATAAATTCTGTATGGTAGAATTAGCTGATTGTCTTATTTCTGAAGGTGTACATAATAATTCATCTGCACTATCTGAATTCATCTTTTTCAACGAAATATCCACAATGATAATAAGTTATCAACTCAATTTCACTAAACGTCAAAATTATTCAAGTGACCTCCCCTCAATACCAATAATGGACTGTTCCCTTTCAGCCAATCAGCTTGTTCGGAATCACAGAAATAGGGAGTAATAAGAGAGAGCACGGTGTTTGTTTACATATACTATAACTCGATCAAAAGTAGTTGAGTAATGACTATATTACTCAATAGGTGTAGATAAATATGTAAAAATGTTTCAATTAATAAGGTACAAATGCTAAAAACATAAACTTAGAAACGTCAAGGACTGCGTCCCGATTGTAAATTAACTAGGAAACAGCACATTATAAGAAAGAAAAAATTAAGAAAAGCACTGCCGTGAAGGCAGGAGCTTTTGAGCGCTCGTACATGCACCTTGTAGGTAGATTCGCATTTTTCAGTTTTGAAAACCAATTGAGGAAATTTTTGACAGCTGTCAAACAAATTTTCAAACTAAGGCGATAATCCAGACTTCGAGTCAGTGCTCAAGTGACCAATTTTTTTTTTCGATAATTCGCTAAAATTTTCTACGGTATCTATGGTCTTGGTGATGCGATCTGGACAAAATTTCGCACGTAGTTTGAATACATTATTCCACAGCTAGGTGCAAAATTTCATTCCAATCAAATCGTTAGTTTCGAAATTATCAGGAAAAGAATATTTTGAACGGCCATATTTACGGAACCCCTAGTCTAATTTTGCTCATTGATGAACGTGACCGTGAAATTCGCGATCCAAACCCACCCTGAAAATTTCAAGTTCCTAGGCGTTTCCTTCGGAAGTTATAATTTTCTATGGTTTCTATGGTTCTGGTCATGCGATCTGAGCAAAATGTTGCCTTAATATATCATTCTCGTTTAAAATACAAAATTTCATCTCGATCGAATCCGTTGTTTCGAAATTATCGAGAAAACAAAACTTCAAACGACCGTATTTACGGAACCCCTAGTATAATTCGGCTCATTGATAAACGTGAACGCCACATTTCAGATCTACACCTATCCTGAAAATTTGAAGTCCCTAGGCCTTTCCGTTCGAAAGTTATGATTTTCTATGGTTTCTATGGTTCTGGTCATGCGGTCTAGAGAAATGTAGCTTGAATATATCATTCTCCATTAGTATACAGAATTTCGTCACGATCGAATCTGTAGTTTGGAATTTATCGAAAAAACTAAATTTCAAACGACCATATTTACGGAACCCCTAGTATAATTTTGCTCATAGATGAAAGTGATCACGACAATCGAGATCCACACCTATCCTTCAAGTCTCTAGGCGTTTCCGTTCAAAAGTTACAATTTTCTATGATTTCTATGGTTCTGGTGATGCGAGCTGAACAAAATTTTGCATGTAGCTTGAACACCTCATTTTCCATTAGAGTGCAAAATTTCATCTCGATCGAATCTGTAGTTTCGAAGTAATCAGGAAAAAAATTTCGAGCGGCCATATTTACGGAACCCCTCGGCGAATTTTGCCCAATAACGAACTTAACCGCGGCATTCGAGATTCGAACCTACCCTCAAAATTTCAAGTTTCTAGGACATTCCGTTCGAGAGTTATCGTGTATACGGACGGCCGGACGGAAAGACTCGAATTTTTCGACGGATTCGTCATCAGTGAGTCGAACATAGGTGTTTGAGACCATTTTCGGCTCAAAATTCGAAAAATACAGACATCGTGACGAAATGATATAGCCCTCGTGTAAGTAGTACGAGCGCTCAAAAACAAGTAGAATTCAAGACATGACTATTTTTTTCAGCAGAGCAGATAAGGTTAGGGAGAGTATCCTTACGGAAGCGAAATAATATAGGTAGGTATTTTCTTCAACCCCTGATTACCATTTTGAATTTGTTATGAATAGGTTCATAATTAAGGGGGACCGCTTTCACAGTTTATTACCCCAATAAAAACAATCTCTGAACCCTAAAAACATCTGTTTCAGATTCACCAAACAATTTTAGTTATTACGGTTTTTAGTGATTTGTCTTATGAGCTGCGAATTGGTCTTATAAACAATAAAACAGAGTACTGAATCTTTTATATTCCGGAAAATTCATCTGGAAATAAATTTTCAATTACAATACCTCCGAATTTCAATTATATGGTTAACAATTCTTGAACCAAATTCAAAAATTATTATTATGGTAGTAATTTTGCTGTATACAAATTGATCCCTCTTGAGAGATGTTAAACAATATTTTCCAGAATCTTCAGATATTGATTAATAACATAGCTTTATACTGGGAATTTTTTTTTATTTGGGGCATTATTTCAAAATCTCACTGAAAATAACAGATTTATTCAATGTATAACAGGAAGCATTGATCTACAAACACAAATAAATATTCATGAAATAAAGTAAAATATTGAAGAACAATTTGACAATAAATAAAATGAAACATTTTTGTTCTCATTTCTTGAATTTTTTTTTTGGTAGAGCTTTGGCTGTAAGTCTTATTAGAATATTTAGATGATGAAAGTAATCAATCAGTTTGCGTTCCTTTGTCGTAAGCAACCACCGGTTTCCTCACATTACCGTCTTGTCGAAATATGATTCTTGGATTGACTCGAATAGGTGGTCTACAAAGAATTGATATCTTCGGACGTTTAGGTTCAGGTTCCTCTGTATCGTCTGGTCCACGTTTGCATTTATTCCTACGTCCAAGACCATTACACATTTCTTTGGTAGAATTATACGCTCGTTGTAATGAATTTGAGAAAGAGTGCCAGAAGGTGCTATCTTCCGTCACTGAAAAAGTGGGCTCAAGAGCTGGTAAAGCATTTCCGTTTATCTCTTTAGCGTGTTCCGATACTGAATGTTGAACACCACCAGACTTCTCTTTTTCTTCTTCTTTGGGTACCAAAATGTCCTTCAATGAGTTCAAACTCGATTCTAGTGAGGTTTGCGTTCCGCAAGCTTTGACCCAAGCACTCATGAATTCACGTCGTGGTTCTGAAAACTTGTCAGTCTCTTCATGCTTTATCGAACTGTAGTCGTCCAAAATTAAGGAAATCGACCCACTCTCATGAGCACTTACAGTACATTCGCTGCTGTTGTCTGAAATGAGAGTAAAAATTAACAAATATTATACTATCAGAATTCGGGATCAAACATTTAACCCTTTCTAGCCTTTAATCGCAAGTATAATTTGGTTATTAATAATTATTGGAGATTTATGTCAGAAAATTCCAGCCATATTTCATACATTTATTGTGACAAGATAATTAAACTGCTATTTCTCATGAAAATTCAAGGGCAAATATTTAAAAACTCTTCAACTCTTTTAGTATGAACATTGATATATAACTGAAAGGGAACCACGATCCATTGAATGATATAACTTCATGCATTCTAGTTAATATTAAACCTAGGTATATATGGTTTACGGCAAACACCAGAAAAATTCACAACTGACGTGTTTAGTTTTTTAGAAAAAGACGAAACTCAGCGTTTCTCCTAATTTATAAATGAATAAAATGAGACGTAAACGGTCCATATATTTTTTACTAGTATTGGAGTTCAAATGTAATAACAGTATCCAGGGCAGGTAGTACTAATCCAAGTTCTTTTTTCAAACTTAGTAGATTGGGTCATCATGAATTAAAAAAAACATCATCAGTCATGGAAAATTTAGTACCTATATATTCTGTAAACAGCAACTATTGATGAATATAAGGGCAAGAAATTGGAAAAATGTTAAACCGTTAGTTATAAGCAATAATAATAATGAATTCAAGAAGACAAATTCAGAAAACTAGATAGAAAATATTGATATTTTCAATTGGGTTGCAGTTATGAACACTTTATAAAAAGAGGGGGAAAAGAGAAATTAATGAAATAATCAATATTTAAATCCAAAAAATCTTCTGATACATTCGAGTAATATACAATACAGCTTCAACTCTTCAACAATCAACAATATGCGTAAGTGTACTTACATTGTGGCATCTTGTTCATACTGCGGCAACTACAAGAATAATAAAGAGATATCTCCGAGTCCCGTTATATGGCCCTTACTCAGGTATATTCTCTCAAAAAGGGTCTATTTCCTAATAATATCCAAATTTTCTTCTTCTTTGCTGAGATTAAATATTTATAATCTTTCTTTGGTTAATATTAATTGATCCGTTTCTTATTTTATGGTTTTTTGCTAGTGTCATTCTTCATTTTACATTTTCGTATTGTGTTAAGAACTGATTTTCATTTTGTGTTTTTCTTGCCCATGAAATTGAAAGTTAATAATTTTTCCTGACTTGATGATCATTATAAAACTAAATTTTCATAAATTAATCCCGAAATGGCTTCACAACCCTTTCATCCCTATTGACCATCATTTAAATATTCAGGAACTGGATTATATACACGAAAAATTATAAAAAGCACTGCCGTGCGGTCAGGAGCGTTTGAGCGCTCGTTCATTCACCTTGTAGGTAGATTGTAGATTCGCATTTGCCAGTTTCAGAAATCAATTGAAGAAATTTTTGACAGCTTCAAGAAAATTTCAAACTAAGGCGAAACTCCATACTCTAAGTGATTAAATTTGTTTTCGATGATTCGCTAAAATTTTCTGCGGTATCTAGGGTTTTGGTGATGCGATCTGGACCAAATTTCATTCCAATCAAACCAGCAGTTTCGAAATTATCAGGAAAAAAATATTTGAAAGTTTATATTTACGGAACCCCTAGTCTAATTTTGCTAATTGATATACGTGATCGCGACGTTCGAGATCCTCACCTATCCTGGAAATTTCAAGTCTCTAGGCCTTTTCATTCGAAAGTCATAATTTTCCGGTCATGCGATCTGGACAAAATGTAGCTTGAATATATTATTTTCCATTAAAATACAAAATTTCGTCACGATCGAATCCGTGGTTTTGAAATGATCGAGAGAACTAAATTTCAAACGACCATTTTTACGGAACCCCTAGTCTAATTTTGCTCATCAATGAACGTGACCGAGAAGTTCGAGATCTAAACCTACCCTGAAATTTTCAGGCGCCTAGGCCTTTCCATTCGAAAATTATAATTTTCTATGGTTTCTATGGTTCTGGTCATGCGATCTAGACGAAAAATTTTTGCATGTTGCTTGAACGCGTCATTCTCCACCTGAGTGCAAAATAACACTTCGATTGAATCAGTAGTTTCGAAGTAATCAGGAGAACAAAATTCCGAGCGGCCATATTTACGGAACCCCTGGGCGTATTTTGCCCGATAACGAACTTAACCGCGGCATTCGAGATTCGAACCTACCCTGAAATTTTCCAAGTTTCTAGGTCGTTCCGTTCGAGAGTTATCGTGTATACGGCCAGAAGGACAGACTCCAATTTTCCGCTGGATTCGTCATCAGTGAGTCGAACACTATCGATTGAGACCATTTTCGGCTCAAAATTCTAAAAATACAGACATCGTGACGAAATGATATAGCCCTCGTGTAAGAAGTACGAGCGCTCAAAAAGATATTGGAAGGCATTTCTGGCTTTAGCTAGTTTATAAATAAATATTATTTTATGTTTTCTATGAAAAAATATACCGAGCGTTCAATAAAAACGGGGTCAAAAGTGTGATGAACTTTCCGAAACAGGGCTTACTTTCATCATATGAACATATACATTATGTCTATGTTCCCTAATCCGAAAATTATTCAAGTGATATGAGCTAAGACATGCATTCGAAATCTGAAGGCTTGCTTCGAATACTTTTCTTTCAACACATATTCGAGTTAATACTGTTCAAGAGGAAATTTTCAAAATGTGCACTTGAAATTACAACTGAGAAATTGCAGTTTTCCATGTTAAAAATGGGTATTGAATTTCATAATCATGAGGAAATATTCTAGATAATAAACCTTTATATTCAATTTGAAAACATTTGGGGACAAAAACTATTTAACTCTCAACGAGTTTTGACAGTTTATGGGGTTTTTCATTTTCGCTTACCGGTTCGAATAATGCTACTCTTCGAGTTCATCTCGATATCGTCCTGATCCTTTTCCAGACTTTTGGCCAAGTATTCCATGCCAGCAGAATCAATAGAATTTTTCGGATCACTGTTAAATTCACATGCTTCTTGAGCAAAAGATATAGTCATTTCTAATTTTGTGCTAGCGAGCTCCGGATTTTTTTTTAATGTTTCGAACCCTTCGAAATTCTCATCACATTTAGAACCTGGTTTAGCCGATAGTTCCCTTGTCAAAAATTCTGAACAAGCGAAATAAAGTGAGCTATTTTCTAACTTTTCTTCCATGACATTCGCACTTGAATCACACGTTTCAGATAGGGCACTAATCCATTTTGGGTTGTCCGATTTAGTCCAATTTTCGGAACAAGGACAATAAACTGAAGAATTCTCTTCCGAAGTAGATGGCCCTTTAACTAGAGAATTTGTAGTTTGTAATTTTTCCACAACTTGGGAAATCGTTCTAGGTGGAGTATTTCCGGCAGTGGTTGCTTTGAAATTGAGTAGATCTTCGATTCGATCAGGAGGTATATTTTCGATGTCTCCAGGAATTTCAGATATCTTTCCACGTTGACCTTCTGAGAGAACAATAAAATATGCCGAGTTGTCATCTACATCCACTGTTACATTGAAAGCTTTATCGGGAAAGTTTGTTCTAGTTTTACGCAGAGTTATTTTCTCATTGGTCCATATATTAGTTGTAGAGATTTTTTCTACTGTCTTAGTGAAAACATCTTTCACTTTTTTGTTTGATTCCTCATCATTGTCGTCAAATTTCAGTTGATTATCTTTCTGAGAATGAAAAGTATCATTGTAAATAAATATCGAATTTTTTTTTCGATCATTTTTCAAGAAGTTATTCAATTCTTTGGATTCTAAGATTTTAGGAAGAGAATTATTCCTCTGGAATGGTACATAAAGAATTGGTGCTAATACTTTTCTGACGATGTCTGATTGCTTTTTCGTGTGAAAGTTATTTTCATGTTTGAATCGACAACTGAAGCAGCAAAAGGCTTTTTCACATGACCCACAGTGATTTTCCTAAAAAAAATATGATTTGAGAGATGGATATAAATATTCAGTTTAATATGTACAAAAATATATATTGAAAAAAATCTCTCGACATTTTGTTCAATATGGTAGTTCTTTGAACATTAAAACTGATTTTGTCTTTTAAATTTTCTATATCATCCGAAATTGGCATCAAATACAGGTAGTGATAGATCAAAATATCTTTTAGAGATTTCTGGTAAATATTTTTGGAAAAAAAACTCAATAGGCATGTTGGAACAGAAATGAATGATATCTTCATAAGTTCGATTATCGAATAAATTAACAAAAATCTTTCAAAAAAATATGCTATGTAGCAGTTTAATTCTTGATACCCATTTTTTCATGGTAGGAAATATGCCTGATTTTGAATTTTCTTTCAGGAGCATAATTTTGATTTGAATTCAAATTAAAGTGACAATGTACACCAATTGATTTCAAATAAGTTGAATGAATATATTCACTTTATGTATACCACAAATCGCAAAACATTTCCATAGAAAACTAGAGTGTAATGCAAAGAATGGTACCACGGATTTTTCGACATCTCTAAAACATAATTCTCACTCACCTTGCAAAATAAAGCCATCAGTGATACGATTCAATGGAAGATATCAATATTTTCATTTTCTCATCAGAAGTCTAGGTTCTTGGGGTCTGTCGCACAATGTTTTTCTGTTGATCATTGAAAAAACTGAAAATTTCAGCGATATTGATTAATGTACGAACTGAATTCCTGAAATGAACATGTGTTCTAGTTTTAGCGGTTCATGTCTTCTTGAATTCAGATCTATAGATACTGAACAAATTAATATGTAATTTGTTTTCAGAAATATCTGTTATATTTTCGCAGCATGTTTCCTTCAAATTTGAAAATCTTAATTCTGTAATTCAGGATAATTCTTTAAATTTTATATATAATAATTGATAATTTCAATAATAAAAATAATATGACCTTTTACAAAAAATTTAACAATAGCAAAACCGTATTCATACTGAATAGAATCACATAATTTACCAGAAAAACAATATAAATTCATATGTTCCAGGAAAATACTGAAATTTACCCCTACCGTCATAATTAAAGAAAATTCAAAGATTATAATCTCATCGGAAGGGGAAAGAAATATTCACAGTCCGTTTGGTGCTAAATTTTTGATCTGAGCAAAGAATCATTGAAAATCAGCATATTAAATCGAACATACAATATTAAAAAACAAATGAAATGCAGCAAAAATGCGAATACGATGCAAGAGATATCTAGCGTTTGTCTTCTTTTTATGCGCGCTTATTTCTTTTAACATGAGCGTTATCATTTTGCTCAAATGTCTCATTCAGATTTGAGTCTGTCCGTCCATCAGTACGGACGTCCCTCCGTAAACACGTTGACTTACGAAAAGACACCTAGGGTTTTGAAATTGAAATTGAAATTTTTAGGGTCTTAATGCGGCGGTTAGGTTCATAAATAGGCAAAATCCGCCGAACGGTTTCATAGATAAAGCCGCCTGAATTTTTTTTCTGAATTATTCGAGAAATGCCGATCTGATTGAATTTTAACTTTGTTGTTCGTTGTAAAATAATGACACGAAGATTCATGTGGAATTCGGTTAGGATCGTATCTCTAGAAAAAGGAAAAAAATCTTATTGAAAACTTCGGTTTCTATCTCCGAAACTATTCGCCATATCTTGCTGAAATATTCACGTTATTTGGGAATTCAGATTTCTACCTATCCCACGTGAAAATAAAATTGACTTATTCTGATATATTCAATATAATTCGGTGATTTCATCAGTTGAAGTTTATAAAATGACAGTATTTGTCACATAGACAATGAACACTGAACTGACTGAACGCCGGTTTTGTACGCAGAAACGAGTGCGCATAAGACTTCACGTCAGTGCTTTACTAGAGCTTCTTGCAATTCGTGAATAGTGAAGAAAACACTGCGGCATTTGTCCCAAAGTGTTCTTGTTTCGTTTCTTTCACGCCCAAACGGAGCAACGAATTATTTATCGCTATGGTCGCTCCCTGATCCCGTTGTTGGATATCCTCATTTCTAGCATTCTAGTTCTAGCCGAAGAATCCACTCCAGATATTTTATACCGAACACAGTTTTTGTAGGTAATTTAATTACGATCATGATCATGAAGACATGATAATGGGCGCTTTCGATTTGGGGTTTCGTGCACCAGAGGGCTCGGTTTTTGTTATTTCGCGGACGCTTTTCGAAGCAAATCGAATGCGCGAATGTCATATTTCGTGCACTAGAGGAGCTCAGAATGCTCAGATAGCCAAATCGAAAGCTAGAATAGATTCCGATATTCGATGCTCTTCAACATCCTTGAAACGTCAAACCTGACAGAAGACAGAAGTGACATTGACACTATTTTATTTAGTTATTTTGGAAGGTATATTGATATTGATATTCCAATATTCAAAATTAACATCGTAGGATTTCAGTAATTCGATTTTTCTTTTGAGAATAATTATTCGTTCATACCTGAGTAGATGAAGTGATTGCTACTTAAGAATTTCCGCGTAAGTTCAATAACGGTGATATAAATATAGATTTCAGTTCGAGATGAAACGCCCATTTCATTCTGTTGGTTTTTCAGGGATATTGTTTTTCTTGAAACTTTCTCATAATGGAAGATATATTCCAATGGTGCAGAGATGGAAATGCTTTGCAAGTGAGGGTGTGGCTTGACGATACTGAACATGACATGAATTTGGGGTAAATACATAAAAACAGCTGCAATTTCCTTTACCTTATATGGCTATATTGGTTATTTTGTGTGGGTTCATTTGAAGGCAAACATTGAAATTTTCTTTTTTCAGGGATGATCATGGTTTTAGTCCTCTACATTGGGCTGCTAAGAGAGGCCACACGAAAATTGTTGAGATGCTATTACTTCGTGGTTCGAGAGTCAGCTCTACAAATAGAGGTGACGATACACCTTTGCATTTAGCTGCAGCACATGGCCATAGAGATATTGTTTCAAAGGTAACCAGCATTGAAAAGCATCCAAAGAATAAATATTGAGTATCAGATCTTTGGCTCAACTTCACTTTAGGTCCAATAACCGAATTAGTGAAGGATTATGTCTTAGATATAGGTTGAGAAGTAAACCAAATTGGTAGCAATCTCGATCTTAGTTAACATGTAGTTAAGGATAATTAAATCTGATGGTTGACACTCTTCACTATAGATATTATTACCAACATATTGAAGCGTTGAATATTTTCCTCTTGTACAGGGTGTTTCTTAAAAACATGCTAATATTTGAGAGAGTGATTCTTTGACACGTTTTAAGAAAAAAACTTTCTATGAAAAGTCTTAAGTTGAGATACAGAGTGATAGAATTTTGATACTGCAATATGAAGCAATTTTCATTCAAATATTTCAATCAAGAACAGAACAGCTAACAAAAAAAACATATTTTCTGGATTCTCATTCATTTTGGAACAGCTCTGATCTCTCAATTTGCTTTTAGTAGATGCATAAACATTTTCACACAGCATCAGATTTTTGAGAAATTGATCCTGAAATAAAACGATTTTTCACGCCGAACAACCCATGAAATCAAATTTGCTCAAATGAGTATCCCAAAATTAATTTTCATTTCAAGAGAAAGCAGTGGCGTAGTATGTTTTTCTCCAAAAATATTCGATGCAAAACCCCTACAGACGCCACTAGTGAAGAAAATGAAAATTTTTCTTCATCACAAAATGCATATTAATGCATAGAAGACATGTACCAAATTTTACCCCCTCAGATATTAGCATGTCTCCAAGGAACACCCTGTATTTTCGAAACTTACCTTTTAGGGTTATATTCGTCAAACGTTGGATGCGTGAAATAACATCTTGTGAGTTTGGGGAATAGTGTTGAATATAAATTTCTTAATTTGGTGAGGTTAGAACATATTGAATACAAATCCCAAAATATATCAATATATCTTTCAAGTTAGATTAGCTCCTTTACTGTGGCTATAGATTTAATTTTGATATTTTCAGTTACTAAAACAAAAAGCCGAGGTGAACTTCATAAATGAACATGGAAATACCCCCCTTCACTATGCTTGCTTTTGGGGTTATCAGGACATAGCTGAAGATCTTGTCTGTCATGGTGCCAATGTAGCTATAGTTAATAAATATGGTGATACACCCCTGGATAAAACCAAAGGAAATTTGGCTAAAACACTTCATTCTCTTGCTGTTGAGAGTGGACAAGACTTGAAAAAAATAAAGTTCAAGGATCAGAGTTGGTTGGGTTTGAAAACAAGAACACGTGATGCCACATTGTCTAGGCATAAAGGAATAAACATCAAAGAGTTACACTTGAAAAAAGAATTAGCATCGACACATAGTGGGGTTACATATTTGGGTGTGTGGCAGAAAAACGAAATAGTTGCCAAAATTCTTGCCATCAGAAATGTGACTTCAAGAATATCTAGAGATTTCAATGATGAGTTTCCAAAATTGAGAATATTCTCTCATCCAAATATTCTTCCAGTCATTGGATGTTGTAACAGTCCCCCAAATCTAGTTGTTATTAGCCAGCATATGCCATTGGGATCGCTCTATAATGTTCTACATGAAAGTAGTGATATAGTAGTTGATACTGCCCAAGCTCTTTGTTTTGCATTAGACATAGCAAAAGGTGAGTTTTTGTTTATTCTTGAGTTTAAAGCTACGTATCGATATCGACTAGGCGTCGTCGCGAGGCATGCTTTGCGAGGCTGCCTCGATGGGTAATTTTGGACAGATGAGGCAGAGCGAGCCATCAGTCAGTGCGAGGCAGTCCACCATGGCACCGGTATTTTCATGTGCAGCTGTTGCGGCATTTCCTTTCATTGTGATACATCGAATTTTAGCTGATAGAACGAAACAAAAGGGAAAACCGGGTTGGTGAATGATTGATGAAAGAGCTATTCAAAAATCGAATACAGTATGGAAATAGGCTAATGCAAGATATGGCATTTGAAGCAGTTGAAGATATTGTCGAAAATTTCCACAGCAAAGGATGCTCTTTGTATAAATCTATCAATATCATACACTTATTGTCCATTTTGATGATTCGCGCGGCAGAAAACGACGTATACCGGTATAAACAGCGAGAAATTAATCGCGAGGCGCCTTTGAGCACTACCAGAAACCGACTTTCGTTGGCTCAACCTGAGGCAGCATCGAGCGCGAGGCAGGTATCGACTTTGCGAAGCATGCCTCGCGAGGCCGCCGCGCGAAATCGATACGTAGCTTAAGACATTAGTTCAACAGGGTGTTTCATGAGTGGTTGGCCATAGCCTAGTGGTGAGTGCAGGTCATCCAGGCCTTCCAGAAAAGTTGCTTGTTTTCTATCTGAAGGCTCTTAGTTTAGGAGATACAGGGTGATTTATGGATTTTGGCCTGAATTTACGATAGCCATAACTCTGGAATCTGAGGTCCGATTTTGATAAAATTTCATGGGTTGTTCATTTCAGAAAGTCGCTATATTTCCCGAATGCCTCGGTTAAGTTCGTTGATGGGCAGAATTCCACCAGGGGTTCCGTAAATATGGCTGTTCAAAGTTTTGTTCCCCTGATTACTTGAAAACTACAGATTTGATCGAGATGAAATTTTGCAGTCGAATGGAGAATGAGGTGTTCAAGCTACATGTGAAATTTTGTCCAGATCGCATGACCAGAACCATAGAAACCGTAGAAATTTGTAACTTTTGAACGGAAACGCCTAGGGACTTGAAATTTTCAGGATAGGTGTGGATATCGAATGTCGTGATCACGTTCATCTATGAGCAAAATTGTACTAGGGGTTCCGTAAATATGGTCGTTTGAAATTTTGTTTTCTCGATAATTTCGACACTACGGATTCGATCGAGATGAAATTCTGTATTTTAATCTAGAATGATATATTGAAGCAATATTTTGTCCAGATCGCATGACCAGAACCATAGAAACCATAGAAAAACATAACTTTCGAACGGAGAGGCCTAGGAACTTGAAATTTCAGGGTAGATTTGGATCGCGAATGTCGCGGCCACGTGTATCAATGAGCAAAATTAGACTAGGGGTTCCGTAAATATGACCGTTCAAATTTTTTTTCAGAATTATTTTGACAGCTGTCGAAAATTCCTTCAATTGATTTCTAAAACTGGAAAATACGAATCTACCTACAAGGTGGATGTACGAGCGCTCAAAAACTCCTGACTTCACGGCAGTGCTTTTCGTAATTTTTGTTTTGAAGCACTCATTGATTACATGTTTCTTTTGGGTTTACGCCATTTGTCCCTAAATTAAATATATGTAGTTTTGAAAGAATTCGAAGATCGATTGAGCATACTTTTAATTACTTCTTTACACAGCGTATTACAATACTAAGTGGGTGCTGAGGGTTTAGAATACAAGGGATTTGAACAAAAAGTTGAAAAGTTCAAAATTTCAGCAAAAGACAAGAAATATTATCAAGAAAGGACTAAAATCAGGACCGCATTTCAAAAAAATTACATAAAAAATGAATTCATTCGTTCGCTACTCGCTTGTAACAAGTGTGCCATTCCAAATAGAAATTGAATTCCTTAGATTGAATTATGTATTCTTCCATGGCAATAATCAAATTTTTCTAAGTGATATAGATTTTGAGGCTTGAAAGATAAACCACGATTTTCTGAGTACTGCCCTGGAAATATTTATATTTCGTGAGCCGTGAAATTTCATCAAAATCGGATCTCAGATTCCAGAGCTATGGCTATCGCAAACTCGGGCCTAAATCCATAAATCACCCTGCATCTCCTAAACTAATAGCCTTAGGAAACAAAACAAGCCACTTTTCTGAAAGGCCTGGATGACCTGCATTCACCACTATGCTATGGCCAACCAATCATGAAACACCCTATATAGTAGGATATCTGATGTGCATTTTAATTCCCATGAAGCGTTAACTTCTTTGAGAAATAAGTACAAATCTATTTGAAAATGATGAATCTTCATGTGAAATATGCAGCGTTTCAGTTCATTTTTTTCAATAATACATCTTTGGAATCGCCCCTTGAAATTTTCACAGTTCAGGTTTTGGGTAGTGTAGAATACAATAATTCGATTAAATTTTATCTGTCCCTTCAACGACCACAGTTCGGATCTTTTCATGGAAACTATAACAGCTGAATTCATGAAATTTAGTGCAAAAAAAAATCATGTACTATCCAGCATATCGAAAATCCGATGAATGAATTCCAAAGGGTAAAAATGAGGGATTGAACCCTGAAAATTCATTGGAGGAAAAACGTTTATCATAGCAGCGCGATTCCTATAGATTATGAGTTATGAATTTTTGCAATAAGTAGATCTCAATGTTTTTGGAAATATTTTGTAACATCTTGATAAAGGCCAAATGATGTGGAAATATTTACCCTCGAATTAAAATTTCAAGTGTTTTTGAGCGGGAGGGTTATATCATTTTATCATGATGTCTGTATTTTTCGAATTTTGCGGCGAAAATGGTTTCAATCGACAAGGTTCGACTCACTGATGACGAATCCGTCGAGAAATTCGGTCCGTCGGCCCGAATCTCTCCAGGTTAGATTCAAATCTCGATGCCGCGGTTATGTTCGTTATTGGGCAAAATTCGACCAGGGGTTCTGTAAATATGGCCGTTCGAAATTTTGTTCTCCTGGTTACTTCGAAACCACTGATTTGATCAAAATGAAATTTTGCACTCCGATGGAGAATGACTTGTTACATGCGAATTTTGTCCAGATCGCTTGACCAAAACTATAGAAAATTCTCGAATGCCGTTCGTTATTGTGCAAAATTCCAACAGGGGTTCCGTAAATATAGTCGATTCTCAGTAAGAACAAGTTACGTCTACTCACTGGCTTCCTCACAGGACATTGTCGCCTTAGGAATCATATGATGAGAATGAGCTTGACAGAAACAGACGAGTGTAGATTCTGTGGTGAAGAGGAGGAGACTCCTGTTCACCTGGTTACAGAATGCCTCGCCATTGCAAACCAGCGCAAAGAATGTCTTGGACAAGAAAATTACAGGAGAAATGAGGATCTAACCTCCTTGAAGCCCTCTCAGATACTGGAGTTCATTGGAGCTCTAGATCTGGAGGGCGAGCTGTAGGTAGCGCATTTGCGAATACGGCTCTGATGGGGGGCACAATAGACCTTGAGGTCGCAGTGGAACGTAACCCCTTCCTAACTACAGGGTCTTTCACGAGGAACCTCACCCATATTTATACGGGAAACTACTGAACGTATTTTCATGAAATTCAGCACTTATAAGTATTTCACGATGCTGATGAAATCTAAAATATTTTTAAGGCATGAGCACCTCCGGTTTTTCCGGAAATGACGTCAACTTCCGTTTTTCAAATTAGAACACCATTTTTTTATTGCAGAAAAAGATTCCTTAGAAAATTTCAAGTTATTTTGATGTAACATTTTTCAGTTTTGTTTGGAAAATTCTCTCTGAGCGGGAAAATTCGAAAATAGAGCTCCGCTGAAACAAGAATAACTTCGAGGTTTTTGGATGGAAAATTTTCATTTTTGGGATTTTTCAAGATGTAAGATTGATGTATCCACTTTAAAAATCGAAATCGCGATTCATGATACAGGGGGTGAAAAAATCGCTTTCAAAGTTAGGGATGACAAAATCGTGAAAAATCAATTTTTTCGAATTAGAACCCCATTTTTTTATGGCAGATATTGAATCTACGTTAAAAAATAATGTGAGTGTATGCATCACACCCTTGCCCTAAAATGGATATTTTCTGAGTTATTCACAAAAAACTGTTTTTCGTCTTGAATTTTCAGCTATTTCTTTTCCCTTCACGCCAAAAAGATGAAATTTTCAGGAACTGTTACTTAAACCATGTTTTAGATTTTACTACCCTAATATGCGAGAGAAAAAAGTTACAGGTTGTTCCTAAATAGATGGCGAATTTGGATTCGAATTTGTATCGGAAACCTCTTTATTTCAACTAATCGGCCATCGGTTTTCTCTCCAGTGATAAATAAATAATTCCTTATGAACCATATGCAAAAAATTACCATGTTTTACATTCTTTTTTTTTGAAAATTCCATCTTTTTGAATTTTCAGCTATTTCTTTTCCCTTCACGCCAAAAAGATGGAATTTTCAAAAAAAAAGAATGTAAAACATGGTAAGTTTTTGCATATGGTTCATAAGGAATTATTTATTTATCACTGGAGAGAAAACCGATGGCCGATTAGTTGAAATAAAGAGGTTTCCGATACAAATTCGAATCCAAATTCGCCATCTATTTAGGAACAACCTGTAACTTTCTTCTCTCTCATATTAGGGTAGTAAAATCTAAAACATGGTTTAAGTAACAGTTCCTGAAAATTTCATCTTTTTGGCGTGAAGGGAAAAGAAATAGCTGAAAATTCAAGACGAAAAACATTTTTTTGTGAATAACTCAGAAAATATCCATTTTAGGGCAAGGGTGTGATGCATACACTCACATTATTTTTTAACGTAGATTCAATATCTGCCATAAAAAAATGGGGTTCTAATTTGAAAAAATTGATTTTTCACGATTTTGTCATCCCTAACTTTGGAAGCGATTTTTTCACCCCCTGTATCATGAATCGCGATTTCGATTTTTAAAGTGGATACATCAATCTTACATCTTGAAAAATCCCAAAAATGAAAATTTTCCATCCAAAAACCTCGAAGTTATTCTTGTTTCAGCGGAGCTCTATTTTCGATTTTTTTTTCGAATTTTCCCGCTCAGAGAGAATTTTCCAACCAAAACTGAAAAATGTTACATCAAAATAACTTGAAATTTTCTAAGGAATCTATTTCTGCAATAAAAAAATGGCGTTCTAATTTGAAAAACGGAAGTTGACGTCATTTCCGGAAAAACCGGAGGTGCTCATGCCTTGAAAATATTTTAGATTTCATCAGCATCGTGAAATACTCATAAGTGCTGAATTTCATGAAAATACGTTCAGTAGTTTCCCGTATAAATATGGGTGAGGTTCCTCGTGAAAGACCCTGTATAAACTATAAACTATAAAATATAGTCGATTGAAATTTTTGTTTCTTGATTTCTTCGAAACTACAGATTCGATTGAGGTGAAATTTTGCACTGAGATGGCGAATGACGTGTTAAAGATACATGCGAAGTTTTGTCCAGACCGCACGACCAGAACTATAGAAACCATAGAAAATTATAACTTTGTAATGGAAAGGTCTAGGGACTTGAAATTTTCAAGATAGGTGTGGATCTCGGATGTCGTGGTCACGTTCATAAACGAGCAAAATTAGACTGGGGGTTCCGTAAATATGGTCGTTTGAAATTTAGTTTTCTCGATAATTTCAAAACTACGGATCGTGATCGTGACGAAATTTTGTATTTTGATGAAGAATGGTATATTCAAGCTACATTTTCTCCAGATTGCATGACTAGAACCAACGAAAAGGCCCAGGGACGTGAAATTTCCAGGATAGGTTCGGATCGCGAATTTCGCGTAGTTCAATACTACGGATTCGATCGTGACGAAGTTTTGTATTTTAATGGAGAATGATATATTCAAGCTACATTTCTTTCAGCTCGTATAATCAGAACCATTCTAAATTTCTAGAATTATTGAATAAAAATCCCAATATTTCTGTAACAGCTAATTCGGCATAATTGATAAAGAGCTGCTGTCATCTACTTACAAGGTGGATGAACGAGCGCTCAAAAGCTCCTGAATTCACGTTATTTCTTTTCTAATTTTATTCAACACGTTGACTGCCACGGCAATTTTCAGAAATCTGGCCAAAAAATGACAATTTTTTTTTATCACATTATATTATTTAAAACCTAATTTCTAGTGCATAGTGATCATCAAAAAGCCTAAAAAATGTATTTTTTTTGAAAAAAAAGGTCTCAAGAATTATCTCGTAGTTTACTTATGTAACAGAAATCTCTTCGCGGAAGCGAACTACGAGAATTCGGACGCAGACACGCTTGGACCTGTAGCTTCGCTCAATCATTATATAAGCGAAAAAAATTTCAGAAATCTGGCCAAAAAATGACATTTTTTTTTTATCACATTATATTATTTAAAACCTTATTTCTAGTGCATAGTGATTATCAAAAAGCCTAAAAAATGTATTTTTTTGAAAAAAAGGTCTCAAGAATTATCTCATAGTTTACTTCTGTAACAGAAATTTCTTCGCGGAAGCGAACTACGAGAATTCGGACGCAGACACGCTTCGACCTGTCGCTTCGTTCAATCATTATATACGCGAAAAAAATTAGATTGCAAGAGCTCAATCGTAGCTGCAAAAAAATGGCCGCAGTACGAGATAACTCGTAGTCGGCGTCCCAGAAGAGCACGCAAACTACGAGTTATCTCGTAGTGGGCAGTCAACGGGTTAATTTGCATCCTGATTATTTAGATGATTTCTAAGATTATTTGGATGACTACTTCCTAAGTCATTCATTTATTCAAACTATATGTGAGTTTTTTCCATCCTTTTAGGTATGGCATATCTACACAGTTTGGAAAAAATCATACCGGAGTATCATTTGAATAGTCGTCATATCATAATTGAGGAAGATCTCACGGCTAAAATCAATATGGCGGATGCAAAATTCTCATTCCAAGAAAAGGGCAGAATATATTACCCAGCTTGGATATCTCCAGAAGCTCTTCAGAAAAAGGTAACAGATAGAAATTGGGAAGCTTCGGATATGTGGAGTTTTGCAATTTTACTATGGGAATTAGCAACCAGAGAAGTGCCATTTGCTGATCAAAGTCCCATGGAAGTGGGAATGAAGATAGCGTTAGAAGGATTGAGGATAAGTATTAAACCAGGAATCTCACCACATCTCTCAAAATTAATCAAAATTTGTATGAATGAGGATCCAGGCAAACGACCTAAATTTGATATGATTGTACCAATCCTTGATAAAATGAAGCGTTGAAAATATTGAGATGCTCTATTTAGAGTCATACTAACTTTCAACATGGAAGAATACTTCGTATGTAATACTTGTTGATTAACTAACGTGATATGCCAGAACGATGGACTTTTTATGTCTTATAACTTATAACTTCTTCTGAATACCAATTGAATTAATTTCTCACATTTATTTGGATTGTTTATCAAATTCTTCGATTTGATTTGATCATTCGAAATTTTGAAAATGTTTGAAAAATAAGAGTTGACGCTTTTATAGTCAATAATTTGTGTGCTTGTCTATATGTTATTTATTTTATATTTTATACATTAACTCTATAATATAATCCTTATTAATCTCATCAATTTATTTTGGATATTTACATTGGAAAATAGCATAAAATTTTAACTTAGCTTTGAATGTTTTGATTCAACATTATTAAATTATAATTTGGCCATTGAATTAAAAAGAAAGCTTCGATCATTACTGTGGAGAATATATAAAATGTTTACCATTATTCCTCTTTTCTGATTTTCTCGATCTACTCAAGTCAAATTAATTTTTCTTATGCTTTATTATTTGCTGCATAAAATGCATCATTGAGATGATGGATATCAGGCTCTAGAATCTTCATTGATGAATGTAAATAGAACCCTTCTTTTAAAATGGTTTTTACTCATTTGAATCATCCCTCATCATTTTATTACATGGAAATGTTATTTTAGTCTTCTCGAATTTAATTGAATAAGCTTTTTCCCTTTATAATTACATAATTCATTGATCTGAGCGAGTCAATTGTTAATTTTCCAATAGTTCGCAATTTCACAGAATATCTCTAGATATTTCTTAGTTTTAGATTAAATATGACTAGTTATTTCTTATCATCTATGTGCCTTATATATGCCTTTTTCCATTAGAAAATAATAGTTTTAGGAAATTTTGAATGAACATTTATTTATATTCTGATAAAATCAAACTTTTCAATGAATTCTCACAAATTGCATTTGTGATTCCATTAAATACTTTATTGCTTTACTTGTTGTATATCAAACTATTTTCAATATATTGTTATCAAAGCTTTTTGGAATGTATAATGAATATAATATATATTTATTAACAAATCAAGTTTTTCATTATTCATTCTTTGAGAATATCCCAAAAAAGAGAGTTATATACTCTCAAAATTATTCAAAATATGTTTTATCTAATATATAAAATTCTCGTGTCCACAGTGTTCGTTGCCATACTCCTCCGAAACGGCTTAACCGATTTTGATGAAATTTTTTGTGCTTATCCGGTATCTATCAGAATCGGCCAACATCTATTTTTCATCCCCCTAAATGTTAGGGGTAGTCCACCCCTAAATTTTTTTTTTCTATTTTTTCGACAAAATTTCTAATTTCTATTTTTTTATGATACAACATACAAAAATACATACAATCCCCAATTTTCACCCTTCTGCGATCAACCCTTATTTTTTTATAGCCAGAACAACGAGATCCCGTCAACAATCCAACACGTAAATTTCCTACAGCAACACTTCTTAGGAAACTAAGCTATGTGTATATAAATGTTTCTTTGTTTTTTTCAATATGGGGTACATAGGTACAATTTACTGAGCTGAAGGACCTAGGTCGATGGCTCTTGTCGTATGACAATAAAGAACAGTTCTCTCTCTCTTTCACGGCAAGACTACTCCAGATAGTTCGCGATTCATGAAATTTTGAATATTATAAGTCTGAAATTCACAATTGAAATACTAAAGGTCAATATTCTATCATGAGCTCGATAAGCTCTGTAGGTTAGGGATCTGCAGACTCTGATAGTGCCTGATTGTATCAGGTTCGATCTTGGAACATAAATCGTTTCTATACAACATTATATAAATGAGTACCTACCAAATTAATTTTTCCTGTAACGACTTTAGATATTGTCTGAAATCTAGATATGGAGGAAACGGTAGTGATGGTGAAATTTGGAGCGTTCTTCAAATAGAAGGAGTAGTGTCATTCGAATATGTATATTTATCGGAGACCCAAATCAAAATTGAACGTGCCATCATCGATCGACAAAAGTAGCAGGCAGACTAGTTTCTGGCTTTTTAGACGTCATCAGTGCAGCGTAACTTACTCGACGATGAAGACAAACATGAAATGCAGAGCGTATATACTCTCTTAAGAAGAGTAAATATTTTTTTTTAGATCAAAGGTTTACTTGAGTCGTTGCTGTTGCCATGGTGACTTTAAAAAACGCGCGTGTTTGAAAGTTCGATTTAAACACGCTGAGGCGTTCTTGAAATAGGTAAAATGGGGCACCAATAAAAAAAAATTTAGTAAATTTACACTAATTAAGATGTTCAAAGAACAATCCTTATTTTTCACGTCAGAGGCAGTGTTTTGTTTTTTTAGAGATGGAAAGTATTTTCGGAAAATATTTTGATATTATTTCATCTCAAAATATAGATCTGTAATTATTTTATTTTAAAGAAATGTCAGATTTGAGTTCAGATCTGCCTGATTGCCATAATCTCAAAACCAAAACTATAAAAAGATTTATACTGTTTTCAGATTCAAAATTAATTCGAGAAAATTCAAAGCAACCTCAAGAAAAAAGAGTAGCTGGCAACTGACTCCGAATTATTTATGTTTCGATTAATCATTTACCAAAAGTCTTCAATTTGTTTTTTATTGTGATTTGTATCCTTTCAACGGGAACAAATGAACGTGAAATCCAAATGAAAATAAAAATAAAAATAAAAGATTCCTCTCATTATAAGACTGCAATACAGTACTATAAGTAATAAAATTTATGATCTGGATATTCTATTACGTCCCTACAACGATTAAACACTGAATATTAGGAAAAAAATCATTCTATTTAATTTAATAAGATTAGAGCTGTGCCAAAGCATTGTGCTTGGAACCTAACCTGATAATTTCCCTAGGCCTTTCCGTTCGAAAGTTATAATTTTCTATGGTCTCTATGGTTCTGGTGATGCGATATGAACAAAATGTAGCTTGAATATACCATTCTCCATTTAAAAAACAAGATTTTGTCTCGATCGAATCCGTAGTTTCGAAATTATCGAGAAGACTAAATTTCAAACGACCGTATTTACGGAACCCCTGGTATAATTCTGCTCAAAACGTGAACGCGGCATTTCAGATCCACACCTATCCTGAAAATTTCAAGTCCCTAGGCCTTCCCGATCGAAAGTTATGATTTTCTATGGTTTCTATGGTTCTGGTCATGCGATCTGGCGAAATGTAGCTTGAATATATCATTATCCATAAATATACAAAATTTCGTCACGATCGAATCTGTAGTTTTGAAATTAACAAGAAAACTAAAGTTCAAACGACCGTATTAACGGAACCCCTAGTATAATTTTGCTCATAGATACCCGTCATCACGACATTCGAGATCCACACCTATCCTGAGAATTTCAAGTCCCTAGGCGTTTCCGTTCGAAAGTTACAATTTTCTATGGTTTCTATGGTTCTGGTCATACGATATGGACAAAATTCAGAAGTAGCTTGAACACCTGATTCTCCATTTGAGTGCAAAATTTCATCTTTATCGAATTTGTAGTTTCGAAGTAATCAGGAGAATTGGGCCATATTTACGGAACCCCTAGTCTAATTTTGCTCATTGATGAACATGACCGCGATATTCGCGATCCGAACCCACCCTGAAAATTTCAAGTTCCTAGGTCTTTCTGTTCAAAAGTTATAATTTTCTATGGTTTATATGGTTCTGGTGATGCGATCTGGACAAAATATTGCTTTAATATATCATTCTCGATTGAAATATAAAATTTCAAATGACCGTATTTACGGAACCTCTAGTATAATTCTGCTCATTGATAAACGTGAACGCGACATTTCAGATCCACACCTATCCTGAAAATTTCAAGTCCCTTGGCCTTTCCGTTCGAAAGTTATGATTTTCTATGGTTCTGGTTATGTGATCTAGAGAAATGTAGCTTGAATATATCATTCTCCATTAGTATACAAAATTTCGTCACGATCGAATCTGTAGTTTTGAAATTATCAGGAAAACTAAATTTCAAATGACCATATTTACGGAACCCCTAGTATAATTTTGCTCATAGATAAACGAGATCACGACATTCGAGATCCACACCTATCCTGAAAATTTCAGTTACAATATTCAGTTTCAGTTTCAGTTTCAAGTTACAATATTCTATGGTCTCAATAACTAATAAAGTTAGAGCTGCTAGCTAATAAAGTATACGCGGATATTGTTGATTAAATGTGTCTGTATGGCATATACCTCACAACGAGAATCAATAATATTTTAATTTGTGAGAATGCAATAGGAGGTGAAAATATCAGAAATATGTATATAAAAATTTTATTTTGAGAGCAATAAATGTATCTTCATATATTTTTTATTCTTTTATTCATCCTCCTTTTTTTTTCATTTCATTTCATGTTTGAAACTGTCCATCATTACATCCTTGCAAATGGAAATTAAATAATTAATGCAAATTAAATAATGGTTCAATTCATCTGGCTTTCGCGCGTAAAGTTTTAATGATTTGCGAAAGAGCTCACACAAAAAGCTTAAAGAAATATTCTTTGATCAATGTTTGAAAGCATTAATAACAACGAAAATGAATGGAAGTTTTCTAGTTTCTACTCTACTAAAATACTCTACGCCACTGCAATCTGGAAATACGAGTCGGCCATATGCAACAACCCTTTTACACCAGGCAATAGAGCAGAAAAAGGGTCATTCTGTGACAAAAATGGTAGAAGAAAACCGCGAGTGGGGAGGTACGTGGGGTGGTCCGTGGATGTTCAGTGATATGTTTTCGACACGCAAATATCATTACTTTTCTTGTAATTGCGAAGAAACACCAAAAAAAACGATGTTTTTTTAGTTTTTTGCTTGTAAAATCTGAACGAATGGAGCGGTGCTAATACTTTCAACAGACGAATTGTAGAAAATGAAAAGATGAAGAAAATGAGTGCTAGTGCAACTCAATCGGGTCATCATTACGGGAGGAAAGCCGGAAAAACCGTGAAAATCAGCGTTTTTTCAAATCCTCATAACTCGGCCAATTTCGAAGTTTTAGCGCTGGCTTTCCGAATGAAAGTAGTGGTTAATAGATACTTTAAGTGTGCATAACCCGGACGTTGTCCGATAAATAGTTTTTGCGTAATTGCGATTTGAATTATTTAAGGCACTATTTTCCGGAAGAGCTGGATGCGTTGGAAGTAGTCCGATTTCAATTTACAAAACGGATTTTGAAAGAAGAAGTATAGTACTACAAAACTGCAAACTTGATTTTTCGTTAAAATGTTGCAAAATAGGTGAGAAATACGTGGAAACATGACCAAAACCGGCTCAGTGCCCCATCTGGGTCGGATAGTGGGGGTGGCCGGCAGACGCGGGGAACCAAAATCGCGCTTCGCTTCGAAGTTATAACAATTGTTCAAAATGTCCACCGCCTTGTTCAATGCCTTTTCAGACGAGTAATCAGTAATACTTCCCGATCGCCTCAAGAAATCATTACACCAATCCATAGCAGCTCAACGGACATATATTGGATGAAATTCCCCTGGCTAACAGACAAAATGGCTGCCCAGCTCATAATAGCCGGAATGTACGCTACTTAATAAATGAATATTTTGCGGTGCAATGAATTGGAAGGCACGGTCCAGTAAGGTGGCCACTAAGGAGCCCTGACCATACTCCTTTGGATTTAATCTCTGGAACACCTAAAAAAAAATCAAATTCGCGTTCAGACTCGAGGATCTGATCGAAAGAATAAATTTGAGTTGTGCAGAAATGCGCCAGAAACGTTGTGAACTTCGCAGCAAATTAAGATTTGGATTTGGAATATTTTGACTTTTTCGTTGTTATTTTGTTAGCCATAATATTAGAGCAGAAGAAAAGCATGAAGCACAAGAGTTGATATTTCCTACGAAAGCACGCTTATTGGAAAAATAGGACTGGTTTTGTTTACTTAAAAATCTTGATATTCATCTCCTCACCACGCCTGCAATAAGAATTTTTTGGCTCAGAGAAATCCTTATCTTGTAGCAATTTTGATACCGTTTCCAGATAAGTGGTCAAATTGGCTGAGGCTCCAAGGATAACTGAAGTATAATTGATTTTATGTAAAAACTTGAAATATTTCATGAAATCGAGAAATGTTATATTGAAGAATAACCATAAAATTCAGTAATGAATTTAGAAAAATTATACTAGATAAACTAATAGCAATAAGCCAAAAATTCTAGTATAATTTCATAACCGAATTTGATAATTTCAGATAAACAGACGTTATATTATTCTGAAGAATAACCGTCAACATTTCGACCATGTGTTATATGAAATTTTTTGTTGTAAATCTCATGTATGATCTCCCTCTGGAGTTTGACCCTTTAAAAAGTAGACACACCCTGTATGTAACTCTGAAAAGTAGATATCTCAATTTTTTTTAATGATAAAACGATCTTGAACTTGATAATTCCAGTGGTTTTAAAGTTCGTGTTATTCAAAGAATTTTTATCTTTTTTATCTAATTCATAATTCCACAAAGTCATTTATAGTATACCTATTTAAATAAGATCTCAATAGAACATACCTCACTTTTTTCAGCAATCCGATAATAAACTCTGTCCAGTGTGCCAGCATATAATTGGACCATTTCGCTTTCATCAATAAAATTTTTTGTTTCATATTTCAAAACTTAGGAGTTACCCAAAATGCCAGGTGAATATTTTTTTTTAGTTCGTTCTCTACAAATCATCAATTCTTCATTTTTTAGACGACCATGAGTATATCATCAAAATGCCAGATGAAAATCCTGCACCAGAATATGGTTTAGGATTTGAAATTTTTCATAAAATGAAGCTTCACAAAGATGAAACTGCACAGGTAAAATTCATCCTTTTCAAACATTCGTTGGTTTTTTCAATAGAAGCATTCACTTCACTTTTTATTGAAACGGTTGCTGTTAATAATCATAGCACTTGATGTAGCATGTTCACTAGTAATTTCGAAAGCTCTGGTCGAACCGAGACTGTACCACTTCAGAAACGAAATATGAAGAGCTGTTTAACGATGTCCAATATCTACTGAGTGCCTGTTTAGGGTTTTGTTTTTTTTTTGACGATGCCTCGACTTTTATTAATACAAAATTCAAAAATTATATTGTTGTTTTTCGGTTTCCCGGATAAGTGTCTTCGGGATAAGTGAATGCGAAAAACTTTTTGCATGGATGCATGCCAGTTCAGTTCGAATGCAAATTCGGTAAAAGTTGAGTAGGCGAAGCTGAAAAACTGACCTCAACATCTATCAGTCGTGATTTGAATTTGTGTTTATCATTGTTCACCAATTAAAAACCCACATTTAAATCCAATAGATGATACTAGGCAGGTAGCATCTAGGGCAGGCATGGGCAACCTACGGCATGCAAGCCACATGCGACCCGCAAATAGAATTCTCTTGACCCGCCAATGAATTTTTTCACACATGACGCACCCCCAAATTTGCTCTATAAAGATTCCACAACAAATAATATTCGTGTACCAGCACCATCAGTCCACCTAATATTGATGCTCCTATGAAAGAAACGCAAACCCTGGTGTCTCATTTGTTAAAAACTAGTGACTGATGAGTACCTACAGGAGTTTTTTTTGTGTTGCATTATATCACTTTAAGTTTTTTTTTCATTTCTCCTATTGTAAGGAACGTAAGCTTTTTTTGATTTTTGTTGAATAAATTTTATTACTGCTAGAAATTTTTTTCCGCCCCGTGGTCAACCAAAAATTTTTCTATGTGGCCCTCAGCAAAATAAGGTTGCCCATGCCAAATGTAGCATCTGATTTATCTATTTCCGAATTTTTTCCACGAATGAAGAGGGACTTGAATGAATGAATCAACATCGTCTTGGTGAAAACAAAAACGATGTAGATTTACCAAGACCTAATATCAATAATAAATCTATAGGTCTTATTCACTGAAACTGTTCATATTCTGATCTGATCTTTTGTTGACACGCGTCCTGTGTTATCGATTTCATGATTATTTTTATATCTACCTTAAATTTTTTGAATCGATAACATCAAAGTTTAAACAAACATAATTGATTTGTATTCGATAAACCAAAGAGGAATTTCTATCGGAAAAATATAAAAAGTCATTATTTCGACATTGCTCATTTCTCCTGATAACTTCTCTGTTTTTACTCCATTTTGAAGTGGTCTAATCGAGATATATAATAATATATGAAATGAAGCAAAGCTTATGGATCGCAGAATAAATTATAATTGGCAACTTTTAAATAAAGTCATATAATATGGATTATGGATGGAATCGCTCTTGGTATCCTATTTTGTATTGTATTTCGTACCATCTATCCTCTTATATAAATCACTCCCGAGGACAGAAGTATCTCTGAACTCTGATTTATGTTTGCGAAAATCAGTAAAACTATTTAGGTTATTTCAATCGTCTAGGTAATTTTCACGTTCCAACGTTTTGGTCTGACCGGTTCGTCTTCAGGGCATCAGTGAAAAGATCGATTCAATGAACTATCATTCGGCCCATGTCTACAGTCTATAAATAGTCATCGCAGAACTACCCTGAAGACGGTCCGAGTAATCAGACCGAAACGTTGAAACGCGGTAATTCCATAGACGTAGGAATCGTTCTATTATCCCCGAAGCGCACAACACAATGGCTCTTTACTTGACCTCTGCCTCCTATTTCAAAAGAAAAACCACCGAACTTTTGAAATTGGTCTACCATCAAGTTCATCCGGATCTCAGCTGTAGTCGCTCAACAAATAATTTCACTCTCGTTGGTTGCATTTTGAATCAACAGGAACTCGCACTACCAAAAGCCCCTAGATTTCCAAGCAAAAAAGTCAAGGCTTGCCTAATTTCATTCTATACAACCTATCCCAGCATCCGATTTTCCAGACTATGCAAAAGTCTGCTAGGTTTCTCGGATAGAGCTAATGGTACGATCACTAAGTATCGTCCCCTACAAAACCACTTCAAGCAGAAGCTCTTTTAATCATTCGACTCAACATTCGCCTGAAGGAAAGATCTGCTTCCACGTTTTTTCACGTATGTAGTGCCTTACAAAGGAATTTTTCCATTTAGTATTTGATTCTGCTCAAGTAACATTGACCCCAAATGGAGACATTTTTTATCATTTCAATTGACATTATTTCAAATTGTGATTCCCATGATGTCACCTCTTATTTCAATATGGACTAGCCATTAAACAGTTAGTATAATGGTGACTTTGATCTTATTCTCAAGAATAACCATTTCTTATTCAGAGATAATGTTACCTACTCAGCTCTACGGTGCACTTTCTCAAACAGCTTTGGAATTCCTATTAACTGTCAATTTTTCTTTCAGTTCATTGTTGAAACCGATGAATCTGTAACGTTTGGTGAGCTTCTGGATGATTCCACGAGAGTAGCTATATATTTGAAAAAACTACATCTGGCTGATGATGATATTGTTGCAATTTGCTCATGGAACAATAAGCACACCTGTGTCCCTTATATAGCTGGCTTATTCAATGGAAATATAGTGACATTCTTAGATCCAGTTGATGTTCCCAGAGATAAGGCATTGATACTGCGTAAGGTGACACCAAAGATATTGTTTGTGGATGAGGATAACGTTCAAAGCATAGAGGAAGCTTTGAGAATAGAGGAATTGGATATCAAGATTGTTGTTTTTGGTGAAGATGGTAAAGGACATATTTCATTCGATGAATTCTCGAGAGCCTCAGATAAAGAAATAAAGGATTTCCAACCAGTGAAATTAGAAAGTAATGAACGGACTGGCGTGATTGCATTCAGTAGCGGGACAACAGGTGTACCTAAGGGAATATGCCTTTCACATTTAGGCATTTTGTCACGAACAAGGTTAGTGTTACGATTGGTCATGTTAATTGGTGTTCAATCGAACTAGATCCGATTCGAAACCAACCATACCTTGATACAAAATGTCAGCTTTTGTGTTTGACTCTCAAATGGTCTCATCCATTCTAGAGATAAAGAGATCCCTGAAGCTTGTCGCGAGGCACATGCAACAGTTGCCTTAGAAAACCTAGAGAAATAGCCAAAAATAACAGGTCACCTTGGTTTAAAAGTGAAAAGCGGTCCTTTCGCAGAATATGTCTGTAGCTTAGGAAACACACCCATTCAGGAAAGTTTAGGGGACTAATTTCGGCTCAAACGGACCATTCGATGGCTTGTGTTTCAGAAGAAAAAATTATAGAAAGCACTGCCGTGAAGTCAGGAGCTTTTGAGCGCTCGTTCATTCACCTTGTTGGCAGATTCGTATTTACCAGTTCAAGAAACCAATAACAATCAAACTGAAGCGACTAGACTTCACGTCAATGCTTTGGGTGACCAATTTTCTACGGTGTCTATGGTCTTGGTAATGCGATATCGACAATATTTTGCATGTGATTTGAATACATTATGCTTCATCTATGTGCAATATTTCATTCCACTCCAATCAGTAGTTTCCAAATTATATATTATATATAATTTTGCTCATTGATGATTTGGTTCAGGTCATGCAATCTGGACAAAATTTCGCATGTAGCTTGAGCACATCATTCTCAATCTTCGATCGAGAATCAGTAGTTTCGAAGTAATCAGGGGACCAAAATTTCGAACGGCCATATTTACGGAACCCCTGTGCGAATTTCGCCCAATAACAAACTTAACCGCATTCGAGATTCGCCTGCTCTCATAGGTTGAAGCATTCCTTACCGATCGAGCCTTCCAGGTGCGAGTCAATAGATCTTTCTCTTAGGCGAGATCTGTTGGAAGTGGAGTTCCACAGGGTTCTGTTTTTGGTACACTGCTTCTCCTACTCTACATCTCCGATTTACCCAAGATCTTCAAATCTCGGTGTTCCCAATTTGCCAATGATGACAGCTTGCTTGATTCAAGAAAAACAAGAGAAATTAAACCGTTGGTACCAGGAGTGGAGATTGCCTCTCAACTATGGAAAGTGTGTTGTTCTGCACTTGGGTGCTCACAATCTCCGTCGCCAGCACTTCCTGAACAGCAACCCTTCTGCTATGTTATAGCCATGCTGACCTTGGTGTTGTTGTGACGAAGAACCTAAGCTGTCCGACCACAAAAGAACCTTATTTTTGGTTCAGAAAGCTTTTGGTAGGTGTGATCCGTACACATGTGCTACCCTCTACAGGCTTTACGTGCGACCCATATTGGGGTTGCGGGCCTTGCGTGAGGTCCAATGTTGTGTAGAGATTCGGCATTGTTGGAGAGCGTCCAGCGACGAGCAACTCTTCTACCCTTTGGCATCTCGCGTCCCAGTTATAGTGAAAGACTAATAATCATGTCCATGTTCGAGGAGAGGTGACTACGTGGTGATCTCATCATAACCTTCCGTGCACTTCACAACTTCAATTTCGGGGTTGACCTCGGCCGTCTCTTCAGGTTCAGAGCATTGACGACGTCTTAGGGGCCACGCTTTCAAGCTGAGAGAGAGAATTTCAAAATACCGCAAAGACAGAATTTCATCACGAACCGTGTGTTTTCTATGTGGGCCTCTTTGCCTCTATCGGCGGGGGCACGTGCCTCCCACCAGAAGTTATTTTTTTGTACTGTAGAGATTCCATCACAGTTCATACTTTTTTTTTGCCTTCCGCCTCTTGTGCCCCCCCCAGAAAAAAATCCTGGATCCGCCCTCGGACGCATTTCTTGTTAACGTTAACGTAATATTGGTGAATTCTCTTCATTATTGATCAGCTTCGCTATAGCAAACTTACCTGAAGGATATCACATATTTCAGTGGATTTGTCGTACCTGTAACTTTGATATTCACTACGCCTAACTGGATTTCATATGTTTTAATCTTGATAAGATGTCTTCGAGGGGGTGGAGCAAGAGTTTTGAGTAAAACTTACGACATGAGCCAAATATGGAAGATGATTGACAAATACAAAGTGAGTTTTTAAATCTAATCTAATATAGTGTTTTTGAACAATTCTTCAACCCCGAGAATTCGCCCTCCTTGTGGTCGGATTATCTTGTGAGGAAAAAATGTGGACAGATAATGGAAGTTGATTTAGGTCTTATCGATCATTCGTCTGAACCGCTAAGTATTTGAATTGTTAATAAACCCCCCCCCCCCCTATGATTTCGTTTGAGCACTTCACAGCAATCACGAACTAATATAATATTTCAATGTATTGATGAATGACGACAATCTTATTATAGCTGATATACTTTCCAGATTTGGTTGATAGTAACTACAGTGTACCAGTGCTGTCAAATGATTAAACACTCGGTTGATGATGGGATCGATATTTCCTCATTAAGCTTGTTGATGATAAGCGGAGCAACATTACCCAATGAAATTTATTTGAGGATGAAGAAAATTATTCCCAAAACTCTGATACTTCAAGGTTATGGACTTACAGAAGCATGTGGACCTTCGTTGGTGTTCGATTTAGGACGACCCGAGGAACGAGAATGGCACAAGAATAAACCAGAGAGCTGTGGTACACCGATACCTGGTATTTGGTATAAGGTATAAACCTTATTGATGATAATTAGTTTGATATACGGAGGTGGGGATGAGGGCTATTGTATGTGCTACTCAAAACAACACATTATTATAGGTAACTGGAAAGAAAATTTCGTGACATGAAAATAATGTTGTTTGAGTTGGATCTTTCTCCCAATTCCTGTGTTAGGTAATTGAATTTTGTAAGCGTGTGAATGCGAATCTGCATGCAAAATAATCCCCAAAGTTCTGTGAGATTGACCAAAGTCTTGAGAACGAATTTCATTCACAGCAGCAATGTTTTAACATGTAGGGGAGAGCGGGGCATTGTTGAGTCCTTAAGATTTCATTGCTGCATCAATAAATAATCGACTGACAAAACATTTTCGTTAAAACTCATTTACCCCGCTATGCCCCGCCATAGGGTACTTCGTGGGACCATGTTGGATATCAGTCATTGAATGAAAAAAATCATACAGATTGGAAAAAATATTTTTATTGATCAACTTAACAAATGAACAGAAACATGAAACACGAAATATATTTCAATATACAATTACATATATTAATTTATGTAATAATAATAACTACACATGTAGTGTAGTACCTGCACATTAAACAAAGATGCTTAGCGTAGCGTCTTCGTCGGCACACGAGCAATAATATGTCCAACGACTCCAGTTTCTGCAACTTATACAAACTTCATTGGAGACCATTAGACAGACATTAGACATCTTCGTCATCGTCAGAAGATACATTTTGAATTTGCCTTGAAGTTGATTCAAATTTTCTTTGTCGTAATTTATCCGATTTACCTTCAGAACTCTTCATTATGTCTCTTCTGCAGGCCCTTTTTCCTTTTTTGTTTGTTGTTCAACTTATTCATTTTTGTAAGACGACTGCGTTATTATCGCTGTTTTTCGTCTGCGTTTTGTAATCCGTTGCGATGTTCGTACTTCTTTAGGTAAGGGGTAATATGGCTTCGGAGACAAAGAGTGCAGTTCTGTTTTTGAGCGCTCGTACTACTTACACGAGGGCTATATCATTTCGTCACGAAGTCTGTATTTTTCGAATTTTGAGCCCAAAATGGTCTCAATCGACTATGTTCGACTCACTGATGACGAATCCATCGGAAAATTCGAGACTGTCCGTCCGTCCGGCCGTCCGGCCGTAAGCACGATAACTCTCGAACGGATCAATCTAGAGACTTGAAATTTTCAGTGTAGGTTCAGATCCCAAATGCCTCGGTTGAGTTCGTTAATGGGCCAAATTCCACCAGGGGTTCCGTAAATATGGCCGTTCAAAGTTTTGTTTCCCTGATTACTTGAAAACTACAGATTCGATCGAGATGACATTTTGCACTCAAATGGAAAATGAGGTGTTTTAGCTACATGCGAAATTTTGTCCAGATCGCATGACCAGAACCACAGAAACCATAGAAAATTGTAACTTTTGAACGGAAAGGCCTAGGAACTTGAAATTTTCAGGGTGGGTTTGGATCGCGAATATCGCGGTCACGTTCCTCAATGAGCAAAATGAGACTAGGGGTTCCGTAAATATGGCCGTTCAAAATATTTTTTTCCAGATAGTTTCGGAACTACTGATCGGATTGGAATGAAATTATGCACCTAGCTGAGGAATAATGTATTCAAACTACGTGCAAAATTTTATCCAGACTGCATCACCAAGACCATAGATACCGTAGAAAATTCTAGCGAATTATCGAAACAAAATTGATCAGCTGAAGCACTGACATGAAGTCTGGAGTTTCGCCTAAGTTTCAGAATTTTTTTGACAGCTGTCAAAAATTCCTTCAATTGGTTTTTAAAACTGGAAAATGCGAATCTACCTACAAGGTGCATGTACGAGCGCTCAAAAGCTCCTGCCTCCACGGCAGTGCTTTTCGTAATTTTTTTATATAGGTTTCTGAACAAAAGGTCCTTGCGCGTTCCAGAACGATTAACTTACACACAGGTCGACTAGCAACTACAAACCACCAGCTTCGTCAATAACTCGCCATCCTGCGTTCATCTTTAGTAGCTCTAATGGCGCTACCCCACCATGCCCTGGTACCCCTCAATTCCCCGGTACCCCACAATACCCCGGTATTTCCTACAATTATTATTGTTCGGTATTACACTTTTCGGGTTTTTTTATTTTCAACTAAGTTTTGATTCGAATAATGGTTATTATAATTAAAAACAAAATCACCAACTCCCTTATGAGCTTTTATCGAAGAATGTCCATTTTCATAATGAGTTTGAATAATGAAAATGCGTTGTTTCAACGTGCAAGAATAGTATTTTTTACGTTCATAACAAAATCATAGTTATAACTAGTTCGACAAATTTTTCAGGTCGTGGATCCCGACACTGAGGAGATCTTGGGACCCAATAAGCCAGGTGAACTAAGACTGAAATCAAAGTTTTCGATGCTCGGGTATCACAATGAAGATTCTTCGAAAGATTTTGACTCCGATGGCTACCTGAAAACTGGGGATATTGTAACATATGACGAAAATAGGTGCTTCTACGTTGTTGATAGAATAAGGGAAATGTTGAAATACCAAGGACACGTAGTCAGTCCCACAGCTTTAGAGAATATTTTGACCTCCCATCCATGTGTTGAAATAGCAGCAGTTATTGGTATACCACATTTGGTAGATGGTGATCATCCGATGGGTCTTGTTAAATTGAGACCAGGTTGCAGAGTCAATCCTGAAGAACTGGTTGAACACGTCGACAAAATTATGAAACATGATAAACAAAGGTTGTGGGCAGGGTGTAAGATAGTGGACGATTTACCATTGAATGGAACTGGAAAAATTAATAAAAGGAAATTGCGTGATATAGTTTTATCTGGTAAAATATAATATAAATTTTGATGGTAGTGATAAAAGTTGCCTTGATAATGTAAACAGGTCAGATTATGTATACAACCAACCTATTTTTTAGGTGGTTGAATTTTTTCGCTCTAAATTTCATTTTTGGAAATATAAAACTAAAATGTATCAAAAAGCTTTACTTAACACGCCCAAAAAAAATGAGCGATAGGACTATGCAACCTTAAGGAAATCATTAGGTATGTATCAAAATTCATGTACGAAGTGTTTTTATGACTAGGTGGCAGTTGATTTTTGGTAAGTTTGGTTCGCTTTTTCATAATGACTCAATAGACTCAAGCCAGCGCAAATTCTTCAAATACATTTTGAAAATGTTTGGGTTCAGTTCGTGACATAATGGTTCATCAGAGCAGTTAATTCAAAAACTACGGATCGCTCTGGCCCCGGATTCTTAATGATAACACAGAGAGGTTGTTGCCCTTTCTCATTAAGTTCAATGTGGGGATTCCAAAACTCGAAGCCGTTTTGACCTATGAGTTCCCAAAATTGGGTTCAGTCATGCTATAACAAATCAAGGCGTGATTTTAACGGGGATTGAGAAAGAAAAGTAAACCTGTCAAAAAATAAGGTAGGTAGGTACCTACCACTGGAATGTTTTTTGGATATTTCGCTATTTCTGCAAAACTTCCATGATTCATTAGCAACATTCCTTAGATCCAATTTGTTTTTCGTTACTCATAAATCCAATCAATTAAACCAGTGGAACTAATTTTTTTCTGAATATAAACGTACCTACCTACCCGATATCAAGTTTCAGTTCACTTCTAATTTCAGGTCAGAGGTGATGTATCTTGAGAACGGGGGCTGATGGAAAGAAACGGTATTCCACAGAATAATTTGTAACTTAGCAAGTTATGTGTAGTTTCTGCGGTATCAAATGAACGTTGAATAAACTTTAATGCGGAAAAAAACGGCCACGTGGATGTGTATACTTCATTAGTGCCAATATTTCTTGATTTTTATATTCTTTAATTCTTGCATGAATTGACATCGTGAATTGTGCAATTTTCAGGATATTTCATCGACATCCGATTTTAATTTTCTCGCTATCATTTTTAGCGCCTCTTGATTCATATTTTTATTTGTGTAGAAATTTGTGAAGAAGGCAGACTAATATGTACTACTTATAACAATCTTTCGAAATGTCCACTGCCTTATTCAATCAATTTTACACATCGTTTTCGCACTGAATCTACAAACCTGCGAAGTTCACAACGTTTCTGACTCATTTCTGCACAACATAAATTTATTCTTTCGAAGAGATCCTATCGAGTGTGAAAGCGAATTTGATATACTTTTTCTTTCAAGGTGTTCCATAAACATGAAAATTCAAAGGCCTATGGTCGGGGCACCTTGGTGGCAATATTACCGGACCGTACGTTACAATCCAAAATATTGATTCATTAAGTCCCGTACATTCCGGCTATTATGAGCTGGGCAGCCATCCATTTGAAACCAGACATTTTGTCTGTTAGCTAGGGGCATTTCATCCAATATGTCCGTTAAGCTGCTTTGGATTGATGTAATGAATTCTTCAGCGTTGAGCCGATCGGGGAGTATTACTGGTTAGAAAAGAAGTTCACGTCTCATGACTCCCAAAGCCGGAATTTGGGGGACTTAATTAATTAATATTCAGGGGTGCAATGGATTAGGAGGTACGACCCGGTAAGATGGCCACCAAGCCTCGACCTTACGACTTTGGATTATTATGCCTGGAACACATTGAAAGAAAAAGTATATCAAATTCGCGTTCAGACTCGAGAGGATCTGATCGAGAGAATAAATTTTTGTGTTGTGCAGAAATGCGTCAGAAACGTTGTGAACTTCGAAGGTTTGTAGATTCAGTGCGAAAACGAAGTGGAGGTGGACAACATCTGTTATAAGTAGTAGAGTAGTCTTTCTTCACATGTTATCATAAAATTTGTTCTATTAACATTCGCTTGCGAAATTATACTAATAATAATAAGGCAAAAATCCGGCCTTTGCCGTACGTGCAGCGCTGTTCTGGGAAACTGTATAAGTGAATAGCATTTTGAGAGTTTGAGATTAGTTATACCTGAAATACGAGGGAGAGATACCCATGATTGTCCAATCAGTAAACGGATGGCTCGAAGATGGTTATTGTAGGGGTATGAGCACGAATCTACGGGCAAACACCTAGAACTATGATCCCAATGAGCTTAACAGATCATACCATACTCTATAGCAGAGATAGATGAAAGCAGGACAATAATTATTGTCATCTACTTCTACGAGTTGTGTGGGACTGCCCTGAACCACTGAACGAACGGACCATACATAGCATAGTGACCATGGGTTGCAGAGTTGGTGCAGGGAAATGAGAGAACCAATTCCCAAGTGACTACCTATGTCATAGATACAACGCGAATACAAAACTGTCAGCAGAGATGCTCGCTTCTATGTCCTAATCAGAGAAAGCTAACCTCTACATTCTGTTTCGCACAGATACTCTGTAATAGATCAGGCAATAGAGATTTTTTCGTGACAAAAAACGTAGAAGAAAACCGCGAGTGGAGGGGTGCGTGGGGTGGTGCGTGGATGTTTAGTGATATGTTTTCGACTCGCAAATATGATTACTTTTCTTGTTATCTCGAAAAAACACCACAAAAACGGTGTTTTTTTTAGTTTTTTGCTTGTTAAATCTGAACAAATTGGAGCGATGCTGACACTTTCGAAAGACGAATTGTAGGGAATGGAATAAAAGACGTAAAAATCAGCGTTTATTCAAAAATTCATTACTCCGCCATTTTCGAAGTTGTAGTGCTGGCTTTCCGGATGAAATTAGTGGTTGATAGGTACTTTGGGTGTGCACAACCCTGACGTTTTCGAATAAATAGTTTTTGCGTAATTGTGATTTCAATTCACGAAACAAATTTTGAGAGTAGAAATACACTTGGGAGCAATGAAATCGGCCCACCTTAAATTCGACACAATTTCCAACATGGATATCTCGCGAGCCGCTAGTCGGATATTGATGTTCTTTTTTTTAAATTAAATTATGAACAACCTGCTACTTTTTCGATTACACGTTTCATTCAGTTCACTTCTTAATTTAGATTTTCACCAGTCCGTTCATCAATTTATTCTAAAAGAAAATTAAGTATGTAGATTCGCCTATACGCAGAAAGAAATGCCTTTATTCAAAACAAAGATGGACATTTTCTATGTTGTTCTATCTTTCTTTCCTGTACGCATTTTTTCATTTGTTATTACAACTCGATATCCTACATTAAATCAGTTTCAAAATGTTCCGTTATTATTATGGATTTCAAAATAAGTTGGCTAAAACCAATTTCTATATTTATTTATCTTATCTACAAGTATGATTTGTTCTATTAACCATAAACAATAGAATAATCTTATAGATTATTCTCCACTTTTCGAAAGCATTGAGTTAGTTCATTCTGCAATGCTTATCACTGCAACAGGCACTTCTTTGAAATAAATATATAGGTACCTACTAAATAGAAATTCTACAGAATGCCAGGTGAGTTTGATTTTTTTTATCCTCCAATGAAATCAGTGGTTCAATAAGACCGAAATTATGTAAATTAGAATATATATTGGCTGTCTATCTAAAGTTTTCAATTACAGTAATAAAACAAGAAAAATTGTTCTAGATAAACTAATAAAGCAAGCCAACAAATCAAACGTAACCCCAACTCAGGGGTCAGGGGAGCCAGGAAATCTTTTCACGGACCTTCATATATTGAAAGCAGTTGCTCTGGGGGCGGACAGGTGGCGCGAGGGGAGAAATTTTCTTCGGTCGCCGCAGCGTATCGTTGTTTAGGCAGCCTGTTTCTCACATCGAGTTTATCCTGCGCTAACTGTACTGACGAGTCGTTACCGGTCCACTGATGCAAAGAATGGATTTGGTGTTCTCTGGGGTCACGTGGATTGATTTTTTGGCTTGCTTTATTAGTTTATTTGCAACAATTATTTTTTGTTTTATTGCTGTTATGTAAATTAGTTAGATTCGAGAATTGGCAGAGATTCCAGCTAATCAATGAACCACATTGGATAAGAAACAATTTGATGGCATGCTCAATTTCTTCATGTTGACATCTGTGAACATATATTGGCGTCAGTTATCATTAATTTCATGATGCTGTCACTCGCTGTGCCAATTTGTCAAGATTGTAGGCTCCTAGTCTTTTGATTTTTTTGTTCGGGATGATCATTACTAATAAGTAATGATAGTTTTATTCCAGAATAGTGAGTTTTCAGAAGCCCCCTCGCTCGATTCTACGGAAACCATCTGATATTGAGTTTTTAATTTGTACTAAATAACACCCAGGAATGCCAACGCAAGAATATTGAATGTGCCACCAAAACGTCCGATTATCCAATATGGTCCATTTTATGTCGAACTTATCTTCAACATTCCTGGAGTGAAATTTGTTTATTTCAAGTTCATATCGAACAAATGTTTTTGTTATTCTCCATATAATTTTCACACTAAATTAACTGAGAAACTTCAAAAGTGTGAGTTTGCAAAATCTTTTGAACGAAAAGAGTTACGCAAAATTTGTTTATGCAATTCTGAGTTTCAAACAAAAGAAGGATAAGAACATGAAAACCTTAAGGCTCTCTTCATTTTCAAACTTGGTTCTCAACTAAAATAGGATGCACTATATAAGATGAAGTTTTATCATGAAGATACCTAAAAAATGCCATCAGTTTGAAGAAGATTTCAAATAACGAAAAAAAACCCCTGCTACCTATCTGGAATGCAAAGTTTTTTTTTGCTCGGATTTTATGGAAACACTGGTTGTGAAATCTTGAAATTCAACAACAATAAAATATTACAGACGACCACGAGAATATCATTAAAATGCCTGATGAAGATCCTGTTCCTGAGCATGGGCTTGGATATGAAATTTTTCACAAAATGAAGCTGCGTACAGATGAAATTGCACAGGTAAGACAATTCCTCTTGTACTCTCAATGTTTGATTCTCATTAGTAGATCGATTTTACATGGATCATATTGCAGTTTTCAAATTCAATGTTCAATTCCTATTGAATACCTACTGAATAACATGATTTTCATCAAGAAGCTACCACGACACGTATCATAACAAAAGCATTAGGGTGGGTCAAGATTTGGCAGTATTTGGCACAGAAAATACGGCTGTGTGAGCAAACCGAGCCGCATTACGAACGCGCCGAACGTATATTTCTTGAAAGTGCGTCTCTTTTGTGCAAGGCAGACCCACGAACCCTGGCCGAGCTAGGGTTGGCAATATCTACTGATTTCTATTGAATCTCGCTTTGATTTACTATCGAATATAGGCTTGCGATGAATGAGGACACTGTTCGCCTGTTTTCCAGTACGATCATCTTGCATTTTGCCTATGTTGAGCATGGTTCGAGGCGAACTAAAATTTGTGGGGGTTTGATTTGAGCGCGCGCAAAGGTATTCCAGGGTCATGAAATTCAACTATTAAACTGGGCCAAGCTCATTTATAATTGGGACGGTTTTTAGATCTTTCTATAAGGATGTTTGTTGCTAAAAACAGTGTTCTCGCAATATCACCCATCTCGAATGAATTCGATGGACCTCAGTTACTTTCTAGAGCTCATTGAAATTCGGATTTAGTAGGGAGATGACTGAATATTCAGTTTAGTTATAATTTCATCAGTCATGCATAATTCAAGACTGTTTTAATCGAACTTTCGATACATTGTGAGCAAATATACCGTTTATTTACGAATGTGAACATTTGCTCTAGCTTTGTCGCCAAATTGGGGAATAAATTTCATTTCATGATAAGGAATTCACGTATTGTACTAACCCCTATTCGAATGGTCAAATTTTTATCATATTGCCAATCCTCTCATTTTTCAGTTCATAGTAGAAACACATGAATCCGTAACGTTTGGTGAACTATTGGATGATTCAATAAGTGTTGCTATCAACCTGAAAAAGTTGAACCTGGCGGATAATGATATCATAGCAATTTGCTCGAGTAGTCATAAAGAGACTTGCATCCCCTATATAGCTGGTTTATTCAATGGAAGTATCGTGACTTTCTTAGATCCACTCATCGCTCTCGAAGAAAAAGCTCTTATGCTTCGTAAGGCGACACCAGGTATATTGTTTGTGGATGATGATCACCTAGAGAATGTGAAAGAAACTTTAAAAATTGGAGAACTGAATATAAAATTAGTTGTTTTTGGTGAAAACACTAAAGGGTACATTTCGTTTGAAGAATTTTCGGAAGCTACAGAGAAAGAAATTGAAACATTTGAACCAGTAAAACTAAATGATAACAAACGGACTGGGGTGATTGTATTCAGCAGCGGAACAACAGGTGTACCGAAGGCAATATGCATCTCACATTTGGGGATTCTGTCACGCACCGGGTGAGCAATATTACTTATATATCATATGTAGGTTGTATAACTTTATTATAAGTATAGCTGTTTGGTTGTCAAAGTGGATAGCTATGTCGCATCAATGATAACCTATTTCTATATAGAATCGTATCCTAACTCGCACGAGCTCTGAGCTTCTGAGGGGTCTCACAGAGACCTAGGAGAGTCGGGATATAAACAAACGAAAAAACAAACAAACAAACATGCACACATTTGTAGAAAAATGCTAGGGTGTAGTACCCATTGCTCCTGAGTATTTCGTTCTAGAATACACCTGACCCTTTGTTGGTTTTTGAACCGTCTGTATACCATTTTATGGTTGCCTCTTTAAAATCATGAGTGGTGAAATCTAGTTTCCAATCTTTTTTGCGAGATTTGAGTCAAAGCATCGTTCAAAGCATATTTTTATTATAGTTCCATCACCAGTAGATTCGCGAATGAAACGACCAGGCTCTCAGTCGTTTTATTATCCCAAATCCAATCTTTCCTCAAGATATTCTGAGAGTAGCCTCATGGCAAGTGCCAAGTGTTCCCAATCGAATATATTCCTAACCTGATACTTCTTCTCCTAATAGTTCCGGAGGTATGAATTTTTGAATATTCATCGAAAGCATGCCATTGCTCAGGATTCACCCCATCTCCGATTCAGATTCTTCTTAGATATTTTGGGGTGTATTCATCAAATATGGAAGATGAAGTGACGTGGAAATAATGAACCCACATGGAGAATTACCATGGAATAGAGCAGCTTGAATATGTGAACTTGTGTGAATTTGGCAGTATTTTTTTCGGAAGCTGATTATGTTCAACTTTTTCTCACTTTCAGCGGATTCACCATACCCGTAACGATGATATTATCAGCACCAAATTGGATTTCATATACTCTAGTCATGATTAGATCTTTGAGAGAGGGAGGCGCAAGAGTTCTCAGCAAAAATTATGATATGAGTCAAATGTGGAGGCTCGTCCACAAATACAAAGTACGTTACCATAAACTTTGGGGGAGGGGAAAGAGGTTGAATATGTATTGTGAGGCACAAAGAAGACATAACCTTAAAATGCATTGTAAATTTGTTTATTCCTATTGTGAAATTGTGGATATTTACCATTCAGTCTACCAGGCAGATGTCGATTCATACAATACATTCAAAATCACTCTCAATTTCATACACGAAATCAAACGTCATTTTTAGTGAGATTTATTATTTATTAATGGTGATTGTTGAATTCAAAAAATGTTCACTATGGCATAAAAAGATGGGAAAAAATGAGGGTAAATATTGCACAAACTATGTTACTGTAATTTACCTACTTACTCTATTGTAGTCTTCTGAACAATTTTTTTTGTAATTTCCTCAATTATTTTTTCAGATCAATATGATACTAGCATCAGTTTACCAATGTTCTCAAATGATTAAGCAACCGATTGATGATGACGTCGATATATCCTCGTTGAGCTTGATGGTGACTAGTGGAGCATCCCTACCGCCCGAAATATATTCGAGGCTGAAAAAAGTTATTCCCAATGTTCTGGTTCTTCAAGCTTATGGAATGACGGAGGCTTGCGGACCTTCGTTGGTGTTTGATTTGGGGAAAGCTGAACATCGACAATTTCACAAAAATAAACCCGACAGCTGTGGTGCTCCTATTCCAGGAGTTTGGTATAAGGTGAATAGAAAGCTATTAACACCATAGAGAATCGAGAAGCGATGCGTCAAGATTCTGCAAAATTTGAAGAAGAAATTTAGAAAAGCACTGCCGTGAAGTCAGGAGCTTTTGAGCGCTCGTTCATCCACCTCATCGGTAGATTCGCATCCTCCAGATTTAGAAACAAATTGAAAAGATTTTGAGAGCTGTCAAAGAAAATTTCGAACTCAGGCGAAAATCCAGACTTCAAGTCAGTGCTTTAGGTGACCAATTTTTTTTTCGATAATTCGCTAGAATTTTTTACGGTATCTATGGTCTTGGTGATTCGATCTGAACAAAATTTCCCGTAGTATGAATATAATATTCTTCATCTATGTGCGAAATTTCATTTCAATCCAAAAAGTAGTTTCGAAATTATCAGGGAAAAAATATTTTGAACGGCCATATTTAAGGAACCCCTAGTCTAATTTTGCTCATTGGTGAACGTGACCACGACATTCGCGATCCAAATCTACCCTGAAAATTTCAAGTTCCTAGGCCTTTCCGTTCGAAAGTTATGATTTTCTATGGTTCTGATCATATCATGCGATCTGAAAATAAAGTAGCTCGAATATATCATTCTCAATTTAAATACAAAATTTCGTCACGATGGAATTATCAAGAAAAACGAATTTTGAACGGCCATATTCACGGAACCCCTAGTTTTATTTTGCTCATTGATGAACGTAACCGTGAAATTTGCGATCCGAACCTATCCCGAAAATTTCAAACCCCTAGGCCTTTCCGTTCGAAAGTTATGATTTTCTATGGTTTCTATGGTCCTGATTATGCGATCTGGAAAATATTCAGCTCGAATATATTATTCTCAAATTAAATACAAAATTTCGTCACGATCAAATCCATAGTAGGTATTGAAATTATCAAGAAAACCGAATTTCAAACTGCCATATTTAAGGAACCCCTAGTCTAATTTTGCTCATTGATAAACGTGACCGCGACATTCGAGATCCACACCTATCCTGAAAATTTCAAGTCCCTAGGCCTTTCCGTTCGAAAGTTATAATGTTCTATGGTTTCTATGGTTCTGGTCATGGTAGCTGAACAAAATTTTGCATGTATCTTGAACACGTCATTCTTCATCTGAGTGCAGAAGTTTCGAAGTAATCAGAAAAACAAGATTTCGAGCGGCCATATTTACGGAACCCCTAGGCTAATTTTGTTCAATAACGAACTTAACCGCGGCATTCGAGATTCGAACCTACCCTGAAAATTTCAAGTTTCTAGGACATTCCCTTCGAGAGTTATCGTGTATACGGCCGGACGAACGGACAGACTCTAATTTTTGACGAGTTCGTCATCAGTTCGGCTAAAAATTCGAAAAATACAGACATCGTGACGAAATGATATCGATACCTTTTTGCCAAATTATCGTAAGCCTCAACGTAGTACGTTGAGGCTTACGATAATTTGGCAAAAAGGTATCGATATAGCCCTCGTGTAAGTAGTACGAGCGCTCTTAAAATAGTATACGATCGATTTCATTGTTTTCGATTGAATTAAGGTTGAGGAATAATTGTTGTTCTAAATCTCATTCATAATTGATAAATTCAAGTCAAATATCAAAAAATTGGATTTTTTGCTAAAAGGTCTTTATAAATAATTGTAACATTGCAGTTGGCTTGGAAATATTCTTTTTTTGCCGCTTTATATGCATACCCTTCACACTTGGAATTCCATCCACATAATTTATTCTTTAGCAATAATAATGGCCGTCAGTTTCGAAATTAAGGAGGAACGGCAAACAATATTCCAAGCCGACTTGTTACAATAGAAAGACCCTGTATTATTTTTCAAATGATTCATGATATTTATTCATTTGGCAGGTCGTGGATCCAGAGAATGAAGAGATTTTGGGCGCTAATCAGCCAGGTGAACTCAGAATAAAATCAAGATATAATATGCTTGGTTATTATAAAGAAGATTCCTCAAAGGACTTCGATTCCGATGGCTATCTTAAAACTGGCGATATTGTACGATTCGACGAAGATAGGTGCTTTTATATCATCGATAGGCTGAAAGAGATGTTTAAATTTCGAAGCTTCATTTGGAGTCCTTCAGAACTAGAGAATGTTTTAACCACCCATCCATCTGTCGAAATAGCAGCAGTTATTGGCGTTCCACATGTAGAAGACGGTCATCTTCCAATGGGAATTGTCAAATTGAAGGAAAATTGCAAGGTTGATCCCGATGAATTGGCGGAATACGTAAACAGTATATTGAAAGATGAAAGAAAGAAGTTGAGGGCGGGTGTTAAAATTTTGAAGGATTTTCCTTTAACTGGAACTGGAAAAATAAACAAGAAAAAATTGCTAGATATGGTTTCAGACGGTGAATTCTCATAGTATTTTTGTTAGAGCATAAGTAGATACACTATCCAACTGTAACCAAGCATCGTATAAGACAATAAAACACTATTATTTTGGATTCTTTTTATTCGATTTTTCGATTCTTTTTCGTAAACCGTGGAATGTTCATGGGTTGGTCAACTTGTTCTCCTCAAGCGCTCAATAAGGCAAAAATCCGGCCTTTGCCGTGCACCGCTGTTCTGGGAAACTGTATAGCATTTTGAAAGTATAAAATTAGTTATACCTAAAATGCGAGGGAGAAATGCCCATCAGTTCCCAATCAGTAAACGGATGGCTCGAAGATGGTTATTGTAGGGGTATGAGCACGAATCTACGGGCAAAAACCAAGAACTATGATTCCAGTGAGCCTAACAGATCATACTCTATAGCAGAGATAGATAAAAGCAGGACAATAATTATTGTCATCTACTTCGACAGGCAGGCACAGATCAACCTCGGAGTTGTGCGGAACTGCCCTGAACAGCTGAACGAACGGACCAGACATAGCATAGTACATTTTATATGCAGTAGTCTGTTGGATCTCTGTTAAGGCGCAGCCCTGTTATGCAATTATTTTAATTTTCTCACTTAGTTTTTTCTGCTTCAGGTGATAAAGCAGTCCTTCTTTCCCGAGTAGTCAAAGTATAAGCTCTTCGCCGTTTTAATACTGATTTATTTATTATTATTAATAATTATAATTAATAATTATATTATTTTGAATTTAATGCTGGCCTCCCGAAATGTTAACTCGCCTCTCTGAACCAACTCCAAAGCTTTTTTTATATCTTTTTCAGTGTACGGTCGTCTTTCCTCAACATTAGCCTTTGGCATCCTCACTTTTCACCGTCTCCTTTTTTACCCAATTTTGTCTCGTTCTCTCAAGGTGCATAAATGAAATAATTTTTGTTTACAACAACTTATAATCTCATTCTATAAAAATACCCAAACTTTCAAAAGAACCTAAAACTAATATAATACCTAAACTCAATAAACTAATTCTAATAAAATGAAAACTCTGAATTATAAATCACTCACAGAGAAAAACTTAGTGTAACTAAAGTTCCTCAACACCTCCTGTCTTGTCTGTAATTGACAATAAAATTCCTGGATTCCAAAATTATGATGAGATCAATATCTTTCAGATCTCTTTTCTTCTTCCAATAAAGTTGATATTTCCATCAAATTTCGTTGATATTGACTTGTTAATTAATTTCCATTCCATCAGTCTCCATCCAATACGTTATAAAAATCATATTTCGAAGATTCTTTTCAATTCAATTCAAAATAACTCTTTTCAAAGATCCATTTTCATTCTGACTTTTTACAATTGTCCAAAATAATTGGCTTACTTAATTCTAATCATTCAATAGATTTCTATGGTAACTATTAAATTATTCTGAATCCTCTTAAAGAAAAATTCATTTTACTATAATTTATACGATGTTAAAAGGAAATTCTTGAATTTTGGTGATCTAATTTGAATTTATTTTTCACTTTTGGATTTCCATGACAATAAATGTTTAAAATTTTTTGTAGTAAAAAATCCAACGTTTCTGAGCGCTCGTACTACTCACAAGAGGGCTATATCATTTCGTCACGATGTCTGTATTTTTCGAATTTTGAGCCGAAAATGGTCTCAATCAACGATGTTTGACTCACTTATGACGAATCATCGGAAAATTCGAGTCTGTCCGTCCGGCCGTCCGTAAGCACGATAACTCTCGAAAGGAACAACCTAGAGACTTGAAATTTTCAGTGTGGGTTCAGTTCCCGAATGCCTCGGTTGAGTTCGTTAATGGGCCAGATTCCACCAGGGGTTCCGTAATTATGGCCCTTCAAAGTTTTGTTCCCCTGATTACTTGAAAACTACAGATTTGATCGAGATGAAATTTTGCACTCAAATGAAGAATGAGGTGTTCAACCTACATGTGGAATTTCGTCTAGATCGCATGACCAGAACCATAGAAACCATAGAAAATTTTAACTTTTGAACGGAAACGCCTAGGGACTTGAAATTTTCAGGGTTAGGTGTGGATCTCGAATGTCATGATCAAGTTCATCTATGAGCAAAATTATACTAGGGGTTCCGTAAATATGGTCGTTTGAAATTTAGTTTTCTTGATAATTTCAAAACTGCAGATTCGATCGTGACGAAATTTTGTATACTAATGGAGAATGACATATCCAAGCTACATTTCTCCAGATCACATGACCAGAACTATAGAAACCATAGAAAATCATAACTTTCGAACGGAAAGGCCTAGGGAATTGAAATTTTCAGGATAAGTGTGGATCTGAAATGTCGCGTTCGCGTGAAATGTCGCGTTCGCGTTTATCAATGAGCAGAATTATACTAGGGGTTACGTGAATACGGCCGTTTGAAATTTTGTTTTCTCGATAATTTCGAAACTAGGGATTCGATCGAGATGAAATTTTGTATTTTAATCAAGAATGATATATTGAAGCGATATTTTGTCGTGATCGCATGACCAGAACCATAGAAACCATAGAAAATTGTAACTTCTGAACGGAAAGGCCTAGGAACTTGAAATTTTTAGGGTGGGTTTGGATCGCGAATATCGCGGTCACGTTCATCAATGAGTAAAATTAGATTAGGGGTTCCGTGAATATGGCCGTTCAAAATATTTTTTTTCCTGATAGTTTCGAAACTACTGATTGGATTGGAATGAAGTTTTGCACCTAGCTGAGGAATGATGTATTTAAACAACGTGTAAAATTTTGTCCAGATCGCTTCACCAAAACTATAGATATCATATAAAATTCTACTGAATTAACGAAAAAAAATTGGTCAGCTGAAGCACTGACATGAAGTTTCAGAATTTTTTTGACAGCTGTCGAAAATTCCTTCAATTGATTTCTAAAACTGGAAAATGCGTAATTTTCGTAATTTTTGAGCGCTCGTACAACTTACACGAGGGCTATATCATTTCGTCACGATGTCTGTATTTTTCGAATTTTGAGCCGAAAATGGTCTCAATCGACTATGTTCGACTCACTGATGACGAATCCGTCGAAAAATTCGAGTCTGTCCGTCCGGCCGTCCGGCCGTCCGTATACACGATAACTCTCGAACGGAATGTCCTAGAAACTTGAAATTTTCAGGGTAGGTTCAGTTCCCGAATGGCTCGGTTGAGTTCGTTAATGGGCCAAATTCCACCAGGGGTTCCGTAAATATGGCCGTTCAAAGTTTTGTTTCCCTGATTACTTGAAAACTACAGATTTGATCGAGATGAAATTTTGCACTCAAAAAGAAAATGAGGTGTTCAAGCTACATGTGAAATTTTGTCCAGATCGCATCACCAGAACCATAGAAACCATAGAAAATTGTAACTTTTGAACGGAAAGGCCTAGGGACTTGAAATTTTCAGGATAGGTGTGGATCTCGAATGTCGTGATCACGTTCATCTATGAGCAACATTATACAAGGGGTTCCGTAAATACGGTCGTTTGAAATTTTGTTTTCTCGATAAATTCGAAACTGCGGATTCGATCGAGATGAAATTTTGTATTTTAATCGAGAATGATATATTGAAGCAATATTTTGTCCAGATCGCATGACCAGAACCATAGAAACCATAGAAAATTCTAACTTTTGAACGGAAAGGCCTAGGAACTTGAAATTTTCAGGGTGGGTTTGGATCGCAAATTTCACGGTCATGTTCATCAATGAGCAAAATTGGACTAGGCGTTCCGTAAATATGGCCGTTCAAAATATTTTTTTCGTGATAGTTTCGAAACTACCGATCGGATTGGAATGAAATTATGCACCTAGCTCAGGAATAATGTATTCAAACTACGTGCAAAATTTTGTCCAGATCGCATCACCAAGACCATAGATACCGTGGAAAATTCTAGCGAATTATCGGAAAAAAATTGATCAGCTGAAGCACCGACATGAAGTCTGGAGTTTCGCCTAAGTTTCAGAATTTTTTTGACAGCAGTCAAAAATTCCTTCAATTGATTTCTAAAACTGGAAAATGCGAATCTACCTACAAGGTGCATGTACGAGCGCTCAAAAGCTCCTGCCTTCACGGCAGTGCTTTTCGTAATTTTTTATATTGCGACTTTATTATTTTCAAATCATTATTTTTATTCGGAATAGTCCACAAAACAAGCCGGCGATTCAGCCTTACTTGCTGCAGGCCTGCAAGAACCTTAAAATTACACATGGCAGGTTTAATGTTTTCAAGTAATTTCCACCAGTAATTTTTTAAATGAGTCTTGAGGGACCCGGTGAGATTAAGGCTTACGACATCTATCTATCTATCTATCCATCTACCTATCTTTATTTCTTTCTTTCTATCGAGGTGATTGAAATAACCACATGGTTGATTCAACTGAGTGGAAAAAGTCGTCGAGAAGAATTTCCGATCCGCCTTATTCGCAAAATACCGCTCTTCGAGAAAAATTTAATTTCACATTTGGAATTTCAAGAATCCAAATCCGTTAAAATCGATCAAAATGAAAATGACAATTCATTTGTTAACGTAGATAATGACCTTATACATATATTTCTAACACTAACGTCATGACATAGCTAGGTCTTCATTGAACTAACAGCTCTTCTATTCATTCTCCCACTGCTCATAGAGGGTATAGTGCCGACAATTCTTACTCCACCTCTCAACTGTTCCTCTTCAGGCACTCTTGTTTTCATCCAATCTTCCAAATCTTTCGTATAAATATCCTCGTTTTCTTTGACAGTTACCACAGCTGAAGCATGTTGCCCATCTTCTTCGTTCGGAATCGGAACAACCACTGCCCTAGTGATTAGCGGGTGACTCAGAAGAATATCCTCTAGTTTCGACGGTACAATCAGTTTTTTTCTGAATCTGATCAGATCAGCAACTTTGTCAACATGCTGGAAGCATTTAGAAGAATCAAAAACTACTAAATCACCGGTGCTTATCCAATCTTCCTCATTTCGGGCTCCTTCTTTGTTCTTGATGAAGTAACCATTCCGCATCAGTTTAGATTTCACGAAAAGTTCCCCTGTTGTGAACTGATGTACGAGTTTGCCGGATTTCATATCGACTACCTGAAAATAATTGAATTTTTCAAAGTTTAGCTTTATACTGATGATTCAATAAATTGAATTTATTCTTCTGGTTGTGAGGAAATTAATATCTGGTAAGTATGCCATGTACAACAGAACGTGGCTATTACAGTCCACGATTTTTAATTTCCATGCTTGTTGCCATGGAAAACCGTAACTCAAATCAACTAGTAAAATTCTGTGGTTCAATGAGGGTGTTGAGGACAAAATATTTCGGAATGCAGCAGGAAGCAGATTCCTCGACATTCCCCACTTAGATCTTATTAGGAATATGGTCAAAATCGAGGAGGACCTCAAAGCAGTATCTCTCTCCTAGTCCTAGTCCCCAATCACCTCCGTCGTAGAAGAACCATATTCTTTCTGTTATCACAAGTTCTGTTCCTTCGTTTCTTTTCGCTAGTAGCAGTAAACGGGCCACGGATAATTCAAAAGGATCATTCTCGATTAAAATACAAAATTTGATCTCGATCGAATCCGTAGTTTCGAATTTATCGAGACAATAAAATTTCAAACGACCGTATTTACGGAACCCCTTGTACAATGTTGCTCATAGAACGTGATCACGACATTCGAGATCCACACCTATCCTGAAAATTTCAATTCCCTAGGCGTTTCCGTTCAAAAGTTACAATTTTCTATGTTTTCTGTGGTTCTGGTCATGCGATCTGAACAAAATTTCACATGTGGCTTGAACACCTCATTTTCCATTTGAGTGCAAAATTTCATCTCGATCAAATCTGTAGCTTTCAAGTAATCAGGGAAACAAAACTTTGAACGGCCATATTTACAGAACCCCTGGTGGAATGTGGCCCATTAACGAACTCAACTGAGGCATTCGGGAACTGAACCCACACTGAAAATTTCAAATTTTTAGGTTGTTCCGTTCGAGAGTTATCGTGCTTACGGACGAACGGACGGACGGACAGACTCGAATTTTCCGGCGGATTCGTCATCAGTGAGTCGAATATAGTCGGTTGAGACCATTTTCGGCTCAAAATTCGAAAAATACAGACATCGTGACGAAATGATATACCCCTCGTGTAAGTAGTACGAGCGCTCAAAAAAATAAAGTATCCAAAACCCGAAAAAAAATTACCACAATAATAATACAGGGAGGGCCGCACAAAGTAAATGAAGAAAATGAGGTTTCCAAAGAAAATTAGTCTTACAAATCATGAAGAAAAATAGAAACATGAAACTTAGCGAATTGAAGTTTTAGCCTCCCTTCTTCAGCTTGCTCACAGGGTGCATAGATTTCTTGATACTACCAGAAGACTGTGATCTGGTTCTTTCCAAATCCTCCAAGTTTTTCGCCTTATTTAGAACCTGATTAATTGATAGCAACTCCTTGTTAATTCCGGAATCTTCTCCCATCATCAAGTGTTCGTGCTCAGTCACTATTTGCTAAATTCGAGCTATAGGGGCAGGACTATTTGGTGCACTAGCTACCAATCTAGACCCATCACCAGAGTTCAATTCCTCACTCTTGCCTGTGACCTGTGACGTTGTTTGGAGGAATCTGATCCGAAATTGATTGTTCCCTCAGTTGCTGGATGGAGTATTTTTCACCATTAAGTTCACTCAAATTGACCGCCAGGAGTGAGTTCAGTTGGGAAATTGTAGATTTCAATCGGGTAGAATCATCCAGTTTTAATCCAGTTACAATAATATTATTTTTCAAAGCGTTTCTCTTGATCTCCAGTATCTCATTTTCTATTTTGGAGGTGCTCCTCTCACATGCCTCCAGCCGAACTGCCGTGGTCAATCTTAATTGTTTAATTTCTTCCTTCTAGCGCTCTGCTTGTCGAATTCATTCTTCAAAAATTTCGATAATAATTCTTCAGTGAATGCCATGCTATTGCAAGTATGATACTCTTTATATTGGCACTATCAGCAGATGTTTATCCGATAAACGAAATGAAAACATATCACTAAACATCCACGAACAGATGTATAACGTTAAATACTGCCGATAATGAACAGAATATAAGGTTTCAACAAGATTTAGTCGACAACAGAACGAACTAAGAAATATATATGTACACTTTTGACTTTAGGTTCACGAAACAAATGACGCAGGAGGTGATTGCTTCCCCATGACGATGACGATTCAGAGGGGGGAACGGTGAAAACATTGATAAAAGTTAGAGTGCCTCAACCAGGGTTGGTGGTCCACCTCCATTTTGACTATATATAATCTTACAAAATATAATTCACCTTATACCAGACTCCGTCGATTGGTCTTCCGCTACTTTGATTGACGAAATAATTGAAGATACTATCTTCGGGTTTCGAAAAATCGAAAGCGACTATAAGACCCGCCAGTTCTGTATGTTCGTAAGTTTGACATATCAGGGTTTTCATTAAGAATTCCTTCAGTTTATTCAGTGGAGCTTTCCTCAGTTTCTCCCCTCCTGTGAATATATAAAATAAGGAGGACGTATCTTCCTCGGGTTCTGGTAGATTCGATAACGCCATACAATGTTGTACATAAAGATGCAGGGCGTTGATCTGAAATTTGAATATATTTCATCAACACTGTTCGAATACATTCCTGTTTTCACGAAAAACTTTCAATGAAGACCAGATAATTTTCTTTTAATCGCCAAGATGGATAAATGTATTTCGCGAAAACGAGCTTGAATTAGGTCGAACGTCAGGGCGGATGTAGGTCGAAATATTGGGAGGAAATATGTCGCTTCTCCGGAAGAACAAAGACGTAAATGCAAATCTGGAAAATTTTGAGTTATGAATTCTGATTACTGTTTAAAGTAAGAAAAAAAGTAGCACCACATCAAAGAAATGAAATTCAGTTTATAGAACTAGTCCCTTCCATTATAATAAAGATGATTCGATCGCGTCAATTCAGCGTACCTACCGTAAGATCCATTCCTTGAAACTCGTTGATCGGCATTTACGTCTATGTTGTTCCGGAAAAGCGATGTTATGTCGGAAAAGAAGCATTCTCCATAAATAGCATGAATTTTTCATCTTAAACTCTGTCTCAAAGAAGGGGTGTAGTACCCCCCATAAAGCTACCATTTGTCGAACTAATTTAAAACGAATTCTAAAATTCATGGAATACGAGAATTGAATATTGTCTTGGTTGAAACTAAGCCAGACGTTCGACTCTGTAAGTCCTACGTGGCTTTGTTTCTGAAATGTACTTTATTTCGATTCAAGAGGGACATTCTTTTCCAATATTTTCCACCTCCAAGAGAAGGTAACAATCACCCCAAAATATTCGAATATTTCCAGAATGTGCTCATTAAGTTTATTTACCTCATATTTCTGCACCAGTTTCCATATATTATCTTCTTCGAACTGTTCTACAATGACTCGTGTAGATCCAATGAGGATAGAGGAGAATAAAACTAACAGAGATGAAATCTGAAAATTTTCCAAGAAACTCAACATTACCGGTTGGGCGTGCTCCATTGAACTGGAAACGGAAAATATGTTGGAAAATGGTATAAATTACATGAAATAGCGAGATGAGAACGGCGTGAAGAATTGATGATATTGTCGGTACTTCAGGTTATTGCATTCTAAACTCATGTAAATCCTCTCGCCCACAATTTCGTTCGTATTTTCAATAACAAATTTCTCCTACCCCTCCCAAAATGTTCACAGTTCACATTTTGGGTAGTGCAGAACCTGAAGGTTGATGAAATAAAACCTTCCATTGAATATGCCGATGTTGTTAATTTGTTAATTTTAAATGACATTTCTGCAGTTCTAAAAATCTTCGATTTTTCCTTCGATGAATATAGTCAACTGTGATGATAATATTGAAACTTGGACACCTTTACATCAAAAATCTGGGTGAACTTACACCATCCGAAAACTCTGTCTCAACATTCCATAATGAGATAGACAAACCGCTTTTGGCGCGGGAATTCCTCCAGTGAAACAGATCAGGCAAGTGGACTCCATACTTTCAGTATTTCCTACCTCATAAGTATCAATCGAGTTTTTGCCATTATTGAGATACGACTCGAAACGAGCAAAGCCGACATCATCTCCTCCACCAAAAAGGACAATTTTAAATTTGACTTTTGCAGCCTGCATACACTCCTGAAGAAACGCCAAGGAGTCGTTACCGACGAACATAATCCTAGGTGTTACGTTTTCCAGACAGTTCGTCATTTCTTCCTTCTCCGATGACCTGTTGAACGCCACTACCCTATTTCCATTAAAGAGGCCAGCGAGATAGGGTATGTAAGCATTTTTGTGATTGTTGGTGCAAATTCCGATTATATCGTCTTTGGAATACTCGCTTTTGAGCTTCATTGCCACTCGAATACATTTTTTTAAGTAGTCAGAGTAGGTTATCAGGTCTCCTGAGGCATCGTCGATCTGAAACAAATGAAATTCCAAATTTGTGAATACAATAATCCAATTCTTCCTTTCACTTCCCGATTGAAAGAAACTATGCAAAATATATATCTAGCATTTTCTTTACGACTTTGTTTCTATGAATAAGAGCGTTATAATTTAGCCCAAATGTCGAATTTTCAGTCAGGGCTGGAGAATTCGAGTGAAGTTCAAATGCATGTTCGCCCGGCCGTGAACACAATAACTTTCGAAAGAAAAGACCTAGAGTTCTGAAATTTTCAGCTCGAGTTCTGAATACCCCCGTTAAGTTCGATAATGGGAAAAATCTGCTGAAGAGTTCTGGAAATATAGCCATTTGATTTTTTTCCTACAAAAGCAGATCCAATCGATTCGAACCTTTGTAATAAGTTTTAAGGTAACGATACGAAGGATCACCTGAAATTTTGTAAGGATCGTATCACTTAGAAGAGAAAAACCTTTTTTCAAATTTGGTATCTCAGAAAATATTCGCCATATCCTGCATCCTACATTTTATGAGTAGATATAAATCATGGATGAAATGTGTAATGTAGAAATTCAGCTTATTAGCTATTCCTCATGAAAAGAACGCATTGACGCTTGCTGTTCGTTTCATTACCTTTCTTACAGAGTACATCGGCGAAAAAAGAGTAAAGAATCAAGCGGCTGAAACATAACTATAAAATTTAGAAAAGCACTTCCGTAAAGTCAGGAGCTTTTGAGCGCTCGTTCATCCACCTTGTAGGTAGATTCGCATTCTCCAGTTTCAGAAACCAATTGGAAAGATTTCAAAGCTGTCAAAGAAAATTTCAAACTAAGGCGAAAATCCAGACTTTAGGTGACCCATTTTTTTTTTGATAATTCGCTAGAATTTTCTACGGTATCTATGGTCTTGGTAATGCGATCTAGATGAAATTTCCCATTTGTTTGAATGCATCATTCTCCATATATGTCCTCCATTTCATTCCAATCTCATAAGTGGTTTCGAAATTATCAGGAAAAAAATAGTTTGAACGGCTATATTTATGGAACCGCGAAATTCGCGATCCGAACCTATCCTGAAAATTTCAAGTCCCTAGGCCTTTCTGTTTGAGAGTTATCGAATATACGGACGGACGGACTGACAGACTCGAGTTTTTTGACGGATTCGTCATCAGTGAGTCGAACATAGTCGTTTGAGACCATTTTCGTCCCAAAATTCGAAAAATACAGACATCATGACGAAATGATATAGCCCTCGTGTAAGTAGTACGAGCGCTCAAAAAGCACTGCCGTGAAGTCAGGAGCTTTTAAGCGCTCATTCATCCACCTTGTAGGTGAATTCGCATTTTCCAGTTTTAGAAACCAATTGAAAATTATTTGACAGCTGTCAATTCAAAAATGACAGCAGCTCATTGTCGATTATGCCGAATCAGTTGTTACAGAAATATATAAGGATTTTTATTCAATTATTCGTTAGAATTCAAAATGGTTCTAGTAATGCGATCTAAAAAAAAATGTAGCTCCAATTTATCATTCTCCATTGAAATACAAAATTCCGTCACGATCGAATGAGTAGTTTTGAAATTATCAAGAAAACTAAATTTCACCGAACTTCTGGTCGAATTTTGCCCAATAACGAACTTAACCGAGGCATCAGAGATTCGAACCTAACCTGAAATTTTCAAGTTTCTAGGTCGTTCCGTTCGAGAGTTATCGTGTATACGGACAGACTTGAATTTTTCGTTATCAGTGAGTCGAAACTTGTCGATTGAGACCTTTTTTTTTTCGATAATTCGCTAGAATTCTCTACGGTATCTATGGTCTTGGTAATGCGATCTGGACAAAATTTCATTCCAATCCAATCAGTAGTTTCGAAATTTTCAGGAAAAAAATATCTCGAACAGCCATATTTACGGAACCCCTCGTCCAATTTTACTCATTGATATAGATAACTCTTGAATGGAAGGACCTAGAAACTTGAAATTTTCGGGGTAGGTTCGAAGCTCGAATGCCGCCAATAAGTTCCTTATTTGGCGAAATTCGACCAGGGGTTCCGTAAACATGGCCGTTTGAAATATAGTTTTCTTGATAATTTCAAAACTATGGATTCGATCGTGACGAAATTTTGGATTTAATGGAGAATGATATATTCAAGTTAAATTTTTTCCTGATCGCATAACCAGAACCATTCTGAATTCCAACGAATTATTAAATAAAAAATTACGAAAAGTACTGCCGTGAAGGCAGGAGCTTTTGAGCGCTCGTACATGCACCTGGTAGGTAGATTCGCATTTTCCAGTTTTAGAAATCATGAAGGAATTTTCGACAGCTGTCAAAAAAATTCTGAAACTTAGGCGAAACTCCAGACTTTTTGTCAGTGCTTCAGCTGATAAATTTTTTTTCGATAATTCGCTAGAATTTTCTACGGTATCTATGATCTCGTTGATGCGATCTGGACAAAATTTTGCACGTAGTTTGAATACATTATTCCTCAGCTAGGTGCATAATTTCATTTCAACCCGATCAGAAGGTTCGAAACTATCAGGAAAAAAATATTTTGAACGCCCATATTTACGGAAACCCTCGTCTAATTTTGCTCATTGATGAACGTGACCGCGATATTCGCGATCCAAACCCACCCTGAAATTTTCAAGTTCCTAGGCCTTTCCGTTCAAAAGTTACACTTTTCTATGGTTTCTATGGTTCTGGTCATGCGATCTGGACAAAATATTGCTTTAATATATCATTCTCGATAAAATATAAAATTTCATGTCGATCGAATCCGTAGTTTCGAAATTATCGAGAAAACAAAATTTCAAACGACCGTATTTACGGAATCCCTAGTATAATTCTGCTCATTGATGAACGCGAACGCGACATTCCGATCCACACCTATCCTGAAAATTTCAATTCCTTAGGCCTTTCCGTTCGAAAGTTATGATTTTCTATGGTTTCTATGGTTCTGGTCATGTGATCTGGAGAAATGTAGGTTGAATATATATTTCTCCATTAGTACACAAAATTTCGTCACGATCGAATCTGTCGTTTTGAAATTATCAAGAAAACTAAATTTCAAACGACCATATTTACGGAACCCCTAGAATAATGTTGCTCATAGATGTTGATCACGACATTCGAGATCCACACCTATCCTGAAAATTTCAAGTCCCTAGGCGTTTCCGTTCAAAAGTTACAATTTTCTATGGTTTCTCTGGTTCTGGTCATGCGATCTGGACAAAATTTCACATGTAGCTTGAACACCTCATTATCCATTTGAGCACAAAATTTCATCTCGATCAAATCTGTTGTTTTCAAGTAATTAGGAGAACAAAATTTTGAATTTACGACACCCCTGGTGGAATTCTGCCCATTAACGAACTTAACCGAGGCATTTGGGATCTGAACCTACTTTGAAAATATCGAGTCTCTAGGTTGATCCGTTTGAGAGTTATCGTGCTTACGGCCGGACGGACGGATGGACAGACTCGAATTTTCCGACGGATTCGTCATCAGTGAGTCGAACATAGTCGATTGAGACCATTTTCGGCTCAAAATTAGAAAAATACAGACATTGTGACGAAATGATATAGCCCTCGTGTAAGTAGCGCTCAAAAACCCTTATAATAATATATGTATCTGTAACAGCTGATTCGGCATAATTGACAATGAGCTGCTCATTATTTTGACAGCTGTCGAAATTTTTTCAATTGGTTTTCAAGACTGGAAAATGCGAATCTACCTACAAGCAGTGCTTTTAAATTTTTTCTTGTTGGTTTGTTCTTTGCTCCACTCTATAAGTACCCAAAGCCTAGTTTACATTTGTATAATTAGTAACTGTATTCACTCACCTTCGCTAGTAATTTGAGTAGATAGTTCGACTCAACGAGTGTAATCATGATCAAGCAGACTAGGCAAAATATCGAGCCGTTGTTTACTGTTTACATTGGTATAGTCAACAAACCAATAGAGTGAAGTAAGATTGTGGAAGTGGGGATGTAATAGTCGAGTGTACTATTTCACACGTGCTAGACACTCTACTCCCCCCTGCACTATCTGTAGTGTACTCTACTTTCACTAGCTCAACCTGTTTACATTGTTCTAGTAGGGGAATAATGAGCACTCTACCACAAAACCAATATTAATAATACCAATATAAACTAGGCTTTAATCTCGCTCGGGAGGTTTCATGTTCATATTCGAGAAGGAGAGAGTAGACTCCCGAATCCGAATCGCACGTAGGCTATGAGATTTGAGGAATCTCCCTAGGATCTAATCGTATTAAAACTCAACTCAAGCAAAGAAAAGGCCATAAAAGATTCATACAATTTTGAATCTCAGAAGATTAAAAGGTCCTGTCTTCACGTCATTGCTTTTTTCAAAGTTTTCTTTCTATACGATGTATCGGAGAAAAATGATATGAAATCACGTTGGTCGTTGTTTCATGGACACTGAGGTGTTGTCTTAGGCCTCTACGTCTCAAGTCCAAAATTCTCTGTAGCCCATGATTCACTTTGCTCTATTCTTCCGGAATGAAAGTTTGTGAGCTATTCGCTTGGTCCGAGTATCGACCACATCATTTGGGAAGTTCATATATAGTACATAATTTTTACCTCCGCAATGTTATCAGCATACTTTCTCATTGCATTGAATAATTCGTATCCTAAAGAATTATTTCTCATCTGGAAATTATCTTCAGTCTTAATAACGTAAGGATGGCTATCATCCTGAGGTAGCTCTGAAAAAAAAAAAACGAATGATGATGTATTAGAATTATAAAGATTTTCATGTTCTCTGCAGTCTGCAGACCAGAGCACATACAAATGCAACGTGTTAGAAACCTTTTTCGAATGGGAGATGAGTAGGTACAATCTCATTCAAAACGACATCTAAGATGCCTTAAAAATTCTGAGCTCCAATGTCATCAGCCCACAGAGGGTATGGGATTGCCTGAGTGAACTCAACAAACTGGGAAAGAATAACAGGGTGTGGTTGGTCTGGATTCATGAACGTGAATCTGCTGAGTAGAGGAAGTCGACACACCAACTCGAACTCTTTGTGAGAACATAGTCTTCCAGGAAGAGGGAGGAGAGTTTTGGAGATGTCGTTTGAAAAAACTAAACATATTGTGGAATGACATGTAATGTGTTGTATCCCCTTTCCCAAGCTGATAGACTTTTGGGCACTTCATGGCACAGACATCTTTTGCGATAGTTTCCAATAGCGAGCTATTCTTTTATTATGTGCTGGAACTACTCTAGGTGATTCCTAAGTTGTCATTGTGCGAAAACTGGACATATCCTTCAAACGTATTCATGAAAAAAATATGAAAAGCACTGCCGTGAAATTAGGAGCTTTTGAGCGCTCGTTTACCCACCTTGTAGGTAGATTCGCATTCTCCAGTTTTAGAAACCAATTGAAAAAAAATTGACAACTGTCAAAAAAAATATCAAACTAAGGTGAAAATCCAGACTTCACGTCAGTGCTTTAGGTGACCAATTTTTTTTCGATAATTCGATAAAATTTTCAGTAGTAATACCCCTAGGGCCTTGATAATACCAAGATAATTTTGTCATAGAGAATGCTGAAAGCGTGTTGCTTAATAATAGCCTTCGGCCTTCGGCCTCGGGCTATTATCTTTAAGCAACACGCTTAAAGGATTCTTTATGACAAAATTTTGGGGATTTATCAAGGCCCGAGGGGTATTCGATAAGATAATTTTTTACTTTAAAGATTTCAAAAAATTGATTGTCAATCTGACGTTTAATATTTATTCATTTTTATTATGACACCAAACTGAAAACACCACATGTTGGGTATTATCGCTGTAATCCAAAGGTGATTGGATGAAACTTGACACATGACTCTAAATTGAGTAATTCGATTGGTTACTATAGTCAGTAAAGAATTATCTACGGTATCTATTCTTGGTAATGCGATCTGGATAAAATGTTCCACGTAGTTTGAATACATTATTCTTCATCTATGTGCAAAATTCATTCCAACCCAATAAGTAGTTTCGAAATTATCAGGATAAAATATTATGAACGGCCATTTTTACGGAACCCCTACTCTAATTTTGCTCATTGATGAACTTGACCGCGAATTCCGCGATCCGAACCTACCCTAAAAGTTTGAAGTCCCTAAGCCTTTCCTTTCGAAAATTATAATTTTCTATGGTTTCTATGGTTCTAGTCATGCGATCTGGGGGAAAAGGAGCTTGAATATATCATTCTCCATTGAAACACAGAATTTCATCACGATCAAATCAGTACTTTCGAAATTATCAAGAGAACTTAATTTCAAATGACCATATTTACAGAACCCCTAGCCTTATTTTGCTCATTGATGAACGTGACCGCGACATTCTAGGTCCACACCTATCCTGAAAATTTCAAGTCCCTAGGCCTTTCCATTACCAAGTTATAATTTTCCATGATTTCTATGGTTCTGGTCATGCGATCTAGACGAAATTGCAAATAGCTTGAACACGTCACTCTCCATCTAAGTGCAAAATTTCATCTCAATCGAATGTTTAGTTCCGGATTAACCAGAAAAACAAAATTTCGAACGGCCATATTTACGGAACCCCTTATGGAATTCTTTCCATTAACGAACTCAACCTCGGCATTTGGGAACCGAACCCACACTGAAAATTTCGAGTCTCTAGGACGTTCCGTTCGAGAGTTATCGTGTATCTTGGACGAATAGACTCGAATTTCTCGACGAATTCGTTATCAGTGAGTCGAACTCTGTCGATTGAGACCATTTTAGGCTCAAAATTTGAAAAATACAGACATCTAGACCAAATGATATAGCCCTCGTGTAAGTAGTACGAGAGCTCAGAAAGGTTATGCTTATACTTGAAGGAAATTCTTCAGCTCGAATTCATAACATTCCGAGTAAAACCTCATACTTATAGAGTAGAAGCATATTCTTCACAAAAAAGTATTCGGTTATTCATAAAGGTCCCCTTTTACTTTAAATAAGAAGGATAACCTTCATTTTTTACAGGCCTAGTGACTTGAAATTTTCAGGATATGTTCGGATCGCAAATTACGCGGTTACGTTCATCAATGATCAACATTATACTAGGGGTTCCGTGAATATGGCCGTTTGATTTTCGGTTTTAATGATAATTTCAAAACAATGGATTTGATCGTGACGAAATTCTGTATTTAAATTGAGAATAATATATTCGAGCACAATTTTTTCCAGATCGATCAAAACCATAGAAACCATAGAGAGTCATAACGTACGGACAGGCCTAGGGACTTTTCAGGATCGGTTCGGATAGCGAATTTTGCGTTCACGTTCATCAATGATCAAAATTATACTAGGGGTTCCGTAAATACAGCCGTTCGAACTATTTTTTTACTGATAATTTCGTAACTACTCATTGGATTGGAATGAAATTTCGCACATAGATGAAGAATGAAGATCGCATTACCAAGACCGTAGAAAATTCTAGCGAATTATCGAAAAAAAGAATGGTCACCTAAAGAACTGACTTGTAGTCTGGATTTTCGCCTAAGTTTGAAAATTTGTTTGACGGCTGTCAAAATTTTCCTCAATTGGTTTTCAAAACTGGAAAATGCGAATCAACCTACAAGGTACGAGCGCTCAAAAGCTCCTGCCTTCACGGCAGTGCTTTTCGTAATTTTTTTATGAATAAGGCAGAATGAGTTCGACATCATGGAAAAACAAACTCACTATCAGGATCAAACGACCCAGGTTTGAGTATCCATGCTAGTGGATCCTCCCCATCTTCTTGAAATCCGACTCTATTTTTCCCGAGGCAGTATATATTCGTTACTTCTTCTTGCGCCAAGTCTGAACAAATTGTAATGGGACAAAAAATTTCGCCGCATTCATCACGAAGCTGAATGTCTCCTGCCAACTGTTTGCAGAGACATGCGTCCACGGCTAGATTGTGGCTTTCCCTATTACACGTGCAAGGAGGCAACCTTTTTTTTTGTGCCAACAACTTTGATTCTATTTTGCTAGAATATTTGAACTTTTTTTTCTTTATAACTTTTGGTTCTTGGTAGCAATCTATTCCTGCAGTTATTTCTGCATCTGGATCACTGTCTTCGAACGTCTGCGATGGTGAAGTACAGGTACACACTGACGAATCTTTTTTTTCAGCTTCTATTTCCTCTAATTCCTCCTTCAACTTTTCTAGGAGACCACAGGGGTCGCACATTTTCTTATCTGGATCTGTATCTGGTGGTATTCCGAGTTTGTTTTGCATCCCTTTCATTAGAGAAGTTGATGTTTCTGTGAAATGCATCAAGCTGTTTATCATTTCTTGCCATAACTCTGCTTCCTTTGCTTCAGCTTCCTTCTCACTGTTATCGTTGCACTTGAAGCATTTCCTCATTTCGATAAATTGACTGGAATTTTGTGGCATCTGTGCCGTGACATTTATTTGTCATTTGGACGGATGATTTGCGATAAGTCTTATTCTTTAGTTCTCTCGAATATTTCGTTTTATTATGAACGATTTTGCTGTTATATGGTACGATGATAGTGTTTTATCGTACAAAATGAGGTAATCCAAATTATGTTTGGTCAATATATAGGCGTAGATGTAGAACATTATGGCTATTTGATCTCATGATATCCCTACTTTTCGAACATATTGATGTTCTTCAGATATGTGAACAAATGTACATATATCATTTTCTAATCGATTACGATCCTGATAATTTGAGTCCTTCGTGACATATTCTACATGAACAAAGCATCAAATTGGTTCTGTTAGACCCAAAACTGCTAAATTATTCAAAGTACCTACTCAACCTGTAATTTCCTATCTAACCAATTCCCTAAATTACAGTGTCGATAGCACGATGTTACAGGATACCTTCTGGAAAAATCGATTCCTTCGATGGGATCTTCATTGAAACGTCATTCAATTTATTGAGGATTAGTTGGAAGAAACACGAGGCGAGTGTGAAATGGATTCGAAAGGAGGTAAGGAAGTAGCTCCATTTCAGTCATTCTTTTTTCAGCCTCCAAAATTCTAAGTATTAATCCTCATCATCATTTGTCTTTCCCCCACTTGAGTCTCTGCACTGATAATTGTTTACCCGACAGTGAATGGTCAAACAATACAAAACATTTCTTTCCGGCCCGGAGGATTCAAATTAATATATTTATGTACTTACTATTTGTATTGTTGAGCGCTTGTTCTTCTTTCACGAGGGCTATATAATTTCGTCTGTATTTTTCGAATTTTTAGCCGAAAATGGTCTCAATCGACAAGGTTCGACTCACTGATGACGAATCTGTCGAAAAATTCGAGTATGTCCGTCCGGCCGGCCGTATACACGATAACTCTTGATAGGAATGACCTAGAAACTTGAAATTTTCAAGATAGGTTCGAATCTCGAATGCCGCGGTTGAGTTCGTGATTGGGCAAAATTCGACTCAGATGGAAAATGACGTATTCGAGGTACATGCGAAATGTCCAGATCGCATGACCAGAACCATAGAAAACAAAGAAAATATAACTTTCGCACGGAAAGGCCTAGAGACTTGAAATTTTCAGGATATGTGTGGTTCTCGAATGTCGCGGTCACGTTCATCAATGAGCAAAACTAGACTAGGGGTTCTGTAAATATCGATACCTTTTTGCCAAACTATCGCAAGCCTCAACGTAGTACGTTGAGGCTTACGATAATTTGGCAAAAAGGTATCGATATGGCCGTTCAAAATATTTTTTTCCTGATAATTTCGGAACTACTGATTGGATTGGAATGAAATCTTTAACATAGATGAAGAATAATGTATGCAATGTACGTGCGAATTTTTGTCTGGATCGCATAACGAAGACCATAGATGCCGTAGAAAATCTTAGCGAATTATCGAAAAAAAAATTGATCACCTGAAGCACTGACGTGAAGTCTGGAGTTTTGCCTTAGTTTGAAATTTTTTTTAAAGCTATCAAAAATTTCTTCAATTGGTTTCTAAAACTGGAAAACGCGATTCTACCTACAAGGTAGATGAACAGGCTTTTTATAATTTTAAAAATCTCCATTGCATTCTACGTAGACGTAAAAATTCATGAAACAACCGAACAGATTAAAATATCTCTTACAGATATTTCTGAAGCGGAAAATCCCCTCATCATCAAGACTTTTGGTGAACTGGACATCAGCCGCTATGGACTAGGTTATGAAATTTTCGAAGCAATGAAACGATTCTCTCGAAGGATAGCTCAAGTAGGTGAAAATGTACTATATAATTATCTAGAAATAATTGAGGAATGTCGTTGAATATTATAATCGAAAACTGCCTGAATATAAACAAAAATACATGTGACTGCAGAGATTGATAACCAGCTTACTGTATCTTTCTAGAGGAATCAATCGAATCTTTTGAGGCAATTTCAACAATTATTTCACCTATGTATATGTACGCCTTGGGGACTTCTCGGTGAAGGTCCTCGTTTATGACTGAAACTGACCTTGTAACTGAATTGAAAGGACATTTAATAACAACTGATTTTTTTATATTCAGTTGCACTATTTAATCCACCCTTGAGAGAATTCAAGATAAAAAAAGAACTTTTATTCTAATAAGCTGGTTTGTATATAACCATTTTTCATATTCCCTCCAGTTTTTCCTTTTATATTTTCCATAAAACTTTAGTATTTTTTATTGAATTTTTATGACCATTTCAATGACAATTGGTTCAAAAGAATATTATGTGACCCGATATTTTTCAGTACATAGTCGACACTGAAGAAGAACAAACCTTCGGAGATCTCTTGCATGACTGCATAAGCGTGGCTATCAATTTGAGAGCTGATGAATTTTCAGAGGAGGACATCCTTGCCCTCAGTTCCACTAACAGGAAAGAAGCATGTATGCCTTACATCGCTGCATTATTTCTCGGGATAAGAGTAAGCGCTTTCGACACTTCAATATCAGTAATAGATAGAGTTCACCTCCTGAAGGAAGTCACGCCGAAAGTCATTTTCGTTGAACAGGAAATATTGGCTAGTGTCCAAGAAAGTATAGAATTGGCTCAAGTGGACACAAAGATTGTTGTCATAGGTGGAAACCCTGAAGAAAACTATTCGTTCGAAGAATATTTACAAGCTTCTGATGATGAAATATCGAATTTCGAACCTGTGAAATTGGAATCTAACAAAGAAACGGCAGTTATTCTATTCAGTAGCGGAACAACGGGAATGCCGAAGGGAATATGCTTATCGCATTACGGCATGTTGAGTCAGGGATTGCTGCTTGTGTAAGAAAGTCCTATACCTTTAGTAAATTTAGGTAGAGTCTATTGATCAAGGAAGTTTATTGAGTGTTCCACATGAAAAACACTCCATAAATGAAATGACTCAAAATTACTCTAAAAATTCATTTCAGCATTTTAATTTTTCCGAATACTATCCTAATGCTCGTTTCTATACCGTAAAATGGGGTGAATAGAAAACATTCTGATGTTCGAATGCTCATATCACTTGCAAGGAATATAATTCACTATCCATATTTTGAAAAAAGTCCGGTCACACTTAATACAATAGAACCCCGTTTAGAAAAGGTGCGTGAAATTGATAATTTTTGCAAAAAAAATATTATGTCGCTTGTTTCTATTTGCCTCAGAGGTGGGGTGAATGGAGACACACGTTGACAACTCGTCTATATTGCTTTTGGTATGCAGTGAGGGTGTATGGAAACCGATATAAAATCGAGTACACAATATAACAGCAAAGAAATATTTTTTTCTCAGTATTTGGAAGCAAAATAAAATCATGTCATTTCATGAATGCCAACTTTTTTGATATTTGAATGAACAGGGAATACAAATCAAATATTCTTCTATATTAAATGAAATAATGGGTTCACCTAAAAACTAACCACTTAGGAACATCTGTTTCTATATAATATTCGAACTTTTATGTCATTCAAACGAGAAGCCACATTTGAGGTTTTATGCGTTCGAAAATCCACTTAATATTCACTAATTAACTTACTTACGGTATTCACTACTTTAGAGTAGTGTTGGGCGATACGTATCGATATTTTACTGTATCGATACTTTTCGTTACGATATTCGATATTTTGTATCGATACTTTACTTACCGATACCAAGATGTATCGATACTTAATGGCGTGTATCGGTGGTCGAGTATCGAAATAATAAAATAAAATTTGCTTGCTTCTTTTCCGAAGCCTATGTTTGGATTTCACATCACACTATATTTCTGTATGTGGCAGTATTGCCAATGGTGTTCCACCAAAAATTCGAATTTTTCGTAGAAAAAAAATTCGAAAAAATCTGACGCATCCGTAAAAATATCCGAAAAAAATCCTCCTGATTATCGAACCATATAATTAACTCCGCAGACAAAAATACAAACTCTATCTGTATTTTAGGGTGGAAAAAATTGACAAGCTTCGTCGGGTTGTCGACTGTGCTTTCACCTAACATTAGTTACATAGTGTTGAGCGATACTTCGTAAAGTATCGATACTCAGGATCGTATTATGTATATCGAAACCTACTATCTATTTCAGAAAAACAACGAAAACATTGATCGACAACAAACTCTAGAATAACCAGAAGTATTGAATACTTTGGATAGTCGAAATGACCATTATCCCGTCTTTCAAGTTTGTTCAAACAAGAATGAAATGTAAAGATAAATATATATATATAAATTTCCAACCAAGCTCTAAGCACCAGACACGTGAATTCAGAAAACTCAAATCGTTCCGTTATTTTGTTCCAAACAATGAATATGAAAAAGGACCATAAGCGGTTACAAGTTACAACATTTTTATGGCTTCGCCACATCTGGAATTCCATTTCACAGGCAATAGGCAGTATTATTCGAATAAGTAAATGGACTCCTTGGACTATTTGGATAGCAAATTCTAACAACTGAACTGCTTGATATCTATTGGCTAAGTTGATGAATCGAATTATTAAAGATTTCTTGTAGAAATCTCTCAAAAGTACGAGTCGTTTGAAAAACTCGAAAAGCCCTCAAAAAACACATTCAAGAACGAAACGCAAAATATACACAAAAATATCCAATGCTTACATAAATTCGTCTAACAAAAAAATTCAATATTAGTGAAGGTAATTTCAATCAAAAATATGCATTTCATTAATCTACTATGATCTCCCACATCTGGGTTCAAATAAAACAACGCGGGTTGATTTCATATTGCAGTATTAATTCATTTTTTATACAAATCATAACAATAATGTTGAATTCATAACTTCAGAAAGTCTCAAAATAAATGAGCAATCTAATATGAATATGAATAGATATTCCAGATCGTTTCAACAAATTGTTCGTGTTTCGATCTTTTTAGGGAATTATCAAAATGAAAAGGGAGATTGTTATTAATGAGAAGGAACTCCAATTCTATAACAGAAAAATGAGTATTTTGTTTGTATTTCATTATATTAGGGGACGAGACCGACAAACGACAATAATTTTACGACAGTCATAAACTTCCTCGGAAATTCTCCGCTACACAACTTCAGGACAGTTTTGATAAACCGAAAATATAACAAAACATAATTCATGGAAGTCCCAAAATTTGTTTTTTTACAGCACGAAAGTATCCGATATTTAATGTATCGATATTTGATGTATCGATACTTTCGAAGCGATACGATTCCAGTATCGATACTACTTGATTCGATATAATACGATCCAGAGTATCGATACTTTACGAAGTATCGCCCAACACTACTTTAGAGTTTCACAAAACCACTCCACATTGCCATCGAACATCAGGCTATGACATATGCGATAGAAACAAGTGTTTCTATTGACCCCACTCTCATCCCAAATTGGTCACAGTTCGCTAAATACTATTTTTCTTCTTTACTTTTCAACACCTACCAAACGAAGTTAATTCCGTACCAAAAATTCACCGAATGAAAAACTGAATCTTCTCAGTTGGGCAGTGTTACCTACTGTTTAAAACATTGGTTTTGGTATAGTTCGTTGGTTACGCTCTTGAAATCGCTTGGCCTTATTCAGAAATAATATGGTATTAGAGTACTGAATTATAACAAAACTTTCTCACTTTTTGTTTCTATCCACCCCATTTTACCGGTAATTATTTTTCTGGATAATTTCCGATCTGAATATACATAAAGGAAAAGAATATAATACATACATAGATTTGAAATAAATTGATTGTTGTTCCCTAGAAATTATCGAATAAAGTCCGATATTTGGCAAATTGTTCTCGATTAGAAGAATCAACATGAAGTAAGACATTTTGGATTATGGAACGCAATGATAATACAAATTAGGTCTTGGAGAAGCACCATCCTAGACATCCTCTCATACTCATTAACCTTGCAGTCTTTCGGGGGCATTTGGAAATGGGTCATCTCCAGCGGCTCTGACATTCTCACAACTTTATTGGGTATCTGCTAATACTTTTCTCATTGGCTCAACAGTTTCTGGCATAGCAAGGGTTATTATGAGAACATTCGACCCCAATGAATTGTGGGAAGTGATTGAGAAGTATAAGGTGAATAAATGTGGATAACTATGTCTGATAGATTCATGAGACCACTGGAAACCGGTTTTTGTATCAAAGATCAACCTGTGGATAGTAAACTTTCTAAGAGCTTATTGTCGATGAAAGTTGTTCATCCACTATTTTGAAAGCATGTCACTAATTTTCATTTGCACTTCCCAGGTAACTGTAGCCTTTTTGTCGCCATTCCAATGTCTCGACCTAAGTAAATCCTCAAGACCAGAAAGCGTGGACACCTCTAGTCTACATGCATTGGCTACAGGAGGAGGTCCTATTTCCGAGAAGCTGGTTCATAGCTTACGCGATATTTTACCAGGAACATTCATAATGCAACTTTATGGACAAACGGAAGTATGTGGCGCAACAACCATGTTTCACACTAGAAGGATCGATGATCAGCTTTTACTGCATTATAAACCAACATCAGTTGGTAGACCAATGCCTGGTTTTTGGGTGAAGGTAGTATATTCGTTTATTTAATTCTATTTGAAGAGGGTGTCTTCTTCCAACTTGAAATTGGCAACAAATCATTCAGGAAGGAATCATCGAAACATTCGAAAATGATGCAAATCCGAGAGAATAGAAATTATATTTCTGTGTTTCGATTAAATTCAACAATATGTAGAAAAGAAACACCCTTTGCATCTATTACCTAACCTAAGATCATCAAATTAACCTATACGTTTATCACACACACTAGCTACAAAACACAATTTCCTATGGAACTGAATTTGCATGTCATTCTGGGTGGGATGAATCACGAAAGATTTCCATTATCAATATTGAAAAATCCGAGTAAGATACATTATCTGATCAATTAGGTACTTGTGATTCCTGTGAACAAATCAACCAAATTTCAGGTTGTGAACACAGACACCGGAGAAATTCTAGGACCTAACGAACCTGGTGAACTTCGAATAAAATCAGAGTTTCTGATGAATGGTTACCATAGAAGAGATAGCTCAGAAGCTTTCGATGAAAGTGGCTGGTTCAGGACAGGAGACGTTGCATGCTATGATGAATTTCAGTGCTTTTACATAATGGATAGAATAAAAGAAATGCTCAAGTTTCGAGGTTGGCATGTCCAACCTGCCATGCTCGAAAATATACTCATGTTACATCCAGCGGTGAAGACGGCCGTCGTTGTCGGTATACCAGATGAGGAGAATGGGGACCATCCCCTAGGTTTGGTGGTGCTCAACGAAGATTTCCTCGATACCGATCCCAAAGTATTAGAGCTGTTCGTTGAGGATAGAGTTCAGGACCGACAAAGATTAAGGGCCGGCGTTAAAATAATCGACAATGTACCAATCACGAACACTGGCAAAATCAAGAGACTTCTTCTGAGGACTGCTTTTATTAACGGAGAAATATAAAAAATTATAAACAGAAATATGAAATTTATATTTCACTAACTTCTCTGTATTTGAATTCTTATATTCGTCATTAAAATAAAATGATTCTAAGGATCAATTTATTGAAAAAAATGTTTTCCTAAGTCATCGAGGTATATACATAGATTAATCCCCTCGTTTGGTAGGCAAACAAGAAAAAGGGTTAATACGAAAGAGCCATATAAAACAATAAGGGAAATATCGTAAAACTCCATTCAGTTTTTTCTACATGGTCACAAAAGATGAATACCGGGTGTCCCGAAACATGGTTATAAAATATACGGAAGTTTCATTTGTAATATTTCCGTTGTTATGCAACATTTCGTTTACGAATTCTACTTATCTAACTAGAATTCTGCTATAAACAATTAAATGAAGAGTATTCTCGAATTGTGTGGCAGCTGTTGCCCTCTGGGGCCAAAACGTTGAGAGATCATTCAGATCTCTCAGCTTCAAACTCCTCCTTAGCGTTGCTCTTCAATACCTACTGGAGAATCTCTCAGCGAGCTATCGATAGTTCAGCAAATCCTTCTGCTCCTCTCCAAGCTTCCTTCATAGGAAGTTGTTATTTCCAAAGAATCCCCCAAAACTTTGGCACCCTCTCAAAATGCTGTTCCGAAATCAGGATTATATCAACCACTGATTTGAATACAACCATTTCCTTGAAATTCCCTGGCTTTAACACATGAATAAACCATATCCAACCAGAAATCCTGAAAAACAGTTGTTCCCTACAACATGATTCAACTTCAAATGAGACACAAATAATTGAAAAGCTGGAAAGCAGCTTTTCAGCGCTCGTTTATTTACCCTGTAGGTAGATTCGCATTTTTCAGTTTCAGAAAGCAATTTAAGAAATTTTTAAATCAGCTGTTACAGAAATATTAGAATTTTTTATTCAATAATTCCATTAATTGCTTCCAGATCGATGTGTGAGTTTTCTGAGTATTAAGTGGAACACTATTTTCAACAGCCGCATTAATTTTACTTTCGGAAACATTTCCCAATCCATTTTGAGTTTCAGTTGAAAAATTAATAAATTAGTAAGCGTTGTTTGTGATCTTTATTGTTGGTAACGGTAAATAGCAACACAGCATAGAAACCATCAAGTTTGTTTTTACAAGGCAACTTGTCAAACTTGCATGATTTTTTTTTTCCGGAAAAACTGCTGACAGCTAAGTTGACAGTTGTTAAGTAATTTTTCCACTTGAAATTTATATTTGACATACCAATTCTTGATAGCGATTGTTCAAAATTAATAGAAGCTCTGAGGTTCTGAGGGGTCTCACAGAGACCTAGGAGAGTCGGGATATAAACAAACAAATAAATAAATAAATAAATTCAGTCGCAGGGTAAATACGATATTTTTTGTACTTCCGGTATTGAAACGAACACATAATACTAAAAGATCTATAAAAAAATCTTTATAGATAGGGTAAAAGCTACAGTTGTTGACACCCTATCAGTGATTGACACCCTCATTTTCATATTTGAATTATAAGAATTGGATGGAGGCCTTAAAAACATGGAGCTTTGAGAAAAATATTTCAATTTTTCAAGTTTGGACTGTTAGTATTAATTTGGGTTAGGTTTGCATTCCTAATTCACCATATATTTATCAATGTGCAGCGTGCTGACGATCATTGCAATTAGAAAAATACTGCCATTTTCTCAAGGTACTCAACTCAAGTTCATAACATTTTTTTAATTGTTCTAATTTTTGTCTGAAGCATAATTTTTGTTTGAATTATTGAAACACTTCAATAAATACTTCTTCATAACTTAAAATCTATTTGGTTGAAGGTTTCGCGTTTTTTTGTGGGTGTCAATAATTGCCTTTGAAAATATGTGGATGAATAGTGATTGACATACTATGTCAATAACTGTCGTATTCAAATTTTGCAAAATTAGTCCGTATTGCCTACTATTCAGGCCCCAATTTCTCAATGAATACTGAAAAATGATTGAACTTTATCTAATTCTGTTCTAGATAGTTGTTGACACCAGTGTCAATCTCTGTGAATTTCCACGTGTCAATAACTATATTACAAGTTCAACTAGTTCCTACTTCTTGTCCCTACCCCCTGAATCGATTTTCCACGCTTCATTCTCAACAACATGGCAAAAGCAAAAGAAGGAAGCAATTATAAGAAAAATTACACGGAGGATGCTATTATTTCTGCCTTATCAGCAGTAAAATCAGAAGGAATGTCCAGAAAACTTGCCTCCCAAACCTATGGCGTTCCTCGTTCTACAATAATTTTTTGGTTGAGTAGAAAACTTGTTGAAAAAATGAAAAGCACTGACGTGTAGTCAGGAGCTTTTGAGCGCTCGTTCATCTACCTAGTAGGTAGAATCTTCCTAAAAAAAATTTCTTTGAACATCCACTTTTGGTCATTGATAATTTTGTTCATTGATAAACGTGACCGCGTATTCGAGATCAACACCTATCCTGAAAATGTCTAGTCCCTAGGCCCCTCCGTTCGAAAGATATTATTTTCTTCTGGTCATGCGATTTGGACAAATTTTGCATGTAACTTTAACACGTCATTCGCACCATCTGGGTGCGAAATTTCATCTCGATCGAATCAGTAGTTTAGAAGTAATCAGGAGATCAAAATTTCGAACGGCCATATTTACGGAACCCCTGATGGAATTCTGCTCATTAACCAACTCAACTACGGCAGTCGGAAACTGAACCCACACTGAAAATTTAAAGTCTCTAGGTCGTTCCGTTCGAAAGTTATCGTGCTTACGGCAAGATTCGAAAAATACAGACATCTTGACAAAATGATGTAGCCCTGGTGTAAGTCCAACGAGCGAGCGCTCAACAAATCACGGACCTTGCCCTGTATTAACCTATGAAGAAGATCTCAAATTATGTGATAGAATAGACGGGTGTGCCAAAAAATTTAAAAAAAAATTATATCAAACATAAAGCTTGATGATGAAATTCATGAAGAATCCTTTATACAGTCATGAAACAGTCCAATATGGACATGGATTGTACATCTGAAGACACAATCTGTGATAACAATGAAAACCAAGTTGCTATAAACGGCTACTGGAGAACCAATTGCCAGGGCTTGTGTCCTATTTGCAAAAAAAAATTGGATTTAAATGGTATTAAATAATTAAATGCATTTCCTGTGCATGAAAATTCCATGTTTAATGTTTATTGAAATATGTCTTCATAGAGAAGGTTTCCATTTCGAATATTTTTCAATGCAAAACTTATAAATAAATCTTATAATGAACGATCCATTACTATATATTATACCTATCCACATCCTTGTTCAGCTGATTGAAAATATGAGAGACAACAGTATGTCAATAACTGTATCAGGTGGTGTCAACAATAGATTTTACAGTGTCAATCACTGAAAATTGACACATGATGTTAACGATGTGTTTTAAAGCTTCTTCTGAAAAGGTTTTTTCACTTTTGGTTGTTAATTTGAATCGAGTATAAACCAACACATAACCTCGAAAAAGAAATATTTTCATTTCATACCCAAATAACAAATTAATTATATTCTATTGGGGCAGTTGGCTTAAGGTGTCAATAACTGTAGTGTTTACCCTACCTATATTGTCTCGGTTGCGTTGACCAACTAATTCATTCGACAAGATTCCATAGTAACGGAAATTTAATGCTTGCAGGATTTTCGTACATATTCAATCCCAAAGGGACAAAAAGGCACATTCAGACCCTGTCAGAATGGGGTGAAGTTGACATTTTAATCTCGGAAGTACAAGATATGTAGTTGATTATACAGGGTGTTTTTTAAGGTGAGGCTTTTTCTATACAGGTACTAGAACTCATCAAAAGAGATCAATTCGCCGGAAGTTGATCATATAAAATATTCAATTTGAAAAAAGTGCAAAAAATCTTAGATGTCATCATAATTATACGACTCTGGGGATTTCCCGTATACTGTCCTCAGACAGCTGGTAATATCTGCACATTTAGATATCAATCAACCTGAGTTAGATCCTGGTTTAGAATTTCTCTGATTCGCGGGTAACTTAGATTTCGAAATACTCGGCCCTGTTGAATATTTTATATAAACAATTTTTGGTATAATGACCTATTTTGATGAGTTCTACTGCTGATCAAAAAAAAGCCTCACCTTCGAAAACACCCTCGAAATTAGTTTTAAAATGGATATATAGGTATAATAATGCTTACAATTATTACTGAAGATATTTTATTCTTTATTAAAAATAGATCTGTGGTTCTACGAATGAACATTATTCCAATAAAACGACATAGGTATGTACCAACAGAAATGTTCAATCAAATCTGGCACATGAGCCATCTACATTAGGAAAAAGTGCTTTGAGAGTTTTAATGCAGTTATCCATCAACTCTCTCGATGCAGTGTGGAGATTGTTCTTCAGAATAAACACAATATGGAATATCAGATCTAGAGCAATAAGCGTCAGTTATCAATGAGCCGTTGACTTGAAGTAACCAATAACGTATCCTATCTAAACAGAGACAATTCCACGGATTACCACCCAATGAAATCTCCTTAACTCTCAACCGTTTCAAAAATTCTATTGATAGGTAATTGAGAATGTTCACATTGATTGAAACTGTTCCTATCAAGATTTGGTTTTGGAAAATACTCGCTTCTAAGAAGATCAGTCTATTGTGGCTCAATCCTAGGTGTTTTAATTCCTCGAAATATCTGAAAGCACCTTCTTCTAGGACTTCAATATCATTGAAATCTATCTATAATTTCTATATTTGTGCTGTTCGGAACCAGCTGTTGTTGATTGAATTCAAATTATTGTTAGATAAAATTATTTCTCTCAGTAATGGTAAATTAGCGAAATCGAAGTCGCCTATCGAATGTTCTCTTTGAAATTCAGTTCTTCTAGAGAAGGAATCGCATCGAAAACTCCTGCATTTATCGTCATCAATTTGCCATTTTTATGTCGATTATTCGAAGATTAGGGACGTTAAGAAAAGCTTAAGGTAAGGTAAGACTGTTGATATCTCCCATCCAATAAACAATAATTTCTTCAACTCGCCCATGTCGTATATGGATCTATTTCCTATTATATGTATCTCTTGATCTAAAATAACCATCTCCTCTATGAATTCAGCGGGTACATTGCATCCTGCGTATGATGAAATTTCGAAAACATTCAAACTTCCGTTTTCTAATCTTGTCGTGAGCATCATAGAGATATTGTTGAAATAAATACAATATTCACATGTAGATACATTGAGTGAAAAAACCATCACTTACTTACGCAATAGTATAAAAATGATTATAATAGAAGAATAAATACATCGCGCTCTGCTATATCGCTATGACTGAGGCATCGATAGATAGACGAAGATGTTCAAATAGATACCTACTCTTCAACCTTCAGAAGATGCTTCTTCTCGGATTTAAAATCCAGTTTTTCATTTCCCATGCACAAGCCAGGATTTAATGTTTACAACTTTGTCCCTGTACCAGATAAAGATTTCAATGACGTTGATGATAGAATCAATTATAAATTGAAAATATCTATCTATCTCCAGGAATTATGTGATAAATTATTGTTTACATGTTTACAATACATAACTAACAATCATGATGACTAGCAATTTACTGAACCAATTGGTGATATTTCTCTCTTGCTCTGGATGTACGACCAAAGATTCTGAAAAAAACCACAGATCCTGTGAACCAAACTGGCTGTCCGTGTGACAAATAATTTCATTCTATAAAATCGATACAGAATTGAAATGAAATTTGTCAACAGCAAAAGGAAAAAACTCGATTTTTATTTCAAGTGGAAAAACTGAATTTTATATAAATCATTTACTCGATGCTTTATATGTAGACACAAAATTTCAGAAAAATATTACTCTGTTGTTAAAGATTTTTTTAATTCTCGATAGTGATACGAAATTGAACATAAACTTTCGTGTCTTCATCTTACAATCTTACCTAACCTACGAAGTTTCAATTCGATAGAATCGGTATTTTCCGGATAATAGGGAACAAATATTCAGAAGGCCATATCTACAGAACCCTTCGATGGGTTTTGGTCATTTGCGAACTCCTCGAACGTACCCTGAAAATTCAAAAACTCTAAACCTTTTCTTTCGAAAGTTATCGTCCGGACTGACGGACAGAATAGACTTTGCCCACTTCATCCGTAAGTCCAACCTAATCGTTTGAGACCATTCTCGGTACAAATTACAGACATTTGGGCAAAATTAAAACGCTCTCGCTTATAGAAACAAGCGCGCAATGAGAACATACAAAAACATAAATTGGACCAACAGGGAAAATACCTGATAAATGGAGAAGGGTAAAAGTAATCTTCATTCCAAAAACAGGGACGAATGACGGAACTGATCCCCAAACTTTTAGGCCCATTTGTCTTACCTCGTTTTTACTCAAAACGATGGAGAAGGTAGTAGATATTTAGATAACTACATAAGAGAACCTGGAGAAAACACCACTTCACAAATGCCAGCATGCGAACAGGGCAGGAGTCTGCTCCGTATCAGCTGACTTAAGGCATCTAGAAGACACTGAACAAAAAAGAAATCGCATTGTGCGCGTTCCTAGACATATCTGGGGCTTTCGATAACACAACGCACATATCTGTCAGAGAGGCACTTGTTAGGCGAGGAGTGAATGGTACCATTATAAAATGGATGTATGGATACATTGGTGGTCAATCAACACATTAAGGAGGAGTAATATCTCCCCTCCTTTGGAGTCTGATAGAGGATGAACTACTGCACAGGCTAACGGAGCTTGGATTCGAATGTATAGGCTATGCCGATGACATAGTCCTTATAGTAAAAGGTTAATTTGAGGGTTCCCTCTGCGATTTCTTCGAAGTGAATACCATCAAATGGTATACAGATGGTTCTTAAACCACGATAGGGGCCGGCGCTGGAGTATACGGGATAAGAACCAAGTGTAAACTATCGTTAGGCTCGGAACTTTGAAAGTTCAAGATCCAAAAAGTATTTGGAAACTGACGAGTGCAGATTCTGTGGGCAAGAGGAGGAAACTCCTGTTCACCTGGTTACAAAATGCCTCGCCATTGCAAACCAGCGCAAAGAATGTCTTGGACAAGAGAATTATAGGAGGGACGAGGATTTTACCTCCTTGGAGCCCTCTCAAATATCGGAGCTCTGGAGCTGGAGGGCGAGCTATAGGTAGCGCATTTGCGAAAACAGCTCTGATGAGGGGCACAATAGACCTTGAGGTCGCAGTGAAATGTAACCCCCTCACCTAACTATAACTATAACAGGGAAATCCCTGAAACCCAGAATACCTTAATGCTTCCTCAATATCGAGACGGATTTCATATATACATGCTATTTAGTGACTGAAAAGTAGCTACAGTTTTGTTAGAAATTTCACATCAAGGTGAGCAGGAATTAATTCAAAAATTCCATTAGAGAGATAACAGATTGTGCAAGTCTTAATTGAAAATGAAGTATCGAACATCAAAACATTTTTTTGAGGTTGGATCCATAGATTGTTATCACGAATAAATTGCAATAATGCTTATTCGCACCTTCCATTTATAACAATATAGTTTAAGCATTTCTATCAGCATAATTGATTCGAATAAAATTTGAGAAAATTGCAAATATTGAGGACCGGACAGAGGTATCAACGTACGTTTACACATTTCGAATGATACTACTTGTATATGAAATATGACAATCGAATAGAAACATGTTTCATCACGCTGTAGAATGGTAATGAATAGAGAAATATTTAGATAGAAGCAATCCACGATTTTCTTTTGCAAAAAAAAAGAAAAGAAAAAAGTAGAGCATCTAGATCATTCTCCATATACAATTGTTTATAAACGATTACAACATTACTTTTATCATCTGAGATAACATGTTTCTTCATTAGATTTAATGAAGGAAGTTAGTATTTTGTGAACTGTCGAATAATCAAGAATATTTTTGAATGTTATTATTTTAAGTGATTTCCCCATCAAGAATCAAATGAAATTTCGATAGAAATTTCTATGATAATAAGACAAATGGAGAACCAAAACATATTGAATTCAGAGAATAGTCCATTTATCATCAAATCAGAAGAATTAGGTGGCATTGACGAATTTCTTGGGATAGGATATGAAACGTTCAATCATATGAGCAAACATAGGACAAGAATTGCACAGGTACCTTCATTCTCATCTAATGGAAAGATAATTTGAAAAGTTGGCTATTACAATAGATTTGTAGAAATTCATATACCCACAACGACTTGAAATATAAATTTTCTATTCGAAGAATTCTGAATCAGAAGCTCTGAACACTGGATAAAAGTGACTAAATATATGTATTCGATTAAAACTTCGATGAAAATTTAGATTTTCCATCAATTTAATAGAGTAAAACAAAGCGAGTGAACTCATATAATACCAACAAACAATTGTTCCTTATTGTTGAAATTAAACACGATTTTTAGAAATGAATTAATCTAATACATATAAAATTTCATTTATAGTACGACATGATATCAAATACCGAGCAGACCTATGAAGCATTACTCCAAACATCGATAAAAGCAGCAGCTTCCTTGAAGGCATTGAACTTAGGAGAGGACCCTACAATAGCAATTTTTTCCTGCAATCACATCGACACCTGTGTACCTTTAATTGGATCTCATTTCCTGGGTTACAAAGTGAACGCCTATGACTGCCTTCTGAAGGAATCAGATCTTTCGAAGCTGCTGCGACAAATTCCACCTTCAATTATGTTCATCGACGAAGAATTCCTTGAAAAGATGGAAACTGCGATGAAATTCAGCAGCATTGAGTTCGAATTGGTAGTTTTTGGAAAAAGTGATAGGTACACAATGTTCGATGATTTTTGTGAAGAGAATGCCGAAAATGATTCGTTCGAACCAGTGAAACTAAAATCCGGTCAAGAAACAGCCCTTATTATGTTCAGTAGTGGAACCACAGGACTTCCTAAAGGAATTTGCCTATCCCATAATGCATTATTGAAACAGGCAATTTTTTTGGCGTAAGTATCCCACTCAGGGCCGTTTTCACAATGTTATAGGTGCAGGGGCGAGTCTTCAGATTGTACATACAGGGTGTATCAGTTTTAATCGTTAAAAATTTAATGGGATATTCTTCTCGTTGTCTTGATTCGGAAAAATGTATATTATATACCTCTATCTCGATCCCTAAGAGAGATACAGGGTGTTGAAGTTCACAAGAAAAAATCATTTTTATGCTTCCATAAAAAAGCTTGGATTCAAACGAAATTTTGTACCCTACTCCCTAAGGGCTATTTTATGAAGATATTTTCGATTATGGGGGAACACCAGTGGCGTGCAATTCGGTCACATCTCAATTATTTCGAAGAAAAAAGTTTGTCACTGTTATTTTTAAGGAATAAATAAGGCAACTTCGAACTGCTTGTTCAATTTGGAGTATAATTTGCTTTTAAAGAACAAAATTTTATTTCCAGATCCAGAGATTAATAGTTTTTCCGAAAGACGTGCTAACTCGAAATTGGCTACAAATTCATTATTTAGTCAGCCATGAATTGAATTCGGTAATATCTCGGAGAGATATTTTGAAACAATCGATTTGATTGTTTGATTGACAGATACGTTTACTAAATGCAAAAGATATTAATTGTTTTGAAATCTCAAAAATGCCATACGTATTCTCAAACAATGAGTATGCTGACATTCATTTCATTTATGGTTTTGCAATGGTAACTCCCTTGCAGCAGTTCGTGAGTATGCACAACGTTTTCCGACCAGAAGACATAAGCAAAAGTTTTTGAGGAAACACATAGACGGTTCTGCGAGTTTGGACTGAAAGATTTTGGAGAACAAGATCGAGTTGTCAATCAAGCTGATAATGTCAGAAACCGGAGGATATTAAGTACTTTTGATACCGAAAGGAAATTGAGTTCAAGGCGGGCGCCAAGAATTCTCAATGTGTCTCACTCAAAAGTATTCAGGGCACTAAAGAAGAACCATCGAGATACAGGGTGTTGAAGTTCACAAGAAATTATCATTTTTGAGCGATATTACCGAATTCAATTCATGGCTGACTAAATAATGGATTTGTAGCCAATTTCGAGTTAGCACGTCTTTCGGAAAAACTAATAATCTCTGGATCTGGAAATAAAATTTTGTTCTTTAAAAGCAAATTATACTCCAAATTGAACAAGCAGTTCGAAGTTGCCTTATTTATTCCTTAAAAATAACAGTGACAATCTTTTTTCTTCGAAACAATTGAGATGTGACCGAATTGCACTCCACTGGTGTTCCCCCATAATCGAAAATATCTTCATAAAATAGCCCTTAGGGAGTAGGGTGCAAAATTTCGTTTGAATCCAAGCTTTTTTATGGAAGCATAAAAATGATTTTTTCTTGTGAACTTCAACACCCTGTATCTCTCTTAGGGATCGAGATAGAAGTATATAATATACATTTTTCCGAATCAGGACAACGAGGAGAATATCCCATTGAATTTTTAACGATTTAAACCGATACACCCTGTATATTCATATTATTTTCGGTGATCATTTGAAATTCCGTTCAAACAATCGAACGATGTATTTTCTTCCATTTTCGTTAGAGTAACCTTCTCCATTGAATTGAATTTGGACAAGTAGTCAAGGGCGGTCCTAGGCTGAATTTCTGGGGGGGGTAATTGAATGAACAATTTTTTCCCGGGAGAGTGCACACCACGCCCACCCTCCCGGCGGAAATATTTTGACCGTGTAAACTACTTTATACTAATATTTTGCTGTTCTTTTTATTGTTGTTATTTTTCGAGCGCTCGTTCTACTTACACGAGGGCTTTATCATTTCGTTATGGTCGTTTGAAATTTAGTTTTCTTGATCATTTCAAAAATATGGATTCGATCGTGACGAAATTTTGTATGTCAATGGAGAATGATATATTCAAGCTACAATTTTTCCAGATCGCATGACCAGAACCATAGAAACCATAGAAAATCATAACTTTCGAATGGAAAGGCCTAGGGACTTGAAATTTTCAGGAAAAGTGTGGATCTCGAATAACGCGGTCACGTTTATCAATGAGCAGAACTAGACTAGGGGTTCCGTGAATATGGTCGTTTGAAATTTAGTTTTTTTGATAATTCCAAAACTACGGATTTGATCGTGTCGAAATTTTGTATTTTAATGGAGAATAATATATTTGAGCTACATTTTGACCAGATCGCATGACCTGAACCATAGAAACCATAGAAAATCATAACTTTCGAATGGAAAGGCCTAGGGAATTCTCAGGTTTGGCGAATATCGCGGTCATGCTCATCAAGGAGCAAAATTAAACTAGGGGTTCCGTAAATATGGCCATTCAAAAAATTCGTTTTCTGATACTGAATGGATTGGAATGAAATTTTGCACATTTACAATAATGTACTCAAACTACGTGCGAAATTTTGTCCAGATCGCATTACCAAAACCATAGATACCGTATAAAATTCTAGCGCATAATCGAAAAAAAATTGGAAACCCAAAGCACTGACGTGAATTCTGGAGTTCTGCTCATTTTTAATTTTTCCTAAGAGCTGTTAAAAAAATTTTCAATCGGTTTCTAAATCTGGAAAATAAGAATCTACCTAAAATGTGGATGGAAGAGCGCTCAAAAGCTCCTGACTTCACAGCAGTGTTTTCTATAAAATTTTTCACTAACTTTCCAATTCTAATTGCCACGTTCTTACGAATCCAACACTTTCTCAATCGGAAAATCGTTAGGCAAAACAAATATTCTCTTATTCAGGCTGAAAAGATACCACAACATAAGGGCGTAGATATGGAGGGGAACTGGGTTAATTAATTACCCCCCCAAGACTCCCAAAATATAAAGTTTCAGAATTATCGCCATGGCTTGATGTATACCTGACGAGATTTTTGTCATCGATTACCCCCTCAAAAAAAATCTTGGCAAACATGAGCAGGTTAGGTATCAATCTTATCAAACAACATTATTATATTATACATTTTATGCAATATGATCTTCAACGACTGACGAACGAATTTTTCATTTATTTTACTGATTTTTCTGTTTTAATTTTTTTTTCTGTTGATTTTATTTCATTATTATATTATTTTCTTGTTGGTCTTCTTTTCCTGAATAAAATTTTTCAATGCTCTGGGGGGGGTAATTACCCCCGTTACCCCCCCCGTAGGACCGCCCTTGCAAGTAGTTGACTCCCTTTAGGTTTCATGATATCGAAGATAATAATTTACACCAGGCGCGCAATAAATGCGTTCGTAAACTTGGGCTTAGAAACTCTTCTACAGTTTTTGGCTCGCAACTTCCTTCAAATTATATCAGAATTAATTGTAGAGAGTGGAATTTTATATAAAATTATAAAAAGCACAGCCGCGAAGTCAGCAGCTTTTAAGCGCTCGTGCATCTACCTTTTAGGTGGAGTCGCATTTTCAAGTTTTAGAAACCAATTGAAGAAAATTTTGACAGCTTTCAACAAAATTTTCGAACTGGGGCGAAACTTCAGAATGCTTAAGGTGGCAAATTTTTTTTCGATTATTCGCTAGAATTTTCTACGGTATGGTTTTGGTGATGCGATCAGGACAAAATTTCGCATGTAGTTTGAGTACATTATTCTTCATCTATGTTCGAAATTTCATTCCAATCCAATCAGTATTAGGAAAAAAATATTTTGAACGGCCATATTTACGGAACCCCTAATCTAATTCTGCTCATTGATAAAAGCGAACTCGATATTCGAGATCCGCACCTATCCTGACAATTTCAAGTCCCTAGGAATTTCTGTTCGTAAGTTATGAATTTCTATGGTTTCTAAAGTTCTGGTCATGCGATCTGAAAAAAATTTTGCATGTCATGTCATTCTCCATTCGAGTGCAAAATTTCATCTCGATCGAATCTGTTGTTTCGGAGAATACGAAAGAACAAAATTTCGAACGGCCATATTTACGGAACCACTGCTGGAATTCTGCCCATTAACGAACACAACCGAGGTATTCGGGTACAGAACTCACACTGCAAATTTCAAGTCTTTAGGTTGTTCCGTTCGAGAGTTATCGTGCTTACGGCCGGACGGAAAGACTTGAATTTTCCAACGGAATCTTCATCAGTGAGTCGAGCTATGTCGATTGAGACTATTTTCTGCTCAAAATTCAAAATTCGACATCGTGACGAAATGATATAACCCTCGTACAGGGAGAACGAGCGCTCAAAAATGTATCAACAAATTATCGGTAAGGATGATGGTTTTCGAGATAAACACATGAAAAACATCATGTTTAAAACATTTCAAAACAGAAATCAAGTTGTAATTGCGTTTCTATGGAATTGCTTTTCTCCTTGTGAATCCTACATACTTTCAAATTTCGAACCGAAAAGGCTTGCATCCAACCGTATAACGAAACAAAGTTTACCCCTTTTTGAATTGGTTGTGATTCTGCATGGGAGCCGAAAAAATTTTCTAGAGTTGACACATCGTATACCTACTCAAGTCCGTCGTGAGTCTTTCATTTGGTCATTGAACAATTTAGGAGATTGATTTCAACACATGGGTACGTTTAGTAGCATAGGACTTGCGATTCAGCATAACCGAATAGATTTTATAATCTATTATAAAGGAATGATATCCTTCCGAGGAATGATACCCTGATGAACTTCAATAATTTTCCAGCTCGGCCCAAAATCTGACAACAAACAGCGTGTTTCTTCATTTTTCTTCATACAACTGGATCACGGCACCTATAATTTTGATTTCGAGTATTCTATCTGGTGCATCACGTGTTTTATGCCCCATAACTTCAGCTTGGAATTCAATTCACAAATACAAGGTAATGTACTTTTATATAGGATACATATTGATAAACCAAATTTATTATAATACTTTTCGAAACATTGATTTCTTTTTGTAGATTTCAAGAAAATACCATAATTTCATCATCATTGATTTTGTCGACAGGTTACACACATTTATTGTCCACCATACCTCACATCACTATTACTCGGCCAAGAGAAGCCCAACCCACTGAAGAATAAGAGTGTGATAAGTTATATATCAGCAGGTAGTCCACTCAATAATGACTTGTATCGAGAATTGTGCAATTTATTCCCAGAAGCTCTAGTGAGCCAAAGTTACGGACAAACCGAAGCTAGTGGGTGGATAACTATTTTTCAAAATAATACGAAAGACTGCTTGTTAGCTATTAAAAAGCCCGACTCAGTCGGGAGACTATGGCCTGGATTTTCTTGTAAGGTACACCAAATTTATTCCGAAAAACAATGAGCTCTATCATAGATTTGTGGGAATAAGGTCGTCAACAGTCAAACGTAGCGCTAAGCTTGACCTGGGAATTTTTGGTACCTCTTTTCTTATTTTACTGAATTGAACAACATTCAGAGTGCCGCCCACTGATGAGTGATAAGATTTTTTCTGCTCAACAGTTGAGGCACTTCGAACGGGGCAATTATATTATCCCCAAGAAGTGAATAAAGACAAAAAATGCCCAAAGATAGTTCAAATAGTCTTGGTTCAGAAAGGCTCCTTTGACAACAAATCTATGAATGATGGAAGCTGAGCCCTACGTTCGAGTGCTCATTTCCTACTTATAAGATAGATTCTATACAGTAAATCAACGTATAAGCTTGAGCAAAACAAAATAATAGTTGAAGATGCATTTTTTCAGGTAGTCGATATCATAACTGAGGAAATTTTGGGCCCTAACGAAATTGGAGAACTCAGATTGAGGAGCAATTCGCTTTTCATGAACGGATATTACAAAAAAGATGCCTCAGACGCTTTCGACTCAAACGGATGGCTCAAAACCGGCGATCTTGGCTATTATGACGAAAACCAATGCTTTTATATTTTGGAGAGATGCAAGGAAATGTTGAAATACAAGGAGTTCCACATCCGCCCTCAGAAGTTAGAGACAATTTTAGAATCTCATCATGCGGTAGAAAAAGCTGTAGTCATCGGTATAACTCACCACATAGAAGGTGATCATGCGAAAGGCATTGTTGTGTTGAAAAATGGGAAAGGCAACATATCGTCTGAGGAAATAAAATCGTTCGTTGACGCTCAAGTAGAAGAACGACTGAGACTAAGAGCAGGTGTGCAAATTGTTGAATATATTCCAATGACTTCAACGGGGAAACCGAAGAGAAGGGAATTGAAGGAAATGATAGAAAGTGGACAACTTTGATGATATATCTTAAAATTTCTATATACATTAAAGTTCACTTAAGTCGTTATATCACAATGTAGTTGTAGTTGCACAAAATTATCGATGATTTTTACTCAGATATACCTAACTACACTTATAAAATATTCAGTAGACAGTTTTGTCTTTTTGATATACCTATGCGATTCAAGGGCTCTTGAATTCGATAAAATGCGTTAGTTTTTCTATCCTTTTTTGACTCAACTCGACTGGAGTCATTTCGAAGTTGCACAAAATTATCGAAGATTTTTACTCATTTTACTAACTACACTTATAAAATATTCAGTAGACAGTTTTATCTTTTTGATATACCTATGCGATTCAAGGGCTCTTGAATTCGATAAAATGCGTTAGTTTTTTTATCATTTTCTCACTCAACTCGACTGGAGTAATTTCGAAAAATTAATGTAATTATTGAGGACCTATCTGAAGATACGCCCCAAAAGATAGTTTTATTTCTCAAACAGAAAGATAGAAAAAATGCCACGTATTTTTGGATTGAGAGTGTCTCAATTCTGGTTTTCCATAATTTTACTGAACCATTAGGCAGTTCTCAATACCTACAATCCGAACTCCACTTATAGATAGTGCCAATAGTGTAAAATGACTGTTGAATGAAAACGGAAGATCCTCATGCCGTTCGAAAAGTATATGTGGAAGAATCATAGGAAGCGGTGGTGCAGTTTTTGAAAAAATCGTTCACATATAAATAGACGTGTTCAACTTTCTGTCTGTTTTTAATTTATAACTTCTAATTGAATGCTTGATGATAATATTTCGATTATCTTTTTCTGTTCTCTTATTCTTATTCTTTGATTTCTATACATGGACAACTGGAGTATGATTTTTTTGTCGAAAAGACTTCATTCAAAAATATCTTTTAATGAAAAATTCAAAAAATAACAATTCAATTATAACACCTACACTTCCTCTTCATCTTCATCAAATAGAGAAAAACGCCTTCTAGGTTCCATTTCCTCACTTGATTCTTCGTCCTCATCCTGCAATCTGAAAAAAAGATGCAAAAAATTTACCTCTTACATTATTTAAATATCTCCGTAGATTCAAATCGTCGTGCTCTGAGCATTTGATATTTAATATCCTCTTATGGTTTCTGATAACATGACCGAGGCTGGATAGCAATAGATGTCCTAGAACAACCTCAGATGGACTGATTTTTATTAAATTTTTGGATTTTACACTGCACGAAACGTAAACAGTGAAATATAACATTTTTTCCTCGAATAATTCTGGAAGTACATTATTGAAAATAAAAGAGTAAGAGGGATTTTTATGTCCATAAGAATATTCCAAAGATTCTGAATCATTCTTTGTTTTTTAATCTTTACTCTGTTACTGCATTTTAATCGAGAATGAAGATACCTTCTTCTCCTTTGTAATCATAACTATATTTGTAAATTGAATATTTCAATCATTTGAGTACGATTAACACTCTAACCCTTAGACTAGAGAACTACGTTTCTAATCTAAGCCCTAACCGAAAAATGAAATGGGGGTTCCTATATTTTTGAGTAGATCAAAAAAATATTCAAGATGTGAAAACATACCTGAGTGCCCTCAAACGTAAGTCAGTATAATTTTGTTCTTATCCGTCTATACCGGCCAAATTAAACAAATTTTCAACAACGTTCAAAATACTGTGATTGGTCAGAAAAGGAGAGATGCTAGTGAAACTATTCCATAGAGATGATTTCAATAGATATATTGGAACTCTTGCCTTAAAGAATCTGAGGTATCTAAAAAACGTTCATTGATTTCAATTAGTTGCCTGAATAAAATGATAATTTGCAAAGAACTGACCATTCAAATGCCTGTTTCGCTCAAAAAATCTGCATTTTTCCATAAAAATGAAGACGGTGTTAATTTTGCCCGAAGTTTGATTATTTCATGAGCAATTCTTTTCACTTGGATATCTCATGAATATTTCATTTAATATCTCAACTCATTACCGAAAATAAAGAGGTCGAATTCTTAATGATATACGAAATATTTGGAATAAAAATATTCAAATGAACACCAACATATGATTCAAATTTCATGATTTCACCTTCTATAGTTAATCAGCAATCAAATTTCAAAAACATAATAAAATTAATAATGTCGTATGAGACCATCACAAAGTTACCTTTTCATTTTTTTCATGCTTTTTGCACTCTTCGTATTCACTTCTGCTTTTCTATGAAGTTTGAGTATGTTTTCGGCTTCTTTATTGTTGTTCTTCTTAGAAGCTTTCTCGTGTGCGAATTTTTTACTGTACTTCATTTTTCGTGGAGCCGGTAAATCTTCTTCTTCTTCTTCTTCAGTTATATTATTATCTATTTCTTCATCCCCCGAGCAACAGTTGACACCGGATTTTTTTTTTCTGCAGAATTCTTCTTTTATTTCCAGTTCAGAATCCGATTCATTTGTTTCTTCATCAATTATCGAAATTACTTCATCTTCTTGCTGTTCTTCATTCATTTGTTTCCTTTTCCTCCTCAAAACTGTCTTAGGTTGTACCTCTTCTTCCGATTCTTCACTATTTCTTATTTTTCTTTTATTTTTCTTTGGTGCTTCCACATACTCTTCGGAATCGGCTACCGATTTTCGTTGTTTTTTTAATTTTTTCGTTAATTGTTTTTCACTTCCTCGAGATAAATCGCCGCCACTTTCTGACCAATTTGGTTTAAGATCTTTAGAACGAGATTTGCTGTTTTTGTTCTTTTTCTGAAATCTTGTAGAATCTATTTCTGAACTTTCCTGCTCGTCTTTAGAATTAACTTTCGACTTCTTCTTATTATATTTTTTGTTTTCAATTATTTCGGCACTTTCGCCATCCCTTGATTCATCATACTTCTTTCCTTTCTTCGATTTGGAAACTCCCTTAACTTTATTCTTTGATTGAGAAGTTTCTTCGGAATTGATTTCAGACTTTTTGGATTTCACTCTGGTCTTTTGCTCAGGACTGTCTTCATCATCTTCTATTTCTTCAATTTCCCTTTTAGCTTTTTTACCCTCTACGCTTACAATGGAATGTACAGTAATTATTGTCAGGATGGCAATCCACAACAATATTGAGAACCTGAAAAGTGATTTCGACATTACTTTTCTAGAGAATTATGTTTCCTGCTATAAATTTTAACTAAACATTAACCTCTTCTTCAGGGTGTTCTGCCCTCACAACGTGTCATTTTTTCTTCGTTGTTGTTCATATTTGAAAATAGAATATTGGAGAACCTATTTCTGATTTGGATAACTAAGTTTGAAATATATGAAAAAATAATGATAAATAGTACTTCTTATATCCGATGGGATGTTTTCATTAGATTATTCCTCGAAAATATATACTAAAACAACATAAGTTGTTGAAGTCAAATGAAAATATTATTGGTTAGGTATAGTAAAATATTCAGTATGTCTACTTATTTATATCTGTGTATATCTATTCAACGCACTTAGAGTCTAGGAAACATGACTGTTTTGGGACTTCGTAACAACCTGATAGAGTTAATAATAAAACAAAATAAATAGACCATATTTTTAGAAACTCATTACATTACATTACTCTATTGCTTGTATGAAAAAAATTAGGAATCCATTCTAGACTTAAACTTCTTGAATAAAATCGGCATTTCTACTATTTTAGGTTTTATCGAAGTAAACAAAATGAATGAGTCTAGAAAATATTGAAATAAGGAGGCATTATCACGACCCAGATATCTTTCAGTATGTAGGTACCTTTAGACTGAATAAATTCCAAATATCTGAATTAAGAAGTGAAACTACAAATTGAATTGAATTACTTCTGTAGGTTAACGATTTCATAACATACGATTTTTTCACCGAAACATTTAGGTACGTTTCGAGAGTAAAACTGTTTTTTCGGCAACCGTCCGCGTAGAACTCACTTCCCAGACGCTTTTTCTTCGAGAAAGTAGCATTTCCCGGCCTAGTCCGGGAAGTATGTAATTCCCGGGCTAGACCGGGAAGAATCACATAGTTGTTATCATTGTCTATATGAAAATTTGCTCGTATTTCAATATAAATATTAATATAAATGAGAATTAGAATGTTTCTGTTATCACCTATCTTCTGTTCGAATTTCAATATTTAATTGAAATAAGAATTAAAATGTTCGAGATTTTCTTCTACAAATAAATATAATGAAAAAATGTCTCATTCATTTGTTATTCTACACGGTTGCCAAAAAAAAAGTGTACGCAACACGTACACAACAGTTTTTTTTGGACTCGCAGACTTCCAGGACTCGCTTACAGCTAGTCCTAGAACTTTGTCTACTCGTTCAAAAAACAGTATTTTCCGGAATTGTTACGTAAATTACTATTTCCTGAAAATTATTGATGAATCAACATTATATTGGAGAAATGGCGAAAAAAGTTCAAGTAAATCGAATACAGAACATCACATGAGAATTTTTTTATTTCTTACCTCATATTGTTATTTTCACAGTACTAACACCACAACAACAAAATTTTCATTGAGAAGAAATTCCGGACTAATATATTATATTCAACATGGGAGTTGTGTAGATAACAATGAATAAAGAAAATTGTGAACCGCAAATATTTTAACAGGATTCAACACGGTAAATAAAACAGCTGTAGAAGAACTCCAGTTTACCTTTTTAAAAAACAACCTTGAAAGATAAGGAACTCGAGAATTTCTTCTTTGTGAAAATATGTTTTCGTATTATCAGATCGGCCATCTCACACAAAACATCTCATTAAAGGCACTGAGTGAGGAAGAGTGTGATAGATATTCCAAAAAAATATTTCATTAGGCAAGAATTAGCTACCTATCGCCGAATTCATTCGATGAATAGACCTATCTGGTTAATAATAGTTCAGATCGAGCGAGATAGAGTCTAAAATGCTGAATTTATTTTTAAACCTGGCATGAAAACTCCAATCTGACGTTTCCAATAAACTCAAACTAAAAATATTCCGCGGTTGCATAGGGTTGTAGCGTCGATGTCTGTACGAAACCGATCGAACCGATTTTTTCGCTTCCGTGAGCTAATACTGTAAATTCGTTTTTTTTTTGAGACGCCGAAATATATTATTAGTGCATTAACTGTGTCCAGTCTCAGAATACTTATTGAATGTCCAATTGGTGTGCGTAGAATTTGGAAAAAATATTAGGTAGGCAAGCTTTCATATATGGCGATCTGTTTGATTAATTTTTCTGCGAACATTTTTTTTCTAACTTTTCTGTTTTGTTAACGACCCCTAAAACAATTGTATGGAATCTGTACAATAATAAATCTTTGCAATCGTTCTAGAATATTTCAACACACTCCTCGAAAATCTTACAGTTTACACTTCCTGTAGTCTAAAAATTAAATTGAAATAACCATTAGTACACCGTTTCCTTGAAAACCAAGACAACTGCATGAAATTTGCTATCATTTGATGTACCGCATCGAACTTCCTATATCCAATCTATAAAATTTAGGGGCTTCAAATTGATGGACCTTTAAGAAATATCATGGCTGAAAAACTGTCTAACTTAAAATCGTGAAATTCAAAACGTGTTGGAATTTTACAGGGTGTCCAGGAAAATGTGGGAAATCTCTCGGATTCAGATAAAACATAACAGATAAGATGACAAGTTCCCATAATTTTTTTTCCTAGCGGTCTTCCCTACGGAGATACGGCCTCCTAAATGACGCCACTGGAAATTCATTTTACTGGAATAAATTTTAAACTACTTGATATAATTTAATTAAAATTTGATATAATAAACAATAGTAAGGAACTCTTAAAATACTGCCCTTAAATATGAATTAGCTTGTTCAGTTCAGGGGCGGACTAGGTTTTACGTTTGAATGCTTACATTTTTAACATCCTGTATGACAAGGAGTTAAAAAAAAAATATGGATACCTTGAACATTAAGCTGAAGAAAAGGTACTCTTGTTCATTGTCGATAAAATGAACCGTTTTCGAAAAACAAAATAATAAAAGAGGTAATTTTTTTATTTCTAATGAAAAGAACCATGAATTCTAATTTTTTTTTGTCTACAACAAAGTGTGATACGAAAGTTATTCAAGGAACAGAAAAGTTTTACTTTACGTTATTGAATCCGACAAATTACAAAGATTCTTAACAATTCAGTTTTGGCCCAGAAAGGCACCTTAACAAAAATAATAATAATAATAATTAGAATTCTTGGTTCTTTTCAATAGAAAAAAAAAGTTACTTCTTTTATTATTTTATTTTCCGGAAACGGCTCATTTTATCCACAATGAACAAGAGTACCTTTTCTTTACCTTAATGTTCAAGGTATCCAAATTTGGTTTTTTCAACTCCTTATCATACAGGGTGTTAAAAATGTAAGCATTAAGATGTACAACCTAGTCCGCCCCTATTAAACTTAACGAGCTAATTTAAATTTAAAGACAGTATTTCAAGAGGTCCTTACTACTATTTATCACATCAAATTCTCATTAAATTATATCAAGTAGTTTGAAATTTATTCCAGTAAAATGAATTTCCAGTGGCGTCATTTAGGAGGCCGTATCTCCGTAGGGAGGGCCGCTAGGAAAAAAAATTATAGGAAATTGTCATCCTATTTTTCTATGTTTTATCTGAACCCGAGAGATTTCCCACATTTTCCCGGACACCCTGTATATAATGTTCATATTTTATTTCGCAAAACTCTACTTCTAATAGTGTTATATTGTTCAGCTTTCCATTGTTTGCAAGATATTTTGCAAAAATAAAGATATTATACTTGGTCCACAAGTCAATGAATTCATTATTTACTGGAACTTGTAGCTTTGTCCAATTTTAGAGCGAAAGAGCTATTAGAACTCGCTATGAATGATGCGTTCAGATATTTCTTGAAAAACATATCCTAATCTGCTTTTTTCATTTCGCCGATATCTTCAACCAAAAAAAGGTTTCTGACCATTAAGTGTTAGGGTCAGTCCGTTCTTGGCGGTTTGAAAGACTTAGAAAGAAGGCGGTGGAAACAAATTATTACTGGTTTATGTATTGACTAGAATTAAAAAAATTACCAGAATCAGCTGAGTCGTTCGGAAGTTATTAAAAAAAAACTGAGTACCAGTTGGAGGCACATATCTTCGCAGAGGGACGTCGTAGGAAAAAAATTTAAAGCATTCCTGACCCGTCTTTATATACCGTATTCACACCTGAGAAGAAGTCACGTAGTGCCAGGCACTATATGTATATATGTATATGACACTATAGCTAGAGTTGGACTATCGATTATAAAACAAATCACAGAGTGAACCAAACCGGCCGTCAGTGTGACAAATAATATAATTTTATCGATACTTCAAAGATGGACAAACAATATACAGGGTGTCTACTTTTAAAGAGGCCAAACTTCAGGGGGAGATCATACACAAAATTTGCAACAAAAAATGTCATATAACACATGGTCGAAATGTTGACGGTTATTCTTCCATTTAACATTTCTTGATTTCACGAAATATTTCAAGTTTTTCCATAAAATCAATTATACTTCAGTTATCCTCAGAGCCTCCTCAGATTTGACCACATATTTGGAAACAGCATTAAATTTTCTACAAGATAAGAATCTGTCTGCCAAAAAAATTCTCATTGCGGGCGTGTTAAGAAGATGAATGTCACGATTCTGAAGTGTCATATTTTTCCAATGGTTTTGTCGATGAAAAATCATCAATTATGGACATGTTTTCTTTTCAGAAGAAACTACCCCATTCAGTGTGCTTTCGAATGACATATCAACTTTTGTACTTTTCTTCTGCCCTAATACTAGGCTAACAATATCCCAAACCTAAATTTGCTCTATTTCGAAGCTCTTTATGATTGAATATCGAAGTTATTTTCATGGAAATCATGAATTTATCTGTCGAATCAGAATAATTTGAAGAAATAAACTGAATTTTGATAATACAGATTCTATGAAAATATGTAAAGAAGACAGACTAAAACTACTTATAACTATTGTTCGAAATGTCCACTGCCTTATTCAATACATTGTACACATCGTTTTCGCACTGAATCTATGAACCTGCGAAGTTCACAACGTTTCTGACGCATTTCTGCACAACACAAATTCATTCTTTCGATCAGATCCTATCGAGTCTCAAAAAAGTTCACCTCTCATGACTCCCAAAGCCGGAATTTGCGGGACTTAATGAATTAATATTTAGGGGTGCAATGGATTGGGAGGTACGACCCGGTAAGATGGCCACTAAGCAGCCCCGACCTTACGACTTTGGATTGTTATGCCTGGAACATCTCGAAAGAAAAAGTATATCAAATTCGCATTCTGACTCGAGAGGATCTGTTCGAAATTATACATTTGTGTTGTGCAGAAATGCGTCAGAAACGTTGTTAACTTCGAAGGTTTGTAGATTCATTCAAAAGCACACTGAATGGGGTAGTTTTTGTTGAAAATAAAACATGTCCATAATTAATGATTTTTCATCGATAAAATGTTCACTTCAGAATCGTGACATTCGTCTCCTTACCACGCCCGCAATAAGAATTTTTTTGGCAGACAGAAATTCTTATTTTGTAGAAAATTTGATGCTGTTTTCAATATGTGGTCAAATTCGATAAGGCTTCAAGGATAACTGAAGTAAAATTGATTTTATGGAAAAACTTGAAATATTTCGTGAAATCAAGAAATGTTAAATTGAAGAAAATCCGTCAACAATTCGACCATGTGTTGTGAGACATTTTAAAGGTAGACACCCTGTATATCAACCTGATAGGTACCAGATCAGAAATACCCAATTTTCTTATAACGTGGAACAGCTGTGAAGCTGAATTTTTATTTGACTCATTTTATCGCAAATCATTTCGCGCAAATGTCTTTAATTTCAGAAATTAGAGACGGAATGGTCTCAAATGATTAGGTTGTACTCACAGATGGAGAAGTCGTGGTCAAATTCATTTCTCTCTGACCGGTCGTATACACGATAACTCTCGAATGAGGCATAGAGTTTGGAAATTTTCAGAGTAAATTCGAGGTCTGAACGCGCCGGTTGGGTTGGTTAATAGGGAAAATCCGCCGAAGGGTCCTGTAGATATGGTCATCTGACTTTATTTTCTCAATAATTCTATCGAATTGAAACTTTTTAGTTGAATGTAAGATGAACTCGTAACTTCATATAGATCGTTCACTAGAAGATTTGAATAAAAATAATTTTCAAAACTTCGGAATGTCAGATACTATTCCCCATATCCTGCTTAAATTTTGTCTCTAAATATATGGGTCATCGATGAAATGATTTAGCTTTCTAGCTGTCCCAGTAATTGTCATTCTGACAATGAACACTGAATGAGGTTTCGGTGCACAAAAAATTTGAGTTTTCTTAAATATTCGATATAATTCCGTTATTCCATCTTTTGAAGTTTTAAAAATACAATGACAATAGTTGTCATCCAGTGAATATTGAAGGCCGTTTTGGTACATAGAAACAAGCGCGCAAAAAACATTCTGGAGTAAAACTGTAAAATGCCTCGATATACTTTCGATGCTGACATATATTCTTTACTTCCATTAAATGTAAAGGGAATAAAATTCATAAAGAGTATAACCAGCTGAAATCATTTGGATCCCAATGAAAAGATATTTCTGGATCTCAAACAGATCGAACATTCGCCATATTTCCCTTCCTTCCATCCACAGATGAATATTCGAATGTGGTCGTTGATACCTGATCAACGTAAACATCATGAATTTCTCGAATACCTTGAAATTTTCGAAAATATAAAAATGAGTCACACGACTTTTATTTTTAGAAATTACTTGTAATTGTTGATTTGTTAATTCTACCATGGATGCGTTTGTTTGGCAAAAGTTTTCACTGCGTATCTGCTTTGTTGGAGCTAAATTTAACCTATTGCTACAGTTTCTGGGGATTCTTTTCCCACTTTCATAAAAAACGTTTTATAAACGGATACTGTCTAGACTTAATGCAAGTAGTGATTCGCAACTTATGCAGAACGCAATCGTATAGTGTTGTCTTATATTTTCCTCATATCCAGTAGGTAGTCAGCGAAATATTAAAATGGGAAACACTCCGAGCAACTTGTCCAACAACGAGCATGAGGATGTTTGGTGGAGAAACGAGGAAATTGAGAAAGAAATCCAAGAACAAGTTCAAAATAATCCTGAGTCATTCCACAATTTTGTAGAAGAATTCGACAAGAAACGAGACAAGCGGAAACAAATTTTGGAGCAGAAGCGTAAAGAAATACAAGGTATAAGAGAGGAGCTCGATATTTTGAGGAGAGAAAACGAAAGATTGAGAAATTGCGAAACGAATCAACAAAATGTACAGGAAAATGAAGAATTAGAATTTTTAAGACGCCAAAATCAGAGTTTGAATGAAGAAATACTCGAAATGAGGAAGAGGGAGGAAAATGTTGAAGATATAAGGGAAAAAAATAAACAACTGAGACTCAGTGTTAGTGAAATGCAAAGTGAATTACAAAGGATGAACTCGAGTTTATTAGATTTTGAGGAGCAGAGAGAAGATTACAAGAGGCATGTTGTTGCTTTGAAGGATGTCATTAAAGTTTCGAAGGAATTACTTCAAATACGAGAAACAGAACTAAAAGAGGTGAGTTCATTTTGAATTCCTACAATGTATACATATTTTCAGACTATTAGTTGAACTACCCAAAATACCAAATTTGAATGATTTATCACATCTTGAATTTTCATCTTCAGTATTTAACTTACCATCATGTATCCTGTCACTTCTTGAATATTAATCTTCCAAGCATATCTTATGTTCGAAGATGTCGTTATATTTTATTTAACTACATATATATACAATTGAATGTCATTGATAGTACAATATTTTCACATTGTAAAGATGCATCGAAAACGTGGATTTCAAATTAAGTTTCCATAAAATATAAAAATATTCGAACATTTTCCCTGAAGAGATTGGAAACTATATTCTATTTTTCTTCTAAATACATAAAACGAAACATTTCTGATATTGTGCGATCAATAACAACCATAATGAGACATTTGATGATCTTATCAGCTAATGGAATACTGAATTTCAAAAAAACTTTATAACTAGTCAGTGAAGAAAAATCGTCTAATGAATATGCTTGACTGTTTTTTTTTCAACAGTTGAAAGAAAAATTGAAATCTATAGAGATAGCCTTCAATGAAAGGGAAGCATCACTCATGTCGAATGATTTGAGAAAAGAGTACGACAAGCAGTTACAAAACATACGAAACTTGAGGGAATTATATGAAGAGAGGAGTAAAACCCACAGACGAGAAGCATCTCTCCTCAAATCCAACCTTGAAGATAAAGAAAAGGAATTAGAGAAAAGTGAACAAAAGATAGGGTAAGTCAGTCGTACGAAATATACATGTAAGATCATGCACTGATCGGATACTTATGTGAATTATTTTGTTTCAGCGAACTCCAAGAGAGAATAATAGATCTTGAGAAAGATACCTCAGATAAATATGATTCCATAAAATCACTTGAATCGAATCTGGGCTTGGTGAAGGCTGAAGCTAGACAATTTCAAGCCGAACTTGCTGTAATCAACCAGGTACGTCACTCAAGTATGCAAATTTATCTTTACTATAACACATATTCCTTCAGTTATTTTCACACATTTTACTGGCTTTCCATAACTCGCCAGAGCTCGATTTTGATAAGCTTCTGAGGAGACTTGAAGAAAATCATGACTTGCTCAAGGATATCGTAAATAATGAAGTATCTAGTGAAGTATCTTCTGCACTTCCTAAGGTGCTACTAGATTTGGTGAATCAAATGTCTGGAGAAAATGAACCAAACGAAAATGAGCACTGCGATCAGAAAAAAGCACTCACGGAAACCGGTATGTCTAATATTGCATTAGGCGATCCAAATTATTACCGGAATTTTTCAGCAATGTGTTATTGAATTTTCAGAATCAACTTCTACCTCTTATAACCTGAACAGTCCTGCCGAAATAGCTGAAAATCTGCCAAAAGTGTGGCGTGTCCTTATTGAGCTTTTGAGCCATCAGTCCGCCAATATTCCAGACCAAGCAGCAAGCGACGAAGAAGACGAGAATCGATGCTACAAAACTGTTGCAACGCCGAAGGGTCCCAGTATGGTTCTGAGTGTCAGCAAAACGTTCTTCAGGCTTAAAGTAGGTAGCATAGGTAATTTAGATAGAAATATCAAAAAAAAATTCTCCCCCTGTTACATGTATCACAAGTGCCTCCCCTTATTTTGTTTTCGTTATTATACTACACCAATCGTTCCACAGATGTCATCTGCCATCTGCCTTATGAGAGTATAAGAGCAACATTTTTCATTTGTCTTATTCTTCTATTGTTTCGAAGAGGTCATCAACGGCTCTTGCAATTTGTTGTGGTTTCATTTTCCATCTAGTATTTGATGGAGGTACGCCATGATACTCAGCTTCGTCTCTGAAATGGTAGTAGGAGTTGCTCCATAAATACCTCTGTACAAATGGAATACTGTTCTCAAGCAATAAAAATACAATTGAAATCAGTTCACAACAGCCATAATCATAAATTAATACAAATCCGAAAATATACCACTCACTACAACAAACTCTAAAGCACCTATACAAAAGAATTGCCTATAGCTTTAGTTCAACAGTCACCGTTCGCAGCGATGCGATTTTCACCTGAGAAGCCAAAAGTGATCAATGTATTTTCGAAATTTTGGCTATAGAATCCTAAATACAACTCTGCCAAATTGCAATTAGTTTGTGTTTCATTGAAGGAAAATGTCGGCGTTTTTTTGGATAATTCAATTTACCTCGAATTGGATACAAATGGAATTTTGGAGTTGGCAAACCAATTATATATTACCCCTTTATTTTCCAGAAATATCATCATTCATCTAAAAAACATTTTTTCACAGGAACTAATTGTTGAGAAAAAAACCTTGGAAAAGGACATGAACAATTTGAAGCAACTGAACTCGCACCTGGAAAGTAGATTGCAAGATCAAGAGAAGAGGTTCGAATTTGTTTCAACTGAATTATCGAAAACATGGAACTTTGTGAGTATGATTATAATTTTTTATACAAAAAAGCACATTTAACACATCAAAGACAATATCAACTCTCGAAATTTTTTTCAACAATCTCTCATATTGTATTTTTCCACTGTATAAATTTTGCCTTAGATTTTATCAACTCACAATTCCAAAAATTTTTCTTGATGTGATACCTACTCGTTTGTAATAGGGGAGACCACAATCAAGATAATTCGGTTCAAATGTCCTTCCAGTTCCAGAAATATAGTGATGAAATATTATGTACTTGGGTACTTATGCATAGAATTCCCTAGAAGACATTATGTAATACTCGAATAAACGAACAATTTTTTTTTAGAAAAAAATCATCGCAAAATAAATTGAAAAAAAATTCAACCACTTTTCTCATGGAGTATTTTTTCAGAAAAAAGAGACCTCGCCCTATGGTTTTCTTTCAGAATTTTTCCCCTTTCTCCTCTGACGAATAATTCCCTGAGATTAGGAGAAAATTTTTGTTTCTTTTTTCTTTCTCTCTCAGCATCACGAAATATTTCAAGTGATTTTAATTTTTTTTTCACTTGAAACATTTCCTGTGAAGATCAGATTAATCGTCTATTTTCAAACTGTCTGTTTCAGGTAGGGAAACTACAAAAAGAGCATAAACTTCTGCACACGCAAGAACAAATTCTACGTTACGAATTAGCTCAGAAACGTAAACTCCTGAAAGAACTCCGAGAGGAGCTGGAATACAGTAGAGAAAAGTGGCAAGAAGCCCGAGAAAAGAATTCGAAGACTGAAAAGGAGTGGCTGATCCTGAGAAAAGAATTCGCTGATCGACGAAGGACCATCGTTGAAGACGGCAACAACAGTGTCGAAAGTGGATTTAGCGACGAAAGAGAAGGCTCAAGCGATGAAGAACCAGGATACGAAACAGATATTTCAGAGTGTAACGTGAAAGCTGATGAGACATGTGAAGATGATGTGGAATTATCAGAAGAAATCGAATCAGAGAACATAACTGAAAACGATACGAGTAATTCAAGCTCAGAACAACTAGTAGTTCAGACTGAAGTTGATAAGAATGGAGGAAATAAAACATTAGAAACTACAAACTCCAACTGCTCTATTCTTGATGTAATTCATGAAGAAATTATCGATATTTCAAATGTAGTTTTAGGAGATATAACGTCAGGCAACGAAGGAAATTCAAAGGTTCCACCAATCCTGGAGAATAAAATTGAAAACTCTATTGATGACTCCAAAGAAAGTAACCCAGACTGCAGCTCTAACCCAACGAATAAATTTGATGATAAAATAAAAGATGAACTTTTTGCAGCAACTGAATGTGGACCGACTGATTCTGGTTCAACCTCAACAAAATCATTTGAAGAAAGGCTCGCTGCAAGGGATGAAAGACTGAAAAGGCTTGAAGGACAATGCAAAGCTCTGGTTTCTCAAGTGACGAACACATCTAATAAGAGTAATGCAATTTGTACTAAACTAGAAGATCTTCACGAAATATATGGGGAAAGTTCCAAAGATTCTCAAATCAGTAAGCCTACAAAAGAGAATAAAACAGATTATACTGATGGAGAAGACGAAGAGAGATGATTCCTTATGCATCAGTGAAGTATTGATATTATTCCAATTACAATAGTTATCCAGTACAAAAAGTAACCAGTACTTTTGTGTTCCATTATGAACATTTATGCCTTCTTCATCGTTGTATAACGTTGTATAAAGTCTGGGAAGTAACCATTGCATTTGTCTACCAAAGCTACCTTCATGGGTTGTTCTTTTTTGGACGAATAATTAGGCTGAACGGGATTGTTCAATGAGTATTTCATGTATCGATTGACTAGGCTGAAAGTGTAAATCAGAACATAAGAGGCTGATTGTTTATACTCATTAAATTTTGATACTTAGATCAAAGTCGATTTTTATACGATCAATACTAATTTATAATATTAGCTATCATATCAAGAATATAATATGTATTTATGAACACATGGTTTAATTTTAACATTTGGAAAAGGGCGCAGTTAGTTTCAGCTAGATACTATAAAAATATTACACACAATTCAATTATCTACAACCACAAATATAGGGTAAACACTACAGTTATTGACACCTTAAGCCAACTGTCCCAATAGAATATAAATAATTTGTTATTTGGGTATGAAATGAAAATATTTCTTTTTCGAGGTTATGTGTTGGTTTATACTCGATTCAAATTAACAACCGAAAGTGGAAAAACCTTTTCAGAAGAAGCTTTAAAACACATCGTTAACATCATGTGTCAATTTTCAGTGATTGACACTGTAAAATCTATTGTTGACACCACCTGATACAGTTATTGACATACTGTTGTCTCTCATATTTTCAATCAGCTGAACAAGGATGTGGATAGGTATTATATAGTAATTGATCGTTCATTATAAGATTTATTTATAAGTTTTGCATAGAAAAATATTCGAAATGAAAACCTTTTCTATGAAGACATATTTCAATAAACATTAAACATAGAATTTTCATGCACAGGAAATGCATTTAATTATTTAATACCATTAAAATCCAAATTCTTTTTGCAAATAGGACACAAGCCCTGGCAGTTGGTTCTCCAGTAGCCGTTTATAGCAACTTGGTTTTCATTGTTATCACAGATTGTGTCTTCAGATGTACAATCCATGTCCATATTGGACTGTTTCATGACTGTATAAAGGATTCTTCATGAATTTCATCATCAAGCTTTATGTTTGAAATAATTTTTTTTTAATTTTTTTTGGCACACCCCTCTATTCTATCAAATAATTTGAGATCTTCTTCATAGGTTAATACAGGGCAAGGTCCGTGATTTGTTGAGCGCTCGTTGGACTTACACCAGGGCTACATCATTTCGTCAAGATGTCTGTATTTTTCGAATCTTGCCGTAAGCACGATAACTTTCGAACGGAACGACCTAGAGACTTTAAATTTTCAGTGTGGCTTCAGTTTCCGACTGCCGTAGTTGAGTTGGTTAATGAGCAGAATTCCATCAGGGGTTCCGTAAATATGGGCGTTCGAAATTTTGATCTCCTAATTACTTCTAAACTACTGATTCGATCGAGATGAAATTTCGCACCCAGATGGTGCGAATGACGTGTTCAAGTTACATGTAAAATTTGTCCAAATCGCATGACCAGAAGAAAATAATAACTTTCGAACGGAGGGGCCTAGGGACTAGACATTTTCAGGGTAGGTGTGGATCTCGAATATCGGCTTCACGTTTATCAATGAACAAAATTATCAATGACCAAAAGTGGAAGTTCAAAGAAATTTTTTTTAGGAAGATTCTACCTACTAGGTAGATGAACGAGCGCTCAAAAGCTCCTGATTACACGTCAGTGCTTTTCATTTTTTCAACAAGTTTTCCACTCAACCAAAAAATTATTGTAGAACGAGGAACGCCATAGGTTTGGGAGGAAAGTTTTCTGGACATTCCTTCTGATTTTACTGCTGATAAGGCAGAAATAATAGCATCCTCCGTGTAATTTTTCTTATAATTGCTTTCTTCTTTTGCTTTTGCCATATTGTTGAGAATGAAGCGTGGAAAATCGATTCAGGGGGTAGGGACAAGAAGTAGGAACTAGTTGAACTTGCAATATAGTTATTGACACGTGGAAATTCACAGAGATTGACACTGGTGTCAACAACTATCTAGAACAAAATTAGATAAAGCTCAATCATTTTTCAGTATTCATTGAGAAATTGAGGCCTGAATAGTAGGCAATACGGACTAATTTTGCAAAATTTGAATACGACAGTTATTGACATAGTATGTCAATCACTATTCATCCACATATTTTCAAAGGCAATTATTGACACCCACAAAAAAACGCGAATCCTTCAACCAAATAGATTTTAAGTGATGAAAAAGTATTCATTGAAGAGTTTCAATAATTCAAACAAAAATTATGCTTCAGACAAAAATTAGAACAATTAAAAAAATGTTATGAACTTGAGTTAAGTACCTTGAGAAAATGGCAGTATTTTTCTAATTGCAATGATCGTCAGCACGCTGCACATTGATAAATATATGGTGAATTAGGAATGCAAACCTAACCCAAATTAATACTAACAGTCCAAACTTGAAAAATTGAAATATTTTTTTCAAAGCTCCATGTTTTTAAGGCCTCCATCCAATTCTTATAATTCAAATATGAAAATGAGGGTGTCAATCACTGATAGGGTGTCAACAACTGTACCTTTTACCCTACCTATTTACATTTTCAATTCAAACTAGTACGACAATTATATTTGGATAATTGGGTACAGTAGCATTCTGATCTCAAGACAAATAGTAGACTTTTATCTATCAAACACGCCATTGAATATACGTCTTGAAAGATAACAATATATTCATCAGTTCCCTTATCCTAATGACGTAGTAATGTGACTACGTTTCATGTGTTTTTCTGATTCAATTTCTAGTGTATGAAGTAAATTGAAAAAATTACGAACAATGAACTTTGCAGTTATTTTCCATGTTCTTCATGTTTGCTTTCAGTAATTTCTCATTTTTGCATTCAAATAACTTGAGGTGATATTATTATAATAACTCAATTTGCAAAATATACACTGATATACAGGCTGTTTATTGAAAAAAAATTGAACTCACTTCTTGGATAGTATTTTGAGACGTGCTAGTTGAAACAAAACGTGCTAGTTGAAACTATCAGCATATGCTATAGCACTTACTATTGACAATCTTCAATTCTTGCCTTCTTAGTTGCAATTTTTTTAGTTTATGATAGTTGAATTTAACATTATGTTGAAAAACTATTCATAAGCATTTTTTTTGAATAAAAACATAAAAAACATATTGAACCTTACGTCGTTGTATTCGCAATATAAAAAGCTATGTCATAAAGGGTGTATATTTTTTCCGTGCCATATAAAAAAACACAGTTGATGATGATTTCTTCCAAACAAAACGTTGTACGGAGATTTTATGAACGCCATTTTATAGAGGTTAAAAAGTGCCTTTGGTTTTTTTCAAAATTCTTCAAATAACTTCAGAAAAAAATAAAACCAAATCGCCAATTTTCGGTTTTTTCCGAATATCTCCGGAAGTAAACGACGTTTTTGGGATTTCTCAACATCTATTTATTGTCCCCTTGATTGCGCAACTTTTTGCCATTTGACCTAATGTGTAACACTTACGAATATCGAGATCCCTATGCTGTTCATCCTTATCTTGGGCACACATCTTGGGTATTGAAAGTATTACGTTTTCTCCACTTGACCGAACCTCCGAAGTTAAGAATTATAATACCGAGAAATAAGCCGAAATTAAACCATAATCCGAATTTCCAAAAAAATCCACTCTTGTTGATCTAATTGCGATCATTCCCGCGAAACGCTTTCCGAGACCCATTTTCCCAATCAACTGATTTTTTGCCTAAGTCTTGATAACTTTATTAAAGTTCTATTTCTCCTTTCGTCTGACTCTTCTGCCATTCGTACATTTCCAAACATTGAATATCTTCGAGCCCTTGAAACTGAAATTCTACAATACTATCCCGAACTATCGGAAACAAAGCTGCTGTTGTGCGAAAATTAATTATTGCATCTACGGATTTTGTCAGTGTTACTAAGTATATGCAGGATACATTTTTGGACCGTGGGTCATCAGCTCTTGATATGTTCCAAATTTCAAGTAAAACTGTTAACTTCCGAAGAAAAATTGTTCTAGATAATCTAATAATTAGGCCAACAAATCAATCCATGTAACCCCAGAGAAGATCAAATCCATCATTCGTAACTATAGACCGATTTTGACTTATTGAGTCTCATTAGTATAGTTATAGCGATGATAAAATTATATGTGAGGAACGGAAACAAAACGCAGCACCGATGGGAGAGAATTTCTCCACTAACGCCACCCGTCCGCTTCAAAATCAACCGTCTCCACTTCTCTGCAGTTTCATGAGCCGACTTCTTGACCTCCCAAACAACGACCATGCATGCATATGAACATATGCAAACTTTGCGATATAATTGTCCCATGTGGAAGTACAGAGAAATGGAGACGGCAGCAAACTTTCATACACCGAATTCACGATAGCCAGAGAAAGCATAATTATACTGATTTCAATTTTTATCACAAAAAATTTATTCTACTTCTTTAAATCAGGTATATAACAATCTTTGCATTTCATAAAAATTTTCACATAAAGGTAGTCGCATATTCAGCAATTCTGACAATTGTTTTGTATTCTTCCTCTCTCTGGCCAACTGAAGCAAGTAATTCCCTAGAAACAGATAACTAGTGAATACTGGATTATTTCTGCAAAAAAATACGGTAGGTAGGTATATACCTGAATAAAAGGTATAGAAGATATTCGAAAGAAACCAAGGTCAGTCTTTTCATATTGAATGTTTCGCTTATTTACTTTTTATTTATTGGGTGTTATTTATTAACGAATTTCAAAACTGAGGAAAACATTTTTTGTACCACGTTAAGTCACTCGGCAATTACCATAACAAATCAGTCATACAGTCTGCGTAGATTATACCAAAGTAATGAAAAACATTTACGGTAACTTCTCTCATTGTAGCAAGCGTGTTGTAAATTTGTGATTGTTTCAATTTCAACTTCGTTCTCCAACTGAGTTATAGTCAGACCAGAATTGTCCATAAGAAAGTTTTCTTTCACATAATAAGGTATTTTTAAGTTATGTGTGTATCTCAGCACTGGATATTTCCTGAAATGAAAAACGTTTATTATATTCTAATTATAACGAGAGGGAATTGGTAGTTTCCTGTGGAACTATATTGTTAATTCTTGAAGCAATTTTTTTTGATGCAGACCAGTTAAGCACATTGGTAAAACGTTTTTACAGCGTTCAAAACTTTTTCGAAAATACGTGTGGTTATCGTGAATAAATTCGTGAATATTTTATCGCAAAAAAACATTGTAAGTTATACAGTTACAATTTTCATCATTCCAAAACTATTTCGATTCCACTTTCTCTAAATATATTATTTGGCAGAAATAAAGCTGTACTTCTCAAAGAATTAATTTCTCGGTTCTCTTCGAGAACGCCCAGGACATTACCACCCTTCACACTACGAAGCTAGATGAATATCGAGCAATTGTTCTTTCCAAACTTAAATTCAATAATTCACGAGCAATTAGCAATAAAGTTTTGCATCAAATTTTTCTTGATTGATTAACATCATACTAATGCATATTATTCAGAATTATATATGATTATATTGTGGATAGTAATTCCACCTCATGTATTTATTTTTTTCAATTCAATTCCTCAATTTTCAGTCTTCAAATTTTTCGGATTCTCGAGATAGGGGATCATTATGGGCTTTTTGTTCGAGGAAAAAAGATATATAACAACGAAACTGTAGAACTTCTTGCAGAATATTGTCACTTAGCTGTTTTTAATATATGTAACGGGTTTCCCAATAGGAATTATACAATTTAAAATGATTATAATGGCAACACTGAGTATTATTTTTAATAATTAAACATTTAACAACATTTAAGAGTGGGGTGCCGCAGGGTTCGGTTCTTGGTCCCATCTTGTTTCTCGTTTATACTGCAGATATTCCTGGAATGCTGAGGGCCACATGCTCACAATATGCTGACGACACGAAAATATTTGGCAACCCAATAGGAAGATCGAATGTACTGCAGGAAGATCTGAACAGGATAACTGATTGGTACAGGGACTGGCTCATACCCATCAATTTGAAGAAATGTGTCAATATATGTTGGGTGGACACGTTTTGAAGACTGTTTCGAGTCATGAGGACTTGGGAGTCACTGTGAGTGACGACTTGAGTTGGTCTGAACACGTTATGCACATTACAAAAGAATGCAGACGGATGATTTACCTTATGAGGAGGGCTTTCAGAGGATGTGATGTGGATGTTTGCTGTAGACTTTACACCACTTATATAAGACCACTTCTCGAATTCGCTGGACTGGTGTGGCACCCTAGTCTTAGATGAGATGTTGATCTTCTCGAATCGATTCAGAGATCAGCTACACGTATTCCATACGGAAGAGTTCGTCCCAATTACAGTGAGCGTCTACGCATATTTGGTTTGAGCACCTTTGAGGACCGACGTATGAGGGAGGACCTCATAATCAGTTTCAGGTTAATTCGAGGATTCCTCAATTCTGCAAGTAGTGCATCGTTCGTCTTGAAAGCAAACAACCTCAACCTTCACCATTAATTTTTTTGGTTTTATTTTTTTGTTTACTGTAATATTTTTTATTCTAAGCTGCAATAGGTTTTTGCCTTCGCCTCCAATCATAGTAAATAATAAATAATAATAATAAATAATAAATTTAACATTTCTTATGTCATTTGTGTTCAGTAGGTTATGCCATTCGATCATGGAAAGATACACGAGTCAACAACGTTTAGAAATTGTTGAATTATTTTATCAAAATCAGTGCTCATTTGTGAATACTGAGAGAAATTTAAGAAGAATTCACCGACTCACTATTGATCGTATTGTGGACAAATTTGAGAGTAAATTTTCTTTATACAATACAGGAGTACCTACCAGTCCGACAAAGAACTGCACCCACACAAGAAAATATTGATTTGGTAGCAGCAAGTGTGAGAGAATACCAAATTTTTCAGTTTCACGTCGTTTTCAACAATTAAACCTTACTCAGGCGACAATTTTTTTTCCTGCTGTTTTTGAGAATAATCTCGAGGATATGTGGTTTCAACAAGATGGTGCCACCAGCCACACAGGCACCTCAACAAACGATTTATTGAAAACAAAATTTGGGGATGAAATTCAACAACAACTGAGCAATTAAAAATCAACATTGAACGTGCTATAGATGAAATCGCCCAAATTTATGTGAAAAAGTGATGAAAAATTGGGTTGAGAAAATGCAGTATGTAAGGAGAAGTCGTGGGTGTCATTTGAATGATGTTATGGTGTTATCTTCCATACATAATGGCATGATGCTTCTTTCGAATAAAAAAAAATGCGTCTCACTGAAGGAATGTGTTTTTCTTATTGTTTAAGTTGTATCATTCCTATTGTAAAACCTCTACATTATTAGGACTATACACTCCCAGTGGAGTCGTAGGTATAGATGCACCTTCCCTAGCCCTAGTATAAAGAAATCGTTCCCGAAGACACAGGATTTTTCAAACGCTAATCTTGCAATGCATATTTCATCATTAAAAAAAAAAGAGAAGCTCACTAATTTTACTCCCTATGGAATATCCCACCATTCCATTTTCCAGACGTATAACTACATATGCAAAATTTTGATAGGTTCCTCGAATAAACCCAATGACTCGTCTGCTTAGTTTGGACGTCACCTACAGAACAGCTTTATGGTAAGCTCCCTTAAGTCCGTATCGCCACTGTCCCGCGACGGCCGGCTACCCCCTCTACTCGACGGCCTAAAGTAATTCAAATCAGCAGCGATCGCAATTACCAGCACATGCGAATTCAGGAATGAAAATAGAAAAATTGTACTAGATGAATTGATAGCAAGCCAACAAAACAATTCATGTATTCCAGAGACCAATGAATTTATCATTTGTAGTCGTAGAACGGTTTCGATCCATATCAGATCTCGTCACTACAATAAGCAAAATGACAAATTCGATGTGAGAAACAGAAAACCTTAAAACATAAGGCAACGTGGATCTAAGAAAATTTCCCAAATCCTATCCGTTCCAAAAGCAACTGTCTCGAATATCTGTAGACCATGAACTGTTTCATCAACTCCCCACACAAAGAGACACAAACTTTACGAGCATATATAGTCACACATGGAATTTACGGGTTCAAGCGAATAAAGTTGAAGATTGAACCCGTAAATTCTCGTGAAGATGTAGATGCTCGTGAAGTTTACATGTGTCTTCGTTTGGGGAGTTGATAAAACAGTTCATGATCTACAGATATTTGAGACAGTTGCTTCCGGACCGCATGTGCGGAAGAGGAATAGCAGGAGTTTTTTTGCATCTTTTGGAAAAGTGCTACTTTTCAAACGTCAATGCGTGTGGAAAGTAATACTTTCGAAACGCTAGTAGCCTGAAATTTTTTTCCTTACTCATGTGCCTTTTCCTCACTAGACTGCTTGACGGAAAAGTATCACTTGTTCCACACTGGTAAGGAAAATAACTATTTTGCGTAATTGCGATTTGAATTATTATAGGCACTATTTTGCGGAAGGGCTGGATGCGTCGGAAGTTGTCCGATTTTGATTTACAAAACCGATTTTGAAAGTAGAAGTATAGTAGTAAAGAACGTCAATCTTGATTTTTCGTTAGAATATTGCGAAATATGTAAAAAATACGTGCAAACATGACCAGAAGCGGCCCAGCATCGAATGCCGTCGAGTAGAGGGGGAAGCCGGCCGAGGCAGGGAAGTGGACGCTTACCTTTAAGTGGAAGTCCTTATCTTCCGACTATAAATATTTGTCTCTTGTCACAAACTATCAGGCATTTCTCTATTTATTTTCTCTACAAACTAATTTCTGAAAAATAAGTAAATATTTCATTTTCCTTCTCCATTCTCCAATTTTAACTAACGTTCTTTCTATATTATTTGTATTCCCATAATAACAGATGAGGGATTCAAGAAATCAAAAATTGACTCACAGCGATTTCTGAAAGCTATAAGATGGATCGTTCATGAAAAAGGTAGTCACAAAAATCAGGATTATTGCGAAAATTATTGGCCATATCAACTTCAGGGTCAAGGTGTCATGCTGAAAAAAATTGACAATGTTGAATGAATATGTGGTTATTTCTCAAACCAAAAATGGATTCAATAAAACCTAAAACAGTACGATTTCTAATTTCAATTCTATACACAGCTGTAAATGAAGTTAAAAAACACGAGTGATTGATAAATGAAGCCTGATGTAGCAAATACAAGAAAAGCTCGAACGAAACACCTAAACTGCATCAAACACAAAATCTGAAAATTGGACGTGACGTCGGTCGCTTTGATTGCTTTTATGAATTGGAATAACCTTATCAATCCCTTTCTAAAAATAAATTTTTTCTCATTATTCTTAGTCTATTTTATTATATGCAATAAGTTCGTTGGTGTCACCATTCCTTTTGCTGATTGCATTTCCGTACCTCAGAGCAAAAGGGTATTAAGTCCAAAATTTCAATTTTCGGATTTTTTGGCTCACCTACATTTAAATTTCGCGCTCTAATTAGTGGTTAGACGATTGGACTTATAATAACGAAAATAACATAGTATCAAGTCCTCAATCACAACGCTAATCATAAGAAAAATGCAAGTATTCTACGCTCTCCTGGGAAACTCACATTTTGTGACTTGATCCCCCTTTGCTCTGAGGTACGGATTTAGAAACTCATTCTTATGACTACTAATCTGTTGGAAAGAGTACTTAAAATTTCCTTGGCAGTTACTTTGGTGGTTTTATTATACAATCCTTCATTATCTTCAAATATCTTCTGGTCCTCTGAAATATCCTCCGAATTTTCGCTGTTATGGTTTTCTGAAAAAGTGGATCTGAAACTGTAGCAACTGGCGGAGGCATTAGCTTCTTCTGGTCCGTAAGTGTCGTACAGTCTCCTTCTCGTTTGATCGGTCAAAATTGAAGCTGCATTTCCTATAAGAAATTGATGAGGCATCAGGATATAATTAATTTTAGTTTTTTTTTTTGTGGAATTATTGTTTTCTTCTTTCTTCAGTTCATTTCCAATCCACTCTACACAGAGAACAATATGAATTGGTAAGGAAGATTGAAAAAACAAAAAAAACCAAATATGTATAATATAGTCTGTAGTTCTCACGTATTGTCTTGAAAGCTTCAGCTGCACCAGGTTGCTGCGTTTTATCTGGATGAAGTAGAAGTGCCAGTTTTTTGTAAGATTTCTTTATTTCTTTATCAGTTGCGTTTTTTTCTACTTTCAATGTATCATAATAATTATTATTCGAGTTCAGAATCTGATGGATCATTTCATCTAATTCATGAGGTGTTTGTGAGCGTGTCCTACTTTTGGGTAAATTCACTTTCTTCGGTTCTGAAGATGAGCATATTGAGCATGCTATATGATGGTGTGGCAAATCTTGTAATGAAACGAGTGCATCTGAAATAATTTATATGAAATATAAAGTAACTAATAAACAAATGAAAGTTTCGAAACTATAATTATTAAAAACTGATAGAGCAAAATCGTTCAAGGGCAAAACATTTTCCCTGGAATTGAAAAGATTCGATGTAGACTAGCATAATCGAAAACTTTTTATACTAAATTCATACTGCATTGATCATATTGTAGTTCACGTCGAAATGTTTTTCACGCTTTTGTCCAATGTGCATAATATCTTCAACGGAATTTTACAGAATCCAGATATTATTTTTGTTTCTGTTTTGACACAAATATGTTTTCCATCGTATGTTAATTAATCATTAATCGATTCCAAGAACCAAGAACGTTTTGCCATATTGCGTTTTCGAATCATTTGGCCAACATAATATATAAAACACACTTTGAGCTTCTTGGGACGGGTACAATGTCAAAGACTTCCTCAGAAATTTACGAGCCCTTGCTAAATTTTTTTGATGAATACATTTTTCTGCAATTTCCAAACAATGAAGAGCTTCTCCCTTGTTACTTTCCATTTCACCATTTTTGAAACATAACGATTTAAATTGTCCAAATCCACTTCAAGATTCAAAGTTGTAATTTCGCTCAGAGAATGTCAACCGTGAGTCACACTTGACATTAAATTAACCTTTTTGAGCGCTCGTTCTATTTACACGAAGGCTATATCATTGCGTCACGATGTCTGTAGTCTTCGATTTTGAGCCGAAAATGGTCTCAATCGACAAAGTTCGACTTACTGATGACGAATCCGTCGACAAAATTCGAGTCTGTCCGTCCGTCCGTAGTCCGTATACACGATTACTCTCGAACGGAAAGACCTTGAGCCATTATCATAACCGTTTTAAATTTCAACGAATTATTGAATAAAAAATCCTTATATTTCTACAAAAGCTTTGTCAATTATGCCGAATCAGCTGCTGCAGAAATAAAAGGATTTTTCATTCAATAATTCGTTGAAATTTAAAATGGTTATGATAATGCGATCTGAAAAAAAGTAGCTCAAGGTCTTTCCGTTCGAGAGTAATCGCGTATACGGACTACGGACGGCTGATTCGGCATAACTGACAAAGCTGCTGTCATTTTTTGACAGCTACTAAAAATTCATTCTAAAACTGGACAATGCGAATGTATCTACAAGGTGGATGAACGAGCGCTCAAAAGCTCCTGACTTCACGGCAGCGGTCTTTATATTTTTTTTTTATTTCAAATAGTGATGTAAAGGGTACATTTCGGGCATCGGCGTAGCTAGCCTCAGGTTTCAGGTGAGAGCGTGGCCACTGGTGTCGTTTTTATTATAGGCAGTTTTTATAGAGAATTATACAACGGGTAGATATACATCAGGGCGAATACAGGACCCCCTAGCTACGCCAATGATTTTTGGTCTATAAGTCGAATGAAAAATCCATTCGTCCGCCGTCAATAACATACGATAAAGAGCTATTTGCATAAAATGTTATGATAGAAAAATCAGTTTGCGATGTGAGATTGTTTATCCTCGAGAACCAAATCCATTAATTTTAAAGGCAAAAACCATTGAAATTATGAAAAATATATAGGCAGTCAGAAGCGACAGCTCGAAACTTTGGAATAACTGTGTTTTTTATTTATTTTTAAATTATTTATAGTATGAATAATTTATATTCCTCCATTTACGAATTGAAATTATTTTGTTCTGAAAATCCGATAAGTAGTTTCGAAATGATCAGGAAAAAAATATTTTGAACGGCCATATTTACGGAACGCCTAGTCTAATTTTGCTCATTGATGAACATGACCCCGACATTCGCGATCCAACCCTACCCTAAAAATTTCAAGTCCCTAGGCCTTTGCCTTCGAAAGTTATAATTTTCTATGGTTCTTGTCTTCCGATCTGGACAAGATGTAGCTTTAAAATATCATCCTCCATTGAAATACAGAATTTTGTCTCGATCGAATCCGTACTTTCGAAATTATCGAGAAAACTAAATTTCAAACGACTGTTTTTACGGAACCCCTAGTATAATTCTGCTCATTGATAAACGTGAACGCGACATTTCAGATCCACACCTACCCTCAAAATTTCAAATCCCTAGGCCTTTTCGTTCGGAAGTTATGATTTTCTATGGTTTCTATGGTTCTGGTCATGCGATCTGGAGAAATGTAGCTTGAATAATATATCATTCTCCATTAATATACAAAATTTCGCCACGATCCAATTTGTAGTTTTGAAATGATCAAGAAAACTAAATTTCAAACGACCATATTTACGAAATCCTAGTATAATTTTGCTCATAGATTAAAGTCATCACGACATTCGAGATCGACAGCTATCCTGAATATTTCAAGTCCCTAGGCGTTTCCGTTCAAAAGTTACAATTTTCTATGGTTTCTATGGTTCTGGTCATGCGATCTGGACAAGATTTCACATGTAGCTTGAACATCTCATTCTCCATTTGAGTGCAAAATTTAATCTCGATTGAATCTGTAGTTTCGAAGTAATCAGGAGAACAAAATTTTGAACGGCCATATTTACGGAACCCCTAGTGGAATTCTGCCCATTAACGAACTCAACCGAGGCATTTGAGATCTGAACCTACACTGAGAATTTCAAGTCTCTAGGTTGTTCTGTTCGAGAGTTATCGTGCTTACGGCCGGACGGACAGACTCGAATTTTCCGACGGATTCGTCAACATTGAGTCGAACATAGTCGATTGAGACCATTTTCGGCTCAAGATTCGAAAAATACAGAAATCGTGACGAAATGATAAAGCCCTCGTGTAAGTAGTACGAGCGCTCAAAAATGGTGAAAAGCACTGCCGTGAAGTACGGAGCTTTTGAGCGCTCGTTGACCCACCTTATAGGTAGATTCGCATTCTCCAGTTTTAGGAACCAATTGAAAAAAATTTGAAAGCTGTAAAAAAAATTCAAACTAAGGCAAAAATCCAGACTTCACGTCAGTGCTTTAGGTGACCATTTTACATTTCGATAATTCGCTAGAATTTTCTACGGTATCTAGGGTCTTGGTCATGCGATCTGAACAAAATTTTCCACGAAGTTCTATTATTCTTCGTCTATGTGCAAAGTTTCATTCCAATCCAATGAGTGTAGTTTCGAAATTATCAGGATAAAAATATTTTGAACATTTTTACGGAACCCCTAGTCTAATTTTGCTCATTGATGAACGTGATCGCGAAATTCGCGATCCGAACGTATCCTGAACATTTCACGTCCCTAGGACTTTCCATTCGTAAGTTATGATTTTCTATCTTCGATATTTTGTTCTCCTGATTACTTCGAAACTACTGATTCGATCGAAATGAATTGCACTCAGATGAGAATCAGGTGTTCAAGCTACACGCAAAATTTTGTCCAGATCGCATGACCATAGCCATAGAAAATGATAAATTTCGAAAAGAAAGGCCTAGGGACTGGGACAGGTCAACTGCAGTCACTTGCGGAAAAGTATCACACTCCTCACTCCGATACGCGTCGTTCTGTCAAACAGTTGAGTGCGGAAAAGGCACTTTTCACATGAGTCAAGAACAATATTTTCACTTACTACGTTCGGCGGGTAAACCCAGTGACACGTCTCCTCCTTATGAAATAATATACTATTGTTTTGAAATTGACGTTATTAGAAATTATTATTTCTAAGCATATGCGTGCGGTAAAGGGGATTTTTCCGCACGCAAATATTTGAGAGTAGCGTCAATCATAAAATTTTGACATGTCTCTATGAGCTGAACGCACAAAAAATACTTTCTAATAATGACAATTTCAAGACGAAAAATTTTGCTAACGTCATTATCGAGACGAAAACTATCCGTGAAAGTGTTTAATTTACGGTAGTAGAAAAAAATATTGTTCCTAACCCATGTCTTTTCCGCACTCGACTGCTTGACCGGACGACGCAGAGGAGATCAGCGGCAATGCCGGAGCGGTTGCTTCGAGAGGCAACTTTGGCGTTGCGTACTGCTGACGTCATACGGGCCTTTCAGTAGAAGTACTTTCTTCCCATCTACTGCTATTTGTATTCGATTATCGTCTTGTGCACATGCGCTGGTAGTTGATTTGAATTATTTTAGGCCGTCGAGTAGAGGGGGTAGCCGGCCGACGCGGAGAAGTGGCGATATGGACACGTGGACGCCTACCATAAAAATTCACTATGCGGATAACTGAAGCACGGGGAATCCTTAGTTTATCCGCGATTTGATGATTCGACAGCCCCTCATCATGCAAGCCACCATTGTTTCTCTATTGAACACTGACAATCTATTGCCAGGCATTATTGCAAAGAAAAACTCAACATTGGTATCTACAATTGGATGAATTTTTGTGTATGCCTAAGGCCTGTGAAAGAAATAAAGATTAAATGTGCAGAAAAACAGCCATGATAAATATTTGTTTTATAATTTACGAGGGGGGGTCCAAGAATGTCTGAGACATGGGGTTGGTTCTTCGACATTCGATCGCGTGCTTCGGCGCAATACGTCACAATAGAACGTCGACAATGCAAATCCAGTTATGCCCTACCAAAAATCGTTCAACGCGTCTATAGACATTTTCACTTGAAAAAAATTACTGAAAAACAATTCACATTAGAATTATAAAAGTTAAATTTTCTAATGGAATAATAATACCGGGTCTTTATAAATGATCGTTCCATCACATTCGGCTTTGGATTATTGTTTGCCGTTCCTAATACTATGGGTATCATAGAATTTCGAAACTGACAACCATTATTATTTGTTCGTTATGCGCGCAGAAAATGAATTCTTTGGCCGGAATTGCAAGTGTGGAACAGTGTGCATACGAAGCGGCAAAATAAGAATATTTCCAAGCCCACTGCGATCATTTATAAAGATCCTGTATTATAATTATTACTCAATTGAAACATCTTTACCGGAAGGCACTAGTACCTAATGCTTCATCTGTTATGGAATTTTGATTACAAGTTTGAAATTACCGAGGAAAATTAATCGCTTGAAATGTATCTAGCAGGATAGCGTGAGGGTGGTTGATTCACTGAATAAATATATTTATATACCTCCAATTTTGCTATATTTCGTTCTTTGGATCACAATACAATAATAAAACATTTTATGAGCGACTTAAATAGCTTCAATCCAATAATAATACCAACATAATTACCAACAATAATTTATTATAACTTAAATAATATATACCAAAATTGAATAACAATAAAATTGATCAATACATTATGTGAGAAGCTCTAATGCAGGAATAAAAGTGAACTTTAATGACTAGCCCAAATTGTAAAACATATCCTAAACTATTTTGAAACATTCAACAACAGTTCTTAAATACTTGTTGAATACTTCTTAATGAACCTCATTATCTAATAGCGAACACAAAACTGTGATTTTTTCATCCATTAAAAATTCCATTATCAAAAAATCCAATTTTAAGTGATTATAACTAGCTGTTTGATCTAACTACAGAGAACCAATTTTTTTATTGTTGAAATGTGAAAACAATTTTGTAACACTATTATTGTGTTCATTATTGCCTATCCATGATTTCTCAGTCCCTGGAGTTTCTGACAAGAATAAAGTGGCATGTTCTGAGCACTTTGGAATAGTTCCTTATCGCCAAAGTTTCGAGCCTTCCAAATCATTGAATCACCTGAAAATAAATATTTTTTTTGTGATAACACAATTTTATCGAAAGATTTCGATGAGACATATTTCAAGCATGTGAAAATAATCCAATTTATTTTGATGCAAATTATGTGAAAATCTAGTAAGCGAACGCCACCAAATATAGCAGAAATGTTGCTCTGTACTTTCATATTTAGTCTACTGAACAAGATTAAAGAAGATGAAACTAGGTCACTCTTACTTTAGAAGTTTCGGGGCCTCAAAATTCAAAAAATTATCATCTTCGAATCTCTTTTTTCCACATAAATTTTTATATTTAATGATGAATATTTCGCTTTGTGAAATTGTGCATTTTCAGATTTTCGTTTAAGAAAAGTTAGGCTAGGCTAGGCCCCTTAGTCTTCAGTAACATGATCTCTTTGTGTTGGCATTCCTGGATAATATGGCATTCCTGGGTAATATTTAGTTCGAATTGAATATTCCCTATCAGTTACTGTCCATAGATTCAAGTGGTGGAGCTTTTGAAAATGCTTTGTTTTTTATCCATTGATCCCTGAACATAAGTAAATATTATTGTCCGAAACTGTACCTAATTCAATAAAAGACTTCGTGGTATGGAAGTTGAAATGATACAGCGGGCAAAAATTGCCTTAATCAAACATGTTCAGTTCCGGAACAGAATAAATTCTAAAGAATGAAATTCTTCAAATAGGAGAATTTGATGAAGTAAACATCTATTTGAAATTTGGAAGATACCAACACACAAATATAAAGTCTATGCGAAGAACTTTCATCTAACTAACTTCAATGTGTATGTCAGATGATAATTTCAGTGATGCAAATTCTATATGCATAAAGAGCAGTATAGAAATGAAGAATCAATTGTTTTCAATCAACTCAAAAACTATTATGTACTTCATAAAATTATCCATAACTCTCAAACATGCAATCAAGAAAGAATCACTGGAAAATCTATTGAAACAACATAATACACCAAGATTTTGCAACATTTCATAAAATTGTATATTTCTCTATATTTCGAGGAATCCACTATAATATCTCATAATTCAAAAGAATCAGGATCAGTTGAAAAAAAATCTTTTTCAGGGCAATTACTATTTAACCCTAAAAATTGCAATAAGATGTTTAAAATATAGAGTAATATGTGGATAATATTATAGTATAGTAAATTGAAACATTTACGGTAATTTCTCTCCCTATAGCAAGCATGTTGTAGACCAGTGACATGTTCTTCTTCCACAGATATTTCCAGCCTCTGAACGGAACCCTGATATTCTGTATGAAAGTTTTTCTTCACATAATAAGGGATTTTCAGAGTTTGAGTAATCCTTTGAACTGGATATTTCCTAATGAAAACATTATCTATCAAGAACCACACAAATGTTTCACTGAGAATCTAAGAGTTTCCCCAATTCTAATCAAGATTTTCGTATTTGCTAGCTAATTATTGAAAATAACATCAATTTTATGGAGCACTAAGAATATGAATTGATATTTTATTTCTATAAAAACAGAAACATTACCATTTTGATGGACAAGTTAAAGGAATTTATACATCCGAATAACATGACAAAAATAAAGGATCATACAAAGTTAAATGAACTGTCCGGCCTATAACCATTTATACAGTGGAATATAATAACAAAACATAAGAATAAGCATAAACATTGAAGTTTGCAAACATTCAACTTTTATGCTAAAGCCGTACCTCAATACTAGTAAGCATGTCCAATTCAAACATTGTTCGAGGTCGAATTCACTTGAAGAAATGAAGTTTTAAAATAGCACATTCATATGTGTCTTTTCATGTAAAAGTGGTGTATCTCCATATATTTTGAATTTATATTTCACTGCTTAATGAAATAACATTTAACAGTTTCAGATCTTGGAATAATGCAGTAGCGCCTTCTATGTGATTACTCTGCAAATATTGGAATTGCTCCACTTTTTGAGCGCACGAGGGCTTTAAAATTTCGTCAGGATGTCTGTATTTTTCGAATTTTGAGCCGAAAATGGTCACAATCGACAAGGTTCGACTTACTGATGATAAATCTGTCGAAAAATTCGAGTCTGTCTGTCCGGCCGGCCGTAAGCACGATAACTTTCGAACGGGACGACCTAGAGACTTGAAATTTTCAATGTGGGTTCAGTTCCCGAATGCCGCAGTTGAGTTCTTTAATGGCTAGAATTCCACTAAGGGTTCCGTAAATATGGCCGTTCGCAATTTTATTCTCCGGATGACTTCGAAACTACTGACTAGATCGAGATGAAATTTTGCACTCAGATGGAAAATGACGTGTTCAAGCCATAACATGCAAAATTTTGTCCAGATCGCATAACCAGAACCATAGAAAATTATAACTTCGGAAAGGCCCAGGAAATTTTCAGGATAGCTGTGGATCTCGAATGTCGCGGTTACGTTTATCAATTAGCAAAATATCTTCTTCCTGATAATTTCGAAACTACTGATTGAATTGGAATGAAATTTTGCACATAGATGAAGAAAAATGTATTCAATATTCAAGTCTGTCCATCCGTCCGTATATACTGATTTTTTTTCAGATCGCATGACCAGAACCATAGAAAATCATAAGTCACGAACGGAAGGACCTAGAAACTTGAAATTCTCAGGGTAGGTTCGAATCTCGAATGCCGCGGTTTAGGTCGTTATTCGGAAAAATTCGACCATGGGTTCCGTAAATATGGTCGTTTGAAATTTAGTTTTCATGATACTTTCGAAACTACGGATTCGATTGTGAAGAAATTTTGTATTTTAATGGATAAAGATGTATTCAAGTTGAATTTTTTTCAGATCCCATAACCAGAACTATCTCAAAATCCAACAAATTATTGAATATAAAATCCTTATCCGTACCTCAGAGCAAAAGGGTACTCAGTCACAAAATGTGAGTTTTACAGGAGAGCGTAAAATAATTGCATTTTTCGTTTGGTTCGCGTTGTGATTAAGGACTTGATACTATGTTATTTTCGTTATTTTAAGTCCAATCGTCTTGAAGGTAGACCACTAAATAGAGTGCGAAATTTAAATGTAAAAATTGAAATTTTGGACTCAATACTCTTTTGCTGTGAGTTATATTTCTGTAATAGCTGATTCGGCATAATTCACAAAGAGCTGCTATCATTTTTTTGACAGCTGTCAAAAATTTCTTCAATTGGTTTTCAAAACTGGAAAATGCGAATCTACCTACAAGGTGGAGAAACGAGACCTCAAAAGCTCCTGACTTCATGGCAGTATTTTTTATAATTTTTCTAATGAAAGTTATGACTAAATGTTATTTCATTAAGCAGTAAAATATAAATAAGAAAAATGAACGACACATAGATTAACTTTGAAAATAGCGGTTAACCTTTTCACCTGATTGAAAATTTTCATTGTTCGTATTTTTCAGAATCAAACGTTTAACAATAACCAGATGTCATATTTCAATGTGCATCTAGTGTACAAGTGAGAAAATTTATGAAATATCACTTAAGTCTCTGTCTTTATGCTCCTATGAATCATTATTATCAAAGTTCAATAATAATTCTTGTATGCATTTCTCAATAACACAAACCTATTCCTTCAAATCAAAATAATTTTCCTACCAAAGTACTAAATACAAATGAACTTACGAATTCTGCTGTAGGCTATAATGAGGGTCAGATATAATAAAACTGGATGCCATAGACAAAAGAATTGCCAATATAATTGGTAGCATCTGTAGAAATGCACCATATCCTCCTTGCTGAAATAAGGAAAGAAAATTGGAGGTAATCTTAATTAACCAAGACCCTTTTGCACAAATTGAATAGATAATTTGATCTTACCTCATTCCTTGGTCTGTGGCTTTCTTGATGTGTAGAGGCAGAAGTTTGTCTTTGCCAGCGTCCTTCTCTTCTAACATAAAAGTTAGAACCACCTAAACCACCTCCAAAGAACATATTGAACAAATCTTCAGGAGTGGCTTCTGCTTCAAAACCTCTGGTAAATGATCGGGAATGGTAGTGGGAGTTCTTTGCCATTCTATCTTCATCACTGCCATATAAATCATATTGTTTTCGTTTTTCAATATCCGTCAATATAGCAACAGCATTTCCTAGAAGCAAAAGTTTCGATACAAAGCGAAGCCCATTTAAGCCCAAGTTTTACATACCTATCGCTTTGAATGCCTCTGCAGATCCTGGTGCTTTATTTTTGTCAGGATGAAACTGTAGTGCCAACTTTTTGTAAGCTTTCTTTATATCTGAGTCAGTAGCATCTTTACTGACGCCCAAAATTTCATAATAATCCTTACATTTCTTTATTCTTTTGACAGCTTCAACCTGTTCCCGTGTATAATCAATATTTTTAGGGGCCTCATCACTTTTAGGGGCCATTTTTCGTTTTCTTGTTTGCTGTGTTTCTGGTATAGAAGCTATCAAACTCACTTGTACTAGGAGATCTAAAAATCATAATATATCAGTATTCGCAACATAAAGTTCAGTCTTTAATGAATAAATAACTTGCCCTTCGCTTTTTGTGTCGGAAATAGACGTTCAGCCTTATGAAGAAATTTTTCTGCCTTTTCCCGATTTTTCTCCTTCACATATTTCTCAGCTAATTGAATACATCTTTCAGCTTCATCCTTATTTCCGTCCATAATTTACGGGTTTAACTTTACACACTTGATTTCAGGATAAAATATACTTCTCAATACAAATTAATGGAATATGATTACAATAACATCTTGTGATTTGTCAATGTCAATTCAATTGACGGGATGTGCAATGACAGCTTCATGTCAAAGACTATCCTCTTTGTTCATGTCATCGAAAGTGAAATAGTTTTCCTCATATAATCAGAAGGAATGAAGAAATAGGGAAAAGCAATGATTGCGTTTATTGAATTAGCAGGTAGCTCACCTTATACATATAAGGCGAATTTATTGTATATTCTGAAGGATTTTTTCATTTATTTTGTAGATTAAAGTCGTTTACTCTGTGGTAACACCTTTGATTAGACAACTGCACCTGTAAAAGAATACATTTTATCTATGGACATCTGTGTTTTTCGGGTTTCCCCTTAAGAAAAGAGAAACAAGCTTAAATCACCATTCACCATCCTGCTTACTCTTAGATCTCAGAGCAGACTGAAATTTCAGATAAAAAAATATTTTTTTATCTATAAAAACAAGACAACGCTGTTCGGAATGTTCGTTTTTTTTGTATATTTTGTATGACTTTCCTTTATTCATTCATTATCTCTTTATAGATTGTAGTGTGATGGCTCTAAAAACGCCGATTAGTGTATTACAAGAACTAATGGTGTCGAAAAGGAAAGCGCTCCCTGATTATATTTTTGAAAGTGTAGGAGATCAATTAAATCCCCAATTCTGTTGTACAGTCAATGCATCCTCGGTGACCTCGATTGCAATTGCTAGAAACAAAAAGGAGGCAAAACAAAAGGCTGCAGCAAATGCTCTTCAACAGCTCCAAAAATTTGATGATGCACTATTCTCCCAAGGGGATGTGAAAAGCAAAACCGATACCCCTAATAGAAGCATTTCTGAAACTTCGGTTCTGAAGGAGCCTCCCAAAGATTATCGTGACGGCGTGAATTATGTTGGAACGTTAAATGACTACGCAACAAATAGTAGATGTTTAACAGCTGTCAGATATGAAGATTCACCGATAGTTGGGAGTGGCGAGTTTCAAGTTAGTTGTATATTTGATCTTAAAAAAACTTTTGGATATGCAAGAGTTAAAAAGCAAGCTAAGCAGATAGCAGCTTTTGAAATGCTTAAAAAGTGAGTATTCGCCATACTTTTGATTCATAACATTTTTATATGTTAATGCTCTCACAAATACCACTCTTAAGGCCCATTTAGATGGAGAGATTTTCACGCATGTTTTGGGGCAAGAAATCGTACGCAATTGTTGTATGCAATAACCGCAATAACATTATTGTCTCATAATAATAATAATAATAAATTTATTTCCCAAAACATTACAAAAAATGTAAACGTCTTCAACTAATTTAGGGTGATTTAAATCTCACTGATGGAGTAGATGTATTTGTTCAACAGTAGCCTGACAACCTCTCTTTCGAAGGATTTTGTTTCCATTGTCTTGACAATCAGAGGCAACCTGTTGTAGAATTTCACACAGTCATAGTTAATACTGTGCTGGCTAGCTTTAAGTCGATGGTATGGTATTGTCAATTCATCTCTCTTTCGAGTGGCATATGCATGATAATTTTTTACTAACTATAGTAACCAATCAAATTACTTAATTTAGAGTCATGTGTCAAATTTCATCCAATCACCTATGGATTACAGCGATAATACCCTACATGTGGTGTTTTCAGTTTGGTGTTGAATAAATATTAAACGTCAGAGTAACAATCAATATTTTGAAATCTACATTACAAAGTAAAAAATTATCTATACCCCTCGGGCTTTGATAAATCCTCAAAATTTTGTCATAGATAGCCTTCGGCCTCGGGCTATTATCAAGCAAAACGCTTTCAGCATTCTCTATGACAAAATTATCTCGGTATTTTAAAGGCCCTAGGGGTATTACTACTGATAATCACTATTTGCTTCAAATCTACATTTGTTCCCATGAACGAATAATACACATGACAAGATATAATATAATGATGTTACTGTCAGTATTCCACATTTCTTGAATAATTCTCTGCAGCTAGTTCTTGCTGGTTTTTTACATATTATTCTTACACATTTTTTCTGCAATTTTAGTATGGTGTCAATATTTGCGCAATAATGTTTACATAGAGGTAGGAATTGAAATCGCGCTTACAATAATATCATACAGTACTTGTAAGAATTAAGAATATAATCGCCTACTATGGTCGTGAACACAGCCTCTCTGTCTAAACAGTAGATGTGTGTTAACATGTTCTCGCTTTGTGTGAACGTTCCTCAGTTTCATACCAGTATTGTACAGATTTGCCATTCGAGATCAGTGTTTGTTAACGGAATTGTTCTCAAAATGACAAAAAACTTTGAGATTTGGAACTGCCCACAATATTAAGATCATTGATATTTATAGAAGTTTAGAGTGTTTGTGGAATACCGAACATGTGCATTACTAAAATCGCGATGCAAGAATTGCTGCTCTCAATGCATTGTCGAAAGATTTGGGAGTTGAGGGAGTTTGGCCCGAAGGAAATAACATCAAAAATAAAAAATATGAGAAGTCAATATTTGCAAGAACAGAAAAAAGTCAAATCGTCTACGGGGACTGGAGCTGGGGCTGAAAATGATTATGTTCCAAAATTACCACGGTATAGTTCCTTGGACACTTTTTTGAGAAAGTCTTCAGAATTAAGTTCAACGATCTCAAATTTGGTAAGTATTAAACAACTTTCTTGTAAAACAGTGACAAAACGTTCAAGTTGTTATTTTATTATTGATTGAAAACTATTCATTACAAAAATATTGCATTTTCCTGCCACGGTACAGCTCCGCGATTATTAAAATTATCACAATACTGTTCACGAACTGAAATTGCTTCATTGGTGAAATTTCCGTGATTTGCAGAACCACATCATCATAAGCTCCACTTCTATAATTTTCTCTCTACATACCTGGTCGTTTGGCAGATGCCGATTCTTCATCTATAAACCCTGGAGGAGTGTATGCATTTGGAGATGTTTTTCTCAACCGACTATGTAGAGCACAAGTCGTTTTCTCAATGATATCAATTTTTTAGGGCGCTAAGCTTATCGGCATTTCAAAAATCCTTCTGCACCTGCATAGTCTATAAATATAAATTTTTTGTTCTTTTGATAAATTATTTCTTTGAGGGTGAGGTTTCGTTAAGTAGGGCTTAAGAGGAAAAGCTTCATCTCCAACAAAAACAGCATCGCTAGGCAAGTCCAATGCATTTTCCGCGATAGCTTTTTTTCATTGAAGATACCACCATCAGAGTTTCTTCCCTTTGCTCTAATGTTAACATATGTAAAGCAGTAGTCCTAATCAACTCATGCTAAAAGGCCAATGCTGAATGTATTCTTATGATTAAAAAAATTTAATATGTTCCTTAACTTAATCAGTACGTGTTTGCCGTCCAAAGCTATCATACATGTAGAAAAATTCCATCTTGATGTTTGTATGTTGATCCATTCTCCTTTGGTCCTTGGTACCTAAAAAACTTTTTTGACTTTGTTCAATTTCAGGTAGATGAGTCTACCCCAAGTTCATTAATCAGTGAAGTGAATGATTCAGTGTTTGACACTGACAAAACAGCAAGTTTTCAAGGTAGACTCTGTTAGTGATATACTCAATTTGACACTAAAAGAACAAACTGCCATTAGAAAAACCAAAGCGACTAATTTGGCATCGATGCAGCCATCGACAGGTTAGATGCAATCGTTCAGAGATCAAGATTGTGTGAGGACGAAACGAATATGTTCGGAAAGTACGTTGTATCTAGCTTGCACAAGCTGAAGGAACAAAACAGAATATTTGCTCAAGATGAAATCCAGGCAACACTCTCTAAGTTCAAAATGTGAAATTTGAAGGAGACAACTCCAATGTTGGATTCTCCGTTTTTGAGATCAGATACGGCACGCAGAATCAAGCATGCAAGATGACCATGTGGAAGATTCCTTGAATATATAATTATATTGTTATTTATATTTTGTTATTACTATTTTTTATTTTTCCTTATATTTTTGTTGCTTATTTGTTGCATTTTTTTGTTGTTGTAAATGGTCATGAGAACAAGACTGAGTTGAATAACTCTTTCGTTACTTTGTTTGGTTCCGTAAATATGGCCGTTCGAAATTTTGTTCTCCTGAGTAATTCGAAACTACTTATTCGATCGAGGTCGAATTTCGCACTCAGATGGAGCATGACGTGTTCAAGCTCCATCCAAATTTTGTTTAGATCGCATGACCGGAACCAAAGAAAATTATAAGTTAACGTAAAGGCCTAGGGACTTGAAATTTTCAGGGTAGGTTTAGATATTGAATCTCGCGGATACGTTCATCAATGATCGTATCACCAAGACCATAGATACAGAGGAAAATTCTAGCGAATTTTCGAAAAAAAAATTAGTCACTTAGCACTGACGTGAAGTCTGGAGTTTCGCCTCAGTTTGAAATTTTTTCGACAGCTGTCAAAAATTTCTTCAATTGGTTTTTAAAACTGAAAAATGCGAATCTTCCTATAAGGTGCATGAACGAGCGCTCAAAACCTCCTGACTTCACGCCAGTGCGTTTTATAATTTTTTTTTATCGCATATCAATAATAACAGCATCTTTCCATTTTTTGGCAATTTCTACCTCATACATCTTAAAGAGGATTTACAGTCCTAGGCGAGCTGTGATAAAAACATTGAAACGAAAATCTCTTATATATCTCCACTATTTGTTCTCCACCTCCCAAAAAAAACCTTTGGGGGACTGATATTTCAATTGTTCGTTTTTGAGCGCTCGTTCTACTTACACGAGGACTATATCATTTCGTCACGATGTCTGTAATTTTCGAATTTCGAGCTGAAAATGCTCTTAATCGACAACGTTCGACTCAATGATGACAAACCGTCGAAAAATTCGAGTCTGTCCGTATACACGATAACTCCCGAACGGAACGACCTAGGAACTCGAAATTTTCAGGGAAGGTTCGAATGCCGCGGTTAAGTTCGTTATTGGGCAAAATTCGACCAGAGGTTCCGTGAATATAGTCGTTTGAAATTTTGTGTTCTCGATAATTACGAAACTACAGATTCGATCGAGATGAAAGTTTGCACTCAAATGGAAAATGACGTGTTCAAGTTACATGCATAATTTTGTCCAGATCGCAGCATGACCAGAACGCAGCATTATTTTCGAACGGAAAGGCCTAGCGACTAGAAATTTTCAGTTTAGGTGTGGACCTTGAATGCCGTGGTCACGTTTATCTATGGGCAAAATTAGACTAGGGGTTCCTTAAATATGGTCTTTTGGAATCTAGTTTTCTTGATAATTTCATAACTACGGATTCGATCGTGCCGAAATTTTGTATACTAATGGAGATTGATATATTCAATCTACATTTTTTTCAGATCGCATGACCAGAACCATAGAAAATTCTTTCGATCGCAACGGCCTAGGGACTTGAAATTTTCAGGATAGGTGTGGATCTCGAATATCGCAGTAGCGTTTATCAATGAGCAAAATTAGACAAGGGGTTCCGTAAATATGGTCGTTCAAAATATTCATTTCCTGCTAATTTCGAAGCTACTGATTGGATTGGAATGAAATGCAATAATTTCGAAACTACGGATTCGATCATGACGAACATTTGTATTTTAATGGAGAATGATATATTGAAGCTACATTTGGTCCAGATCGCATGACCAGAACCATAGAAACGATAGAAAATTATAACTTTCGAACGGAAAGGCCTAGGGACGGGAAATGTTCAGGGTAGGTTTGGAAAAAGAATGTCGCGGTCACGTTTATCAATGAGCAAAATTAGACTAGGGGTTCCGTAAATATTTTTTTCCTAATAATTTCGGAACTACTGATTTGATTGGAAGGACTGACGCAAAGTCTGGAGTTTCGCCTTAGTTTGAAATTTTTTGACAGCCGAATTTTTCAATTCGTTTTAAAACTGGAAAATGCGAATCTACTTACAAGGTGAATTAACGAGCGCTCAAAAGCTATCGACTTCGCGGCAGTGCTTCTCATAATTTTTTTCATTCATTTCACTGAATTGCTGTTTAAATTTTTTCTTGGCTCTTTTCTACATTGACATTCAAACTATTTTCCTCGTCTTTTATTTGGATGGTTCATTCATTGAGGTGTATCTTCATAATATTGCTCTCTTCTTTGTAATGCATTTTCCCTCATATTTATATTTAGGAGCAATTATATCATTATTATTTTTATATGATGGCCTAATGCTAATGTATTTTTATATTTGGAGTTTGAAAATCTGGATATTTTCTTCTTTCTTCCCCTTTTCATTTTTTTGATAGTTTTTCCCAAAACTTTGTAGACCATTCAGATTTTTCCAGATAATTTATTATAAAGTGGATGAAAAATTATTCTGTCGAACATTTTAATAGATTTCAATAGTTAAAAACTTTTTCACAGTTTGGAATCTTCGAAGCACATCTCAACAATCACTCAAAGTTTGATTGAATCAAGATTGAAAGATATGGAAATGGATAAAAAAGCAATGGTCAAGTTCGAGCAACTGTCCCCTTCAGGAATAATTTCAGCTGGAAAAAATGGGAATGTAGAACCATGCCCAGAGATAAAGGTTCGACATTTACAATTCTTCTCTTCCATTAATAAACTTATTCATTATTATTCGATAGATTTGATATTCTGCGATTCGTTCAGTAAGAACTCTGTTCTGTTTAGGTGTTAATGTCTGCAAGTCAAACATCATACATGCATTCCAAACAAGTTGGTAAAAATATGGTATTAATAATACTAATGATAGTTCTTTGGTGCTACTGCAATTGGCCATATGGTGTTATTCATTGAAAGATCAGATGTATTGCATAAATCATGATATTCGAAAGTAAATTGAGTTCTGTAGAACGTTGTAAAAACAAGTCTTGTTAAACTTTTCCAAAATCGCAGAGCATTGTTAACGAGTTTGAATTGTGACTTGAAGGTCCTGGGACCTTTCTGAACTTCATAACATATTTCGAAGTTTTTACTTACTTTGATATTTTGCATCAGGAATGATTTCGTTCGAAGTATGACTTCTGCAAAGAAACATATTGTTTTCAGGAGGAAACCTGCACACTTGAAGAAGCCACCGAAAAGTTAAAGAAACTTAATATGACTCATCATGTTGTGACAATCCAGGAAAGTCCGTATATCGTAGCGGTCCAGTTGAATGAAAATCAAATTGCAGCAGTGGGCACAGGAGAAGATAGAGCTATTGCAACTGCTAATGCTATCAATAGGGTTCTAAGTGCGCTTGGTGCGGGTTGTTCATTCACAAATTAAAATTCAAGTATAGATAGATATAAATAAATTAATATAATATAATAAATTTATTGAAATCGAAAGCCAAGTTTTTAAAAGAAAAACTATTTATTAACAACGCACGATTATCCGACCTATCTTTCATATAGTACAGAAGAAACTACTTTTAATTATTGACGACTGATTCGTCTTCAGAGGTATATATAACATTACCTTATCTAGTAGTTCCAGAAGTAAAAACAAACAAATAACACCTGCAACAATGTGCGTCATTGAAATGGCTAGCTCATCAGAATATTACATAGTGATATAATTATCAAATGGAATATAGATGAGCGGTTCATTTCAGGTATACAGGGTTGGCATTATGTAATTATATATTTTATGTCTACTATAGGTTAATGTTAATAAAATACTTTTTCCTTGCTAAATAAATATGTTCTGAATCGGATTCATCAGAATATTTAAAAATTTGAAAATCACTGAAGTGTAGTCAGAAGCTTCTGCACGCTTGTTTCAGAGCACCAAAACGGCTCCCTATGTTGATCGTCAGTGTGACAAATGCAGTCATTTTTGAGCGCTCGTACTACTTACACGAGGGCTATATCACTTCGTCACGATGTCTGTATTTTTCGAATTTTGAGCCGTAAATGGTCTCAATCGACTATGTTCGACTCACTGATGACGATTCCGTCGGAAAATTCGAGTATGTCCGTCCGTCCGTAAGCACGATAACTCTCGAACGGAACAACCTAGAGACAAGGGCGGTCCTACGGGGGGGCTAACGGGGGTAATTACCCCCCCCCCCCCCCAGAGCACTGGCAAATTTTATTTAGGAAAAAATCACCAACAAGAAAATAATATAATAATGCAATAAAATTAACAGTAAAAAAATCAAAACAGAAAAATCAGTAAAATAAATGAAAAATTCTGAAGTTTTACTTTCAGTCGTACGTTTTATTTTTGAAGATCATATTGCATAAAATGTATAAGTGGTGAGTCTGCTGTTTGATAAGATTGATACCTAAACTGCTCATGTTGTTTCTTGAGGGGGTAATCGATAAAAAATCTCGTCAGGTATAGGTACATCAAGCCTTGGCGATTATTCTGAAACTTTATATTTTGGAAGTCTAAGGGGGTAATTAATTACCCCAGTACCCCTCCATATCTACGCCCTTGTGTTGTTCAGCCTGAAGAAGAGAACATTTGTTTTCCGAACGATTTTCTGATTAAGAAGGTGCTGGATTCGTAAGAACGTGGCAACTAGAATTGGAAAGTTTGTAAAAAAATGTATAAAAAGTACTGCCGTGAAGTAAGGAGCTTTTGAGCGCTCTTTCATCCACCTTTTAGGTAGAATCACATTTTCAAGTTTTAGAAACCGATTGAAAATTTTTTCAACAGCTGTCAAAAAATTTTCAGTGTGGGTTCAGTTCCCGAATGCCTCGGTTAAGTTCGTTAATGGGCCAAATTCCACCAGGGGTTCCGTAAATATGGCCGTTCAAAGTTTTGTTCCCCTCATTACTTGAAAACTACAGATTCGATCAAACTGAAATTTGGCACTCAAATGGAGAATGAGGTGTTCAAGCTACATGTGAAATTTTGTCCATATCACATGACCAGAACCATAGAAACCATAGAAAATTGTAACTTTTGAACGGAAAGGCCTAGGAACTTGAAATTTTCAGTGTTGTGAATCTCGAATGTTGTGATCACGTTCATCTATGAGCAGAATTATACTAGGGGTTCCGTAAATATGGTCGTTTGAAATTAAGTTTTCTTGATAATTTCAAAACTACAGATTCAATCGTGACGAAATTTTGTATACTAATGGACAATGATATATTCAAGCTACATTTCTCCAGGTCGCATGACGAGAACCATAGAAAATCATAACTTTCGAACGGAAAGGCCTAGGGACTTGTAATTTTCAGGATAGGTGTGGATCTGAAATGTCGCGTTCACGTTTATCAATGAGCAGAATTATACTAGGGGTTCCGTAAATAAGGTCGTTTGAAATTTTGTTTTCACGATAATTTCGAAACTACGAATTCGATCGAGATAAAATTTTGTATTTTAATCGAGAATGATATATTAAAGCAACATTTTGTCCAGATCGCATGACCAGAACCATAGAAACCATAGAAAATTATAACTGCCGAAGGAAAAGGCCTAGGAACTTGAAATTTTCAGGGTAGATTTGGATCGCGAACGTCGCGGTCACGTTCATCAATGAGCAAAATTAGACTAGGGGTTCCGTGAATATGGCCGTTCAAAATATTTTTTCCCTGATTATTTCGAAACTACTGATTGGATTGGAATGAAATTGTAGAACTAGCTGAAGAATAAAGAATTCAAACTACGTGCGAAATTTTGTTCAGATCGCATCACCAAGACCATAGATAATGTAGAAAATTCTAGCGAATTATCGAAAAAAAATTGGTCAGCTGAAGCACTGACATGAATTCTGAAGTTTGAGAATTTTTTTGACAGCTGTCGAAAATTCCTTCAATTGATTTCTAAAACTGGAAAATGCGAATCTACCTACAAGGTGGATGTACGAGCGCTCAAAAGCTCCTGACTTTACGGCAGTACTTTTCGTAATTTTTTCAATCGTGTGTATTAAATTTATAAAATTTTGGATATATTTGACCTTTCCTTGCCGAAATGTCACAAAATGAACGACTATGGATTGCCCTCCCCCCATTTCAGATCCTGGGTACGCCCTTGTATCATTGTCCCTTAAAATACAAAATTCGTCACGATCGAATACGTAGTTTAGAGATTATCAAGAAAACTTAATTTCAAACCACCATATTTACGGAACCCCTGGTTGAATTTTGCCCACTAACGAACTTAACCGCGGCATTCGAGATTCGAACTTACCCTGAAAATTTTAAGTTTCTAGTTTTTTCGATAATTCGCTAGAATTTTTCACAGTATAAATGGTTTTGGTAATGCGATCTGGACAAAAATACATTATTCTTCAGCAAAATTTCATTCCAATCCAATCAGTAGCTTCGAAATCAGCAGTAAAAGAATATTTTGAACGGCCATATTTACGAAACCCCTAGTCTAATGTTGCTCATTGATAAATGGACCGCGATATTCTAGATCCGCACCTATCGTGGAAATTTCACATCCCTAGGCCTTTCCGTTCGAAAGTTATAATTTTCTATGCTTCTGGTCATGTGAACTGGACTGCCGCTTGAACACGTCATTATCCAACTGAGTGCAAAATTTCATCTCGATCGAATCAGTAGTTTCAAAGTAATCAGGAGAACGGAATTCCGAAAGGCCATATTTACGGAACCCCTTGTGAAATTCTGTCCATTAACTTAACTGCGACATTCGTGAACTGAAACCACACTGAAAATTTCAAGTCTCTAGGTCATTCTGTTCGAAAGTTATCGTTGAACCGTTCCCTACTATCTACCACACCTATCTACCCACAGTGCCAATAAGAGCATAGATTGCTGAAAGGCCAGTTTCATTTTCAGACCACTTCGGGGTCATTAAAAGTTGGTCAGTTCTGTTTTCGTCGAATGGTTCTGAGGAATCAGATCGGAATAATCGCGTTTATTGAAGAAAATGTTTCCTTAGAGACTCAAACTTACAAAAAAATCAATGTAAAGTAGAATAATAATTCCATTCTAGATGTTTGTATGGCATGGTAATGTGTTCGGATATTTTAATTTAGGCTATATTTTGCATGAATTGTGTATTCATTATGAGTGTAGATACCTTAGGTCAATAAATAACTTCTTTATTGTTGACAATTGAGACCAATGGATGAGGAAATTTTTCCACTGCAACCTGCAATCAAGATAATAATTAGCCCCTATCATTGTCACTTATGGAACTGCCAGATTGGATTGAACAAAACAAAAGATTAGTTAAAACCTTGATAAAATGAGAATCACTGTGGAACTCTAGAACTAGGCACTTTTAAAATTCTGATATCTTTGTTCCTAGAATAGTTTTATGTAATTCCATGGGATATTTTGTTCAATCAATCGTGGAAAGAGACAGTGTAGGATTTGGAAATTTCGCGGCAATGACAAGAACAGCTCTGCTGGGGGGGCTCAATAATAGACCTTAAAGGTAAATGAAACCCTCCTTAAAATCTTATCTAATGTAATCTAACGAAATCTGGCGCATTTAGACCTCTGAAAATCTCAGAACTCTAACTCACTTTTATTTCGAAAGTTATCATGTTCGCGGACAGACGGACAGAATTGCATTTGACCATGAATTTTCGATCTCGTGCCAAACAGGCTAACCACTACGCTACGGCGGCATAGGTAGAAATTGAAACGAACTTCAACTGGAAGGAATAGCACAAAAATTATGACTGATGAACGATGAACTTCTGAAAACAACGCTACGAATGTAAAAAGAGAAACAAAGATTGAATAAAAAAAATTTGAAAAGCACTGCCGTGAAGTCAGAAGCTTTTGAGCGCTCGTACATCCACCTTGTAGGTAGATTCGCATTTTCCAGTTTTATAAATCAATTGAAGGAATTTTCGACAGCTGTCAAAAAAATTCTCAAACTTAGGCGAAACTCCAGACTCCATGTCAGTGCTTCAGCTGACCAATTTTTTTTTGATAATTCGCTAGAATTTTTTACGGTCTTGGTAATGCGATCTGGACAAAATTCCGCAAGTAGTTTTAATACATTATTCTTCAGCTAGGTGTGGAATTTCATCCCAATCCAATCAGTAGTTTCGAAATGATCAGAAAAAAAAATATTTTGAACGGCCATATTTACGGAACCCCTAGTCTAATTTTGCTCATTGATGAAATTTCAAAATTCCAAGTTCCTAAGTCTTTCCCTTCGGAAGTTATAATTTTCTATGGTTTCTATGGTTCTGGTCAAGCGATCTGGACAAAATGTTGCTTTAATATATCATTCTCGATTAAAATACAAAATTTTATCTCGATCGAATTCGTAGTTTCGAAATTATCGAGAAAACAAAATTTCAAACGACCGTATTTACGGAACCCCTAGTATAATTCTGCTCATTGGTAAACGTGAACGCGACATTTCAGATCTACACCTATCCTGAAAATTTCAAGTCCCTAGGCGTTTCCGTTCAAAAGTTACAATTTTCTATGGTTTCTATGTTTTTGATCTGAACAAAATTTCACATGTAGCTTAAACACCTCCTTCTCCATTTGAGTGCAAAATTTCATCTAGATCGAATCTGTAGTTTCCAAGTAATCAGGAGAACAAAACTTTGAACGGCCATATTTACGGAACCCCTGGTGGAATTTGGCCCATTAACGACCTTAACCGAGGCATTTTGGAACTGAACCCACACTAAAAATTTCAAGTCTCTACTCCCTAGGTTGTTCTGTTCGAGAATTATCGTGCTTACGGCACATTTTCAGCTCAAAATTCGATAAATACAGACATCGTGACGAAATGATATAGCCCTCGTGTAAGTAGTACGAGCGCTCAAAAAAGGTTTCTCCTTAGTGCAGATTGGTAGATATGATTGATATGGGTAAAGTCCGTTACTGCTCACTCCGCGATGTAATTATAGGTTCGCAGAGAAAATGAATAATAAGGTTTTATAATTATTTCGATTATAATCGATGTTATGATCTTTCAAGATTTGCTATATAAATGATTCAGTTGGTCTTCGAGTTTTAGATAAAAAACGACTCTTGGGATTTTGTGTTGAGTACCAATATAGAAAATCACAATGTTGCTCAATCTTCTCATACTATCAGTTTGTTTACAATATTCCACATCAGGTAAGTCATAACCATATTCTTGTCAGTTATGGAAAATTGTTCTTTCTTTTTTACAAATTTGCGCGCAAATTGTTCGAAGAATTTTTGGAGCTAAGTACTGCTATTTCTTTGAAGAATTCGTCAATTTTGTATGCGGTAGATACCGTTTATATCTCAAATTCGATGAAATATGGACTTTCAGGTTTAGCAGATTAAGCCGACGATATTCTTGTCAGTTATGGAAAATTGTTCTTTTTGCAGATCCCGTATGTGGTCCAAACGAAACATACAATCCCTGTGGATCAGCATGTACGCCAACATGTCAAAAGCAACAGAATCCATTTTGCACCTTTCAATGCGTACCTGGATGTTTTTGTAGACCAAATCTCATCAAAGACGAAAGATCTGGAAATTGTGTGGACAGATGCCCATGATCACGTGGACACAAGCTTTTGGATTTTAATTTTTATGTACCAAATTCCTCTGTTATAGTAACTTCACAAGATATAAATGAAATATTCCTTGTATTACGTACTTTCTTCTGAATAATGAGAAAAAGGACCAAATGCATTGAGCTGATTGGTAGGTTCTCTATACTGCGAAAAAGCTAAGCTCGTTTTCATGACTTATTAGCGTTTACGAGTGACGCCTTTCCCCACCACAAATTACAAACAACCATGCTCCGATGATTGTTTAATTATTGAAAATTGCAGCCTCGATAAATCACATAAATTGACAATTCGCTGGCTATCAATTTAACATAATTTCATAAATACACAATCGCCTAAATTTTGTTCGAATTCAACTGTACATCCTCATTTGGGCACTTTTGCTGGTACGTGTTCAGGGTGATTGTTTATATTTTAATCAATAGCTATATCCGTAAATATTGGTCCTACAAAAACGGTGCTGAACGTCGCACGCGACGGTTCAGACAGACCGTGCCCGTGTTTTCCTGAACATATAATTCGAATATTGACTGGGGCGGCTCCGCATAGGTCGTCGGTCGCGTTTCAGGGAGACCAGCGCCTACTCGGTAGAGCTCTTTCTTCTGATTTCAAATATATATACTTTATTGAGGTTATCTTTGTCAGTTTTAGAAAAATATAGATTTTCGTCTGAATATAATTCATTTTCTAGTACCGAATGCCCATAAATAATACTTCATATTTGCCCATTTAAACGTTTTTGTAGGACCAATATTTACTGAGATAGCTTTCGACTAAAATATAAACAATCACCCTGTACATGTATTTATCTTTGAAAAGCCCACATTATGATCGAAGAATATAGGAGATAATATACAGGGTGTCCCGTTCAAATAAATTAAGTAGGGTCTGATAACATTTTACGATCTTACGACACCTTATACTACTTGTTCTGAAGAAGGCATAGAATTCTACGGAAAAAGTCATATGGGAAACACTTCTTGATTTTCCGGTAAGTTATCAGATAGTTGAAATACGGGGGGTGCCCGAAAATGCAACATTTTCAAGAACGTCATGTTTCTTAGAAACTGAAAGGCTATGAAAATCATTTCAGTGCCATCTTTAATATCACGAAAAAGTAGCACAATCACGAGAACCGAAAACCTGTATATATTATGTAGAAGTTCTTTTCTTGGGTCATTGTAGATTTGAAGAATCATGAACGTATGTTTCACCGATCGAGTTGATTCAAAAATTTGAATAGAGCTACTTAACAATGGTCCATTGATGGTTTCAGGATAATATTCTTCAATAAAGCTGAAATTTAAAAAAAAAAAAACTTTATTGCAATACTTCATATTTTACTTCTTGAATGTCTGATATACGTAAAAGAAGATGATTTAAGTATGTCGCACCCGTCGTAGAATAAGGGTACCATTAAAAAATTGATTTTGTTGGGAAATCGTCTTTGAAGTTTCGGTTTACCGAAGTTAATCTTATTAATGTACTGATCTTTACTTTTGTGTAGTTACTCAATTGAACCCGCTGAATATTTGTAATTACTGCAGCAATCCATTTGAACATTATAACCCTAGCACCCAATATTCAATTAATGCAATTTTTTCCCTGTCGTGGTAGAATTTCTGCCGTTTTTCCAAAAATATTTGAAATGTTACCTTTCTTCACGAATAGTCTTATATGCGGCATAGCGGCCAACTAGAGTTATTCCGGTATTGCACGTACGAAAAGGGTAACTTCCCGAGTTCAATACCGTTACTAACTGAAAATGAACCTGAAAATTCGAGTCTGTCCGTACACACGATAACTCTCGAACGGAACGACTTAGAAACTTGAAATTTTCAGGTAGATCGAATCTTAAATGCCGCAGTTAAGTTAGTTATTGGACAAAATTCGACCAGGGGTTCCGTAAATATGGCCGTTCGAAATTTTGTTCCCCTGATTACGTCGAAACTACTGATTCGATCGAGGTGAAATTTCGCACTCAGATGGAAAATGACAAGTTCAAGCTACATTTTGTCCAGATCGTATGACCAGAACCATAGAAACCATAGTCAATTATAACTTTGTAATGGAAAGGCCTAGGGACTTGAAATTTTCAGAATAGGTGATGATCTCGAATGTCGCCGTCATGTTTATCAATGAGCAAAATTAGACTAGGGGTTCCGTAAATGTGGTCGAAATTTAGCTTTCTTGATCATTTCAAAATAACGGATTTGATCGTGACGAAATTTTGTATTTTAATGGAGAATGATGTGAACAAGCTACATTTTTTCAAGATCACATGACCAAAAATATAGAAACCATAGAAAATTATAACTTCGAACGGAAAGGCCTAGGGACTTGAAATTCTCAGGGTATGTTTGGATCGCGAATTTCGCGGTCACGTTCATCAATTATCAAAATTAGATCAGGGGTTCCGTAAATATGGCCGTTCAAAATATTTTTTTCCCGATAATTTCGAAATTGCTCATTGGATTGCAATGAAATGCTGCACATAGATGAAGAATAATCTATTCAAACGTCGTGGAAAATATGGCCAGATTTCATGACCAAGACCATAGATACCGTAAAAAATTCAAGCGAATTATCGAAAAAAAGCACTTGAAGCACTTACGTGAAGTTCAGAGTTTCGCCTCAGTTTGAAAATTGTTTTGACAGCTGTCAACATTTTTTCGAATTTGTTTCTAAAACTGGAGAATGCGAATCTACCTACAAGGTGGATGAACGTTCGCCCAAAAGCTTTTGACTTCACGGCAGTGCTTTTCAAATTTTTTGAATTGTCTCCTTATTCTAAGACGGATGCGTTGTCTCCCGAAATTATTTTAGCTACACTTCAGAAATGAGGAAACATTACCTAGACACAGAATTCTGCAACAGTACGTTGCGTTTCCATAGCAGCCGAAATGGCTAATTTTATAAATGGATCACCCCGTTTATTTTCATATACTTATTTTCAGTGACCTTCAATATCTGTATCAAAAAGCAAAATCTTGGAGGAATCTCCCTCATTCTCATTCAGAGAAAAGTCATCATTCCAAAATGATTGATCATAGGGTGCCTGTTATTGATTGCCAAATAAAAACTTAAAATTGATATTTCCGGATTTTTCACATGTAACATCCCGTATATTCTCTCACAATAATGCAGAGAATTGAATGCCTATTTTCTCAGAAGTAACCTTGGGGCTATTTCCACTCCTGCGACCATAACAAGAAAAATGCCATCACACCTAAAAATTTTAGGTGAATAAGAAACGGATAATTGAAGGATGTTAAAAATAATCGAAACAATAAAACTTGCTGTATAAATTATTCAGGTAATATTCCATCTCTCGATCATGGTTATCTCAATATTACAGGCTGTCCGCAATTGACTCCTAAATGGGAGCATTTCGAACGAATATTCTTCGATATTCTCCGATGTACTATCCACCTTGTAAGTAGACTTACATTTCCCAGTTTTAGAAACCAATTGAAGAAATTTTTGACAGCTGTCCAGAAATGATTTTTTGTCAATTATGCTGAATAAGCAGTTACAGAAGTATAATATAATCTTTAATTCAATAATTCGTTGGAATTCAAAATGGTTCTGTGGAGCTTGAATATAACATTCCCCATTTAAATACAGAATTTCGTCTCGATCGAAGTCGTAGTTTTGAACTTATCAAGAAAACTGAATTTCAAACGGCCATATTTACGGAATCCCTGGTCGAACTTTGCCTCAATAATAATTGAAATTCGAACCTACCCTAAAAGTTTCTAGATCGTTCTGTCGAGAGTTTTCGTGTTTATTTTCGGCTCAAAATTCGAAAAATAATAATAATAAAATTTACAGAACCCCCAGTCTAATTTTGATCATGTATAATCGTGACCCCGACATTCGAGATCTACACCTATCCTGAAAATTCCCTAGGCCCTTCCGTTCGAATGTTTCGATTTTCAATGTTTCTGGTCATGCGATCTGGACAAAATTGAACACGTCATTCTCCATCTGAGTGCAAAATTTCATCCTTATCGAATCAGTAGCTTCTAGGTTATCAGGAGAACAAAATTTCGAAGGGCCATATGTACGGAACCCCTGGTGAATTTGTGCCCATTAACGAACTTAACTGCGGCATTCATGGCAAATCTTCTTACAGAGACTTTTTTCGAATAGAATATTCTATATGGTCAACTTCCGGCGAAATGATTCTAGCACCTATCAAAAAAAAGCCTCACCTTAAAAAACACCCTGTATATATACATTTCACATTTTATGCACTTCTTCAATTGTTTAAATTGAACATGCCCCTAGATAGCAAATATGTCAGAGCTATGTTCCAAAAAAAAGATACTTCGGTGGTAGCCATAGCCCTATACTATATATCTAAGGTGTCACAAAACTCAGAACATATTGAGATTCCAGTTGTCGAAAACCGACAATCTATTTATTAAAAAATAGTACACAGTAGGTATGTATAGATAAAAGACGTAGACCAGAAGGGCACAAGTTAAAACGATTAAAATGCTAAAGACGTCAGCCGGTCAAGACTATGGCCAACTTCGTCCACATATCTGGCTCTCTTCATCTATCTTGCAATTTGGTGTCATTTTCTGTGTCTCCGTTACTCAGCCGTCCCAAAAAGGAGTATTCCCGGGAATTGGGCAGACCGCTGACCACGCAGACGCTCAGCGCGGAACGGTTCAGGTTCATGGAAGAGGCGTCCAGCCACTCGTTGCTCTCCGGATCATAATACTCAACGTAATTTATCGTTGTCGAACCTGACAGCAAGAGATCTAGAGATGGTTATCAATTAAAAATTACTTAGCTACACAGGCTCGATGGAGGAAGAACAAGCCTTAAATCGAAAGAGGTGTTTGTACATATCGAGACGTGTATGTCCATACTTTCTAGGAATTTAAAACAGCACGGATTTTCACAATCTAGTAATTTGTCATGTTCATTAGGCAAGGATCTACAAAATAACCTTTCCAAGTACGCTCGTCTGGTCCGTGCTGCTAAATTGCCATAGTGTATTGGACCTGTAAGGGTCTACTGATTCATACATCATTCTGGAGCCCAAAAAAGGTAACACATGAAAAAAAGTGGATTAAATCGAATAATGTGTTGGTCCATACCAAGATTATTGTCGTTAAATTTACAAGGCATGGAGCAAATAAGAAGATCTTTGTACTTTTGTGGTCACATGCCTCTTACTCAAGACTTCTTGAATCGTCCAAATTTGCAGCAGGCTACGACAATCGCGAAGTGCCTCTCAATTATAATGCTCTTATGGCGATCAAGGAACTTGGCTGGCAGTCTAGTGTATCTACAACAGCACCACCTAGAAGCTAAGTTGTTCGATGGAATTTATGTGGTGGGTTACTTTCGTGTAATGAATGACATTATGAAAGAACAAAAAGTTGCAGAATATCAGTGATTTTTGCAGTCCATCTGTCCCTACACATTTCGGACCTATTTACCTATACATTTCTCATCTCATGAGAGCATTAAATCTGTCTCCATCTGAAATTACATGCAGTTACATAATTTTTGAGCTCCAGCATAAATTGTAGACACTGAGACCACAGGTCTCTGAAATCCCTGATGTGTATTACCTGGATTAGACTCAGCTGCAGTGAGGAAAGTAAGGAGGGAAACAGGCAGCGGGCGAATGTAATCACTTTACTGCTCATGCTCCTTCTACTGCTACTCGCGCTGCCGTACAAGTCTAACTTGGGCGGCTTTTCATGCGGAAGTCAAAGAACCGGCAGCTCTGAGGTTGCAATTTCGTCATCTGCCATTGCACAAACTGGATCGCGAGAGAAATAATGGAGCAGAGTGTGAATATATACTATCTGCCTCTGATATTGCCGCAGAAGTATTTCAGGAAATATTTCGGGCAGTGCGAGTAGCAGTGGAAGTGCCTGAGTGTAATCCATGTACATGAGTAAGGGGCCAAGTAACTACAAATTTACATTGAAATCGTTCATTATGGTTCCTTCCCTTCCCTTATCTTCACATGAGTTTTTGAGTACTAGGGATAAGTTTCAAAAAATTCAGCTACTTTTCGAAATTGTTTTCTTTTGACTAAACACATTTAGAATTCTGAAAGAATTGGCCATCTTTTTCGAGCCAATTTCATAGTACATAATCGGAAAGATGGCTTACGAAAGCTTTGCTCAAGTGATAAAACAGCGAATATGGTCATAAGTATTGTTCGGTTGCTCAAGTATTGAAGAAGAGCATCATTAGTTTCAAAACTTACCATTAAAGCCTCCAATAATATAAATGAAGTCGTCCATAGTGATTGTTGCGAAATTACTTCTTGGTGTCATCATTTCCGTTATTTCGGTCCATCTCGTATCAGATTCTGGTGTAAATTTTTCGCCTGTGGTCAGCCTTGTATAACCGTTGAATCCTCCTATAGCGTAAAGAGCATTCTTGAAGGCCACCAGACTCACTCCAGATCTTGCTGAAGCCATGTGTGGTAGGTAGGACCATTGGCTGGTGGAAATATCGAACATTTCTGCGGAACACATCACTTCTTGGCCATTGAAACCACCGACAATATAGATCTAGAGGAGAAAAAGCACTTCATTTCTTGTAAAGTTATTCATTTATTTTGCATCATTATCAATAATTAGAAAGTCTTTCATCAATTATTTTGCCGTTTTTGAGCGCTCGTACAACTTACACGAGGGCTATATCATTTCGTCACGATGTCTGTATTTTTCGAATTTTGAGCCGAAAATGGTCTCAATCGACTATGTTCGACTCACTGATGACGAATCCGTCGGAAAATTCGAGTCTGTCCGTCCGTCCGTATACACGATAACTGTCGAACGGAATGTCCTAGAAACTTGAAATTTTCAGGGTAGGTTCGAATCTCGAATGCCGAGGTTAAGTTCGTTTTTGGGCAAAATCCGCCTAAGGGTTCCGTAAATATGGCCGCTCAAAGTTTTGTTCTCCGGATTTCTTCGAAACTACAGATTCGATCGAGATGAAATTTTGCACTCTAATGGAAAATGAGGTGTTCAAGCTACATGCAAAATTTTGTTCAGCTTGCATCACCAGAACCATAGAAACCATAGAAAGTTGTAACTTTCGAACGGAAACGCCTAGGCACTTGAAATTTTCAGGATAGGTGTGGATCTCGATTGTCATGATCACTTTCATCTATGAGCAAAATTATACAAGGGGTTCCGTAAATTTGGTCGTTTGAAATGTAGTTTTCTTGATAATTTTAAAACTACAGATCCGATCGTGACGAAATTTTGTATACTAATGGAAAAATTTATATTCAAGCTACATTCGTCCAGATCACATGACCAGAACCATAAAAACCATAGAAAATCATAACTTTCGAACGGAAAGGCCTAGGGACTTGAAATTTTCAGGATAGGTGTAGATCTGAAATGTAGCGTACACGTTCATCAATGAGCAGAATTATACAAGGGGTTCCGTAAATACGGTCGTTTGAAATTTTGTTTTCTCGATAATTTCGAAACTACGGATTCGATCGAGATAAAATTTTGTATTTTAAACGAGAATGACATATTGAAGCAGCATTTTGGCCAGATCGCATGACCAGAACCATAGAAACCATAGAAAATTATAACTTCCGAAGGAAAAGGCCTAGGAACTTGAAATTTTCAGAGTGGGTTTGGATCGCGATTTTCACGGTCACGTTCATCAATGAGCAAAATTAGACTAGGGGTTCCGTAAATATGGCCGTTCAAAATACTCTGTTCCTGATAATTTCGAAACTACCGATTTGATTGGAATGAAATTTTGCACCTAGCTGAGGAGTGATGTATTCAAACTACGTGCGAAATGTTGTCCAGATCGCATCACCAAGACCATAGATACCGTAGAAAATTTTAGCAAATTATCGAAAAAAAAATTGATCACCTAAAGCACTGACTTGAAGTTTGGATTATCGCCCTAGTTTGAAAATTTGTTTGACAGCTGTCAAAAATTTCTTCAATTGGTTTCCAAAACGGAAAATGCGAATATACCTACAAGGTGCATGTACGAGAGCTCAAAAGCCCCTGCCTTCACGGCAGTGCTTTTCGTAATTTTTTGTTATCTTAATGTTGTGATTTTGTGTGATGTTTGTGCAATCTGCAGATCGCTTTGATTTCAGTGAAGGAGTGATGCACATTGAAGCAACGTGTTGTTGAAACCTATTCTGAAAATTGGTCTTCTGTGGTTATAACATATTTAGCAGAATTCTGTTTACAAAATCGAAGAACAATTCTCAAATTCAAGACTAGCGGATCTAGCCAGAATGTTGAAACACGAAAACGAGCACATAATGTTGAGATAAGGCAATAGTAAGACCACAACAATTGTAGGACAGTATTTGGCCTATCATCCATACAGGATTCAACTTAATTAGAGCCAGCAATATGAGGTGTTGCATCTACCCTCCAGCAGAAATAAATCGCAACGCACCTTACAATTAAGCACTGCAGCACTTGCATCCGACCTTTGCTTCAGCATAGAGGGTATCAACTCCCATTGGTTTTTATCGGGGTTGTACCTCTCTACCGTGTTCATCCGAACTCTACCATTGTATCCTCCCAAAGCGTAGATCCTTTCGTCGTGCATAACAACACTAACGTAACACCTGGAAGAAGTTTTGGTTGAATAGATTTCCAAAATAAATTTTTTTTAGAATTCATCACTCGATTTTCTACTTTCAAAATTCCGGTATTGGATTCTAGAGCTAAGAGGATCAATGCCAGATGGAAACTGATTTTCGAACAAAATTTCATGAAATTAGTTCGTAAAGTTTCACAGTAGACCAGGCAATAGAGATTTTTTCGTGACAAAAATAGTAGAAGAAAACGGCGAGTGGGGAGTTACGTGGGGTGGTCCGGGGATGTTCAGTGATATGTTTTCGACTCGCAAATATCATTACTTTTCTTGTAATTGCGAAGAAACACCAAAAAAAACGATGTTTTTTTAGTTTTTTGCTTGTAAAATCTGAACCAATGGAGCGGTGCTAATACTTTCAACAGACGAATTGTAGAGAATGAAAAGATGAAGAAAATGAGTGCTTGTGCAACTCAATCGGGTCATCATTACCGGAGGAAAGCCGGAAAAACCGTGAAAATCAGCGTTTTTTCAAATCCTCATAACTCGGCCAATTTCGAAGTTGTAGCGCTGGCTTTCCAAATGAAAGTAGTGGTCAATAGATACTTTAAGTGTGCATAACCCGGACGTTGTCCGATAAATAGTTTTTGCGTAATTGCGATTTGAATTATTTAAGGCACTATTTTCCGGAAGAGCTGGATGCGTCGGAAGTAGTCCGATTTCAATTTGCAAAACGGATTTTGAAAGAAGAAGTATAGTACTACAAAAAGGCAATCTTGATTTTTCGTTAAAATGCTTCAAAATAGGTGAAAAAAGCATGCAATCATGACCAAAATAAGCCGAATGCTCGATTGCAGTCAAGTAGTGGGGGTATATACGTAAATATTCGCGCCCGGCCTCAGCGCGATTTTGGTTCCCCGCGTCTGCCGGCTACCCCCACTATCCGACCCACATGGGGCACTGAGCCGGTTTTGGTCATGTTTCCACGTATTTTTCACCTATTTTGCAACATTTTAACGAAAAATCAAGTTTGCCGTTTTGTAGTACTATACTTCTTCTTTCAAAATCCGTTTTGTAAATTGAAATCGGACTACTTCCGACGCATCCAGCTCTTCCGGAAAATAGTGCCTTGAATAATTCAAATCGCAATTACGGAAAAACTATTTATCGGACAACGTCTGAGTTATGCACACTTGAAGTATCTATTAACCACTACTTTCATTTGGAAAGCCAGTGCTACAACTTAGAAATTGGCCGAGTTATGAGGATCTGAAAAAACGCTGATTTTCACGGTTTTTTCGGCTTTCCTTCGGTAATGATGACTCGATTGAGTTGCACAAGCACTCATTTTCTTCATCTTTTCATTCTCTACAATTCGTCTGTTGAAAGTATTAGCACCGCTCCATTCGTTCAGATTTTACAAGCAAAAAACTAAAAAAACATCGTTTTTTTTGGTGTTTCTTCGCAATTACAATAAAAGTAATGATATTTGCGAGTCGAAAACATATCACTGAACATCCACGGACCACCCCACGTAACTCCCCACTCGCGGTTTTCTTCCACTATTTTTGTCACAGAATGACCCTTTTTCTGCTCTATTGCCTGGTCTGTTCTGGAAGGAAGACGAATTTGCGTTATTATTTCTAATAATGAACCTTTGGAATGATCCGAAGCAAAATTTGTCGTCTCCACCTATGTTATGGGGAGTAATTATCATGAACTTATGCACTGTGGAAAAACTTTAGTAGGAAGGGAAGTGTTTGTAGTTTGAATCCGTGGAAACGCCACGAAAGTCTCACCTCGGATAATACATACAAGCGCATTCGCTCCATTCGTGGGTAACTGGGTTGAAACACCTCATAGTGTTGAAGTACTCGTTTCCGTCGAATCCACCAACCATATAGATGAGCCCCCTCAAAGAACACAGTCCGTGATAAGCTCTAGGAACCGAGTCAGTATCGGTCGACAGCAACCATCTATCAGCTCTTATGTCGTAGATTTCGATGAAATTCGTAGGACTCCCTGCACTCCAACCCCCTATCGCGAACAGTATTTCGTAAGGTATCCTAGGTCGAAAAGAATAATTGTCACAGCTGGTCGTCGTTTCTTCTTGTAGATATTGATGAATCCGCTGCTGCGCTTCGATCATGTATTGTTTACATTCCTGCAAAAAAAAATGAGTTTCTCTATAGAAGTTCGGCATAGCCAAGCGGTGAAGAAAAATAGTATATCGTTATCTGGTCTTCACCTATTGCAAATGCGGTTAATATCTGGTTAACTAATACCTACATCAGAGATCAAGATTAAGATTCTAGTTGAGGTTGATGAGAAGATCGATTTTCCCAGTGGAATTATTTGAAGATGATTTTATTCGTATTTTTGAATGAAGTCATGATATTTTGGTCTTGTTTGGTATTATTGCAGTAGGTGAGTACTTCACAGTCAGCACCATGTTCCTTGTTTCATACATCAGAAAAGTTAATACTCCTTTTTGCAACTGATAAAGACCATTCGAAATCGAGTACTTGGCACCCTTGGCACAGTATCCTTCTGCGTTAGATACTGGGAGCCTTCAATAGTTAATGAAAGGTTTTATAGGAGGAATAAATACTATGAATAGTGCGTTCAAAACAAAGTTCCTATAGTGAACGGAAATTATTTTGCTTTCGACTTCGAGGTGATAGAGCGCAGGGAAACACGCGAACATTGCTGAATTTGGAGTTATTGCGAAGATTGGTTGATGTCAAACTCTACAGCAGACGTTCAGACAGAAAACTGTTAGTTTCGGAAGAAAATGTCCAGGAAGGCTCGACTTCGTGAGAGGACATTGGAACTGGACAGTGCAAGAATGAAAAATAGTATTCTTCAGCGACGAAAGTCGTTACGAAATATAAACAGAGTGAAGGCATTTCGGATTCCCCAAAAATTGTTTTTATTACTTTTCAGCTTTCCTGTTTCTATGAACCAGAGCCACATTTCGCATTAATTAATTTCATACTTTCATAAATTGTCAGTATTTCTCATTCTTTCAATTCATCTTCATAAACTTCAAAAGATGAAATATATTGGATATATTTTACACAAATAACTTTAGCTTGAGTAATTCGATCACACACGAGCGCGCATTCAGGTGATGAGTTGCTGGGGCTCGGGGAAAGGAGAAAATTTAACTTATTTCAGAATTCTCATGTACGTGATTGTGTGAATTTTTTATTGGATTGTAATAAATGAATCAATATCAGAAAACTGTATTCTTTTTCTGTATACCAAAAGGAACTCCAGTGTTCATTCTCAGTATGAGAAATACTGTCAATTTATTGTTATGAAATTCAATAGATGGAATCCGGATATGGCGAGTAGTTGCTGAGATACCAAAGTTTTGGAAGAATTTTTTTTTAATCTTTTAGTTGAATAAGTAACTACAAACGTATCCTGAAAATTTCCAAACCTTGGGACAGCCGGCCGGAAGAATAGAATTGAATTTGTACACGAATGGTCACCATCTATGCGTCGAACCTAATCGTTTGATACCATTTTCGGCTCAAAATTTGAAAATTACAGACTTTTGGGCAAAATGACATAACAATTGTTCATAAAAAAATTGGAAAGCACTGCTGTGAGGTCAGGAGCCTTTGCGCTTTACGCTTTAATCTTGTTCATTCACCTTGTAGGTAGATTCGCATTTTCCAGTTTCAGAAACCAATTTAAGAAATTGTTGATAGCTGTCAAAATAAAGCAGCAGCTCTTTGTTAATTTAAACGACCAGATCAACTGAACCCCTGGTCGAATTTTGCCCAATAACGAACTTAACTGCGGCATTCGAGATTCGAACCCTTCCTGAAAATGTTAAGTTTCTGATCTTTCCGTTCCGAAGTTATCGTGTATACAGACGGACGCCTGGACGGATAGACTTGAATTTTTCGACGGATTCGTCATCAGTGAGTCGAACCTTTAGGTTTCAATTCGTTTTTCGATAATCCGCTAGAATTTTCTATGGTATCTATGGTCTTGGTCAGACGATCTGGAAAAAATGTAGCTTGAATATATCATTCTCCATGGAAATAAAAAAAATTTCATTCCAATCCAATCAGTAGTTTCGAAGTTATAGGAAAAAAATATTTTGAACGGCCATATTTGCGGAACCGCCTAATTTTGCGCATTTATAAACATGACCGCGACATTCCAAATCCACACATATTCTGAACATTCTACGTCTCTAGGCCTTTCCTTCCGAAAGTTAAATTTTTCTAGGCCTCTGGTCATGCGATATGGACAAAATTTTGCATTTAGCTTGAACGCGTCATTCTCCATTTGAGTGCGAGTTGAGTGATCATGATAACAAAATTTCGAACGGCCATATTCACGGAAACCCTAGTGGAATTCTGCCTATTAACGAACTCAACTGCGGCATTTTGCAATTGAACTCACACTGAAAATTTCAATTCTCTAGGTTGTTCCGTTCGAGAGTTATCGTGCTTACGGCCGGACGGACGGACAAACTTGATTTTTCCGACGGATTCTTCATCAGTGGGTCGAACCTTGTCGATTGAGACCATTTTCGGCTCAAAATTCTAAAAATACATACATCTTGATGAAATGATATAGCCCTCGTGTAAGTAAAACGAGTGCTCAAAAAGGCGCGCAAAAACGGTTTCCTCTTTGTTATAATAAATGTAAATCAATGAAGGTCCGAGATATCATATGTATTTTCGCAGGCCGGGAAATTTTATATCGAAAATGAATAGCAATAATTGAAAATAGCATATAGATAGGATTTAACAGAACTGAGAACTGATCATTTTATAGAAAAGAAATTGTAATTTTAAGAGAACTACAACTTACCGGATCTTTCTGAATCAATGACCATTTTGACATTTTGGAAATTTGCTTCGTCTCTAAATTATGCAACCTCATACACTTCAGTAAATCCAACAAATGCACCCTTCTCTTCATGGGCATGAAGTTAACCCATTTCTTTATGGCGTCGAAGACTATTTCTTCAGACTTTATATTGAGCTCATCATCCTTGAGAATTTCAAGCAGTTCGGAAACGGGGATATTGACGAATTCGCAACTTTCTGTCAGTAAGTCGACAAAATGATGCCTCACATAAGACTTCCCGCGTTCCATCAGTTTGGTGCAGAAATATTGACCGGCAAAATGGAGAATCCCTAGGCAGTTTGCAGGACACATTTCATCTAGAATAACGTGAAAAATTTTTTCAACTCGACAAAATTTAATGTAAACATAAATTTCGTACTATTCCTATTTTCCGCACCAGTATGAACAAATAATGATTTATAGTTGTTCAGAATGTCAACAGATATCCCAAAATTTCATCATCTTTTGAGTATTTTCGTTCTCTGAACAAAATTACCTGAGACGAAGCTAGTCGATTTCCCTTAGTTTAAAAGTTATTGGTCCCCGGAAGTCGAACCAAAATATTGGTTGAGCAGATCCAAAATGATTTGTCAAGTATGAAATTTTATCGATATAAATTAAAGGGAACAAAGATAAATCTTTATGTGTTAACGCATTCCTAATATAAAACAAGAACAATTGCGAAAAGTTGAAGAGAACCTTGGGAAGTCAAACAGAATTATTGTGTTATTTCCCGGTCTTCAGAAGTGATGTCACCTCTAGTATTTTCAATGGGACGCACTGTATTCCATTAATGTATCGTACCCTACACCTAAAATAAGTTATCTGATTTTTATCTAGAAAAACTGTCATTCTTGGAAATACGCAATTTTCACATCTACTGAATACTTTACAGGTTGCGCAGAACTGTGTTTTCAGAGTGTTTGAGATTTTTTGAAATGGAAACGCAATTCTTTTGTCTCAAGATTCAGTTCTATAGTGAAAATAAGCCTAAGTCTTAGTCCTGAGTTCTAATTCACTTCCACAAGTTCTGAGCTTCTGAGGGGTCTCACAGAGACCTAGGAGAGTCGGGATATAAACATAAATAAATAAATAAAAATAAATTCCTAATTTCGTAGACATTTCATGATAACTCAATACTGCTCGATATTCTGATTGTTTTCTGTCTAGTTTCGCACATCTACCGACACCATGTTTGGTGACAAATGATGTGATTTGATCCAAGGGTTTGTTAAATTATGGGTTTTTTATCGCCAATGTCCAGAAAATGTGATACTTTTGCAAAAGTTGAAAATAAAACTAAAACCACTGTGATCTCCCGATTCAACTTCAATCGATTTTTATTTGGGGTCATAAAAAACCAGATACATTTTCATAAACCAACAATGAAAGGCGCAATGAACAGCAGAGAGTTCGAAGAACCTTCAACTCCTATTCGACTAGAAATGATCAATGTATTGAAAAATTTGTTGCCATCTTATGGAAATATTTTGAAATTCTCCAAAATTCACAAATGAATTTCATATACGATTAACTTTTTCAGAGGGTGTCAAAAATTTATATACAAACATTACAAACCTAGGTAGCCTCGTTTCGTCAGAATAGAACAAAATTTTCGAGGTATCTGGTAGTGTCGAGATGCCTTCCCAGAAAGATGCAATGGTAGGGTCGAAAGAATTATTCACCAATAAGAATTAAAGGTGAAACTCAATTCGAAGATTAATATAATATCGCAGAGATAAATTTATATACTCACCCAATAGAAATTTGCAACACAATTGTACAACACCTAAAATTTCGTATTGATCAGCGAATCTCAGCAAGCTCTCGACATTCAGTTCGTTGATGGAACATTTTCCGGAATATGCAAAATCCAAGAGATTTTCCAGTATTGCTGTAGGAATGGTGGTATTCGCCTGTGTATTCTCCTCCTTGTCTCGATTTATAGAGTTTGTGAAAAGAGCCTACACTGCGAAAAGAAGTGGTAGTTACATGTTGAAAGAAACAAATATGGAAAAGGTTTCAAATTTCCACAACCCTCTGTTTTCCCTCTCTATGCTTCAACATTGTACTTTCTCTAGTTTTTTGCTAATTAAATATGTCACATTCAGGTTTTTTACTTCTGGCGTCCTAGAAGTACCTACGCCTATTGACCTTTCGTTTGAATTGTCAATGTTTTCGGTATAAATTTCTGTTTTGATTTATTATGAACTACGGCTGTTTTTAACATATATATTATTTTCTCATTATTTTTATATTTCCGTTGTCCCGGTGTACCTTTACTTGACAGAAGAAACTTCCAAATAAACTTGGATGGAATAAATAGTATCTGTAGTTCTAACCATGAATTCATACCTTAAAATATGGACTCACAGCAGACAAAATGGCCCTGTGAATCCTGAATTCCTTGCCACTCGCACATCGAACGACTCCATCGCACAACTGATTATTGTTTCTCAATTCCTCCCAAACTCTGGGGAATTCTAATTCGCCGGCTTGTGGTAAAACACAAACGCATTTCTTCAGTTTCCTTCGTCTTCTAGTTATTTTGTTGCATTTGCCTGATGAACCATAATAATTGATCTTGAGAAGTTTCATGGGTACGTCCATATTGAATCTAGACCTTTTTTGAGTACTTCAATTAGAGGCTGGTCAACAACAAATAGTTCATATAAAGGAAATCAATTTTTTTTTGACGTTCAATTTCGATGTCTAATTTATTTCAAGGCTTGTTTCAACTGACGTGTCGTTTATATGTGACATTTCGAAATCTTGATTGAAAGGGATGCTGGTTGTCATGTAATTGTATCAATATTAAAATTTGAAAATACACAAGGGAAAGGGAATATTGACCGAAAACTCGGAAAACTTCACATGTCGGAGGACTGCTTTCCAGCCGGTAATTAGCCGTAATGGAAGAAAAAATTGACATGAAAAATATCAGATCTTCAGCAAAATTGGTATTTTTATCAAGTTAGTGGGTCATATATTCAAAGAATTATTTCAAAAGAGAACAAAGTGCCTTATAATTTGCGGGTTTATAGCCGTTTTCCTTCAAAGCTATTAAACGGCTGACAAGCGGCAGATTGTAAGTTATATTTTTCCCCCACAAACTGTTCTTCGAATATATGACCAGATAACTCAATACCAAGTCTGAACATTTGAACGGCAAAACATTCTTCATTACTGCAGATTGTGACTATTGTGAGACACTATTTTATCTTACGAAATATTGTTTTCAATATTAGGTTGGGGAGAAAGTAATTTCGTAATTTCATGAAGTGGCCCAGACCGGGACCAAGCCAGGATTGACGGCCAGGAAGGTGTTATGGCATGTTTGGTGGAAAAGGCAGAGAGTACTCTACTATGAGCGGCTCCTCTATGTTTAAACGCTCAATTCTGCCCTCTTCTGCGAACCACTCATCTGTTTGAAGCTGGCGATCGAAGATCGAACAGAAGCGGCCAGCCAGTATTGGTGAATAGTAACAGAATCGTGTTTCATCAGGACAACGCCAGGCAGCACACATCTTTGATGACGCGCCAGAAGCTTCGGGAGCTGAGATAAGAAGTTCTTATGCATCCCCCTATAGTCCGGACCTGGCACCAAGTGACTACCACCAGAACCACCTGTTCCTGTCCATGGCCAACGCGCTTGGAGGTGAAAATTTGGCCTCAATAGATGCCTATAAAAATTGATTGTCTGGTAGATTCTAGTTGGAAACAAATTATATAACAGAACTGCGCATATTTGACTCAAATTGGATAGTTGTAACACTTTTTATGAAGCATTGAAATGAAGTTAAAAATACGAAATTTCTTTTTCCCCAACCTAATATACAGCAGGTCATATATTTCTAAAGCTGAAAAACAAAACCAGCAAGAAATTTTTCATAGCGGCTCACGATTATAAAACGGCAAGCGACGTCGTTTTTGCTCTCCACAAATGATTTTTCTAATATTTGTCACGGTAACTTGATATCAAGTTATTAGAACATACTATAACATTTTTTGAAGAACAAAACGGCCAATTTTCTGTTCTAGGTAACGGCTAAAACACGACAAAAGTTCATGCTATTCTGAATTCGCTTTGCCAAAGTTGTTCTGCTAACTTTATTCACTTATGTTGTTATTATTGAGCGCTCGTACTACTTACACGAGGGCTATATCATTTCGTCACGATGTCAGTATTTATCGAATTTTGAGCTGAAAATGTGCCGTAAGCACGATAACTCTCGAACGGAACAACCTAGAGACTTAAGATTTTCAGTGTAGGTTCAGTTCCCGAATGCCTCGGTTGAGTTCGTTAATGGGCCAAATTCCACCAGGGTTTCCGTGAATATGGCCGTTCAAGGTTTTGTTCTCCTGATTACATACTTGAAAACTACAGATTTGATCGAGATGAAATTCTACACTCTAAAGAATGAGGTGTTCAAACTACATGTGAAATTTTGCCCATATCGCATCACCAGAACCATAGAAACCATAGAAAATTGTAACTTTTGAACGGAAACGCCTAGGGTTTTGAAATTTTCAGGATAGGTGTGGATCTCGAATGTCGTGATGACGTTCATCTATGAGCAAAATTATACTAATGGTTCCGTAAATATGGTCGTTCGAAATTTTGTTTTCTCGATAATTTCGAAACTACGGATTCGATCGAGATGAAATTTTGTATTTTAATCGAGAATGATATATTCAAGCCATATTTTGTCCAAATCGTATGAACAGAACCATAGAAACCATAGAAAATTGTAACTTTTGAACGGAAAGGCCTAGGGACTTGAAATTTTCAGGGTAGATTTGGATCTTGAATGTCGCGGTCACGTTCATCAATGAGCGAAATCAGACTAGGGGTTCCGTAAATATGGCCGTTCAAAATATTTTTTTCCTGATAGTTTCGAAACTACTGATTGAATTGGAATGAAATTCTGCACCTAGCTGAGGAATGATGTATTCAAACTACGTGCGAAATTTTGTCCAGATCGCATCACCAAGACCATAGATACCGTAGAAAATTCTGGCGAATTATCGAAAAAAAATTGGTCAGCCGAAGCACTGACATGAAGTCTGGAGTTTCGCCTAAGTTTGAGAATTTTTTTGACAGCTGCCGAAAATTCCTTCAATTGATTTCTGAAACTGGAAAATGCGAATCTACCTACAAGGTGGATGTACGAGCGCTCAAAAGCTCCTGACTTCACGGCAGTGCTTTTCGTAATTTTTTTTACAGCATTTCTTCAATTGGTTTCTTAAACTGGAAGTTGAAAATCTACGTACGAGTTGGATAAACGAGCGCTCAAGAACTCCTGGCTTCAAGCTCACGGCAGTGCTTTTCATAATTTTTCAGATTGAAATGAAAGCATTTTCATTCTCTCATTTTCTGCGGAAAGCGAGCTGTGACAGGCAGCTGAATAGCGAACTGAAACATGTTATAGTGGAATAATTCCACATTAACCGTTCACTAATAACAATAAGATACATAGATCGTTAAAAATTTCTTGTATGTTGAATTTAATTATATCCACTTTTGGAGAAAGTTAGTCAGAGGACTCTTGCGCAATGACACGGCACTCTAGGATCCCCTATTAGACGTCGCGGCGCCAGAAGGGCGCGGCACCCGTGGTTGTAACATTGCCACTCTAAAAATAGAACCTTTATTTTGTATCGCTAGCAATTCATCCACAAATTTAGTGAATGGTTTTGTGTTGGAATTAATTGTGAAAATGTTGGATTTGAAGGGTAAAGTAGCACTGGTCACCGGCGGAGCCGCTGGTCAAGGAAGAGAATATTGTAAAGAATTATTCAAACAAGGATGTAAGGTGAGTCTGAGTTAGACAATGTATCGATATGAAATTCAGTATGATGGTCACATCGCAATGAGATATTCAATTTAAGAATCAACAGTCCCGATCAAATGGATTCGAATTATTCGACTTTGAAGTATCATGCTGAATAATGAATATTCAAAGTGCATGCATTGTAGATTGAAGGTCCGAATCTTTCCGTATAATGAAATAGTATGTATGGTAAGATTATTATAACAGGAAGCGATGCATAGCACTAAATCCAAGAAAATAGAATAGCCAACAAGGATAAACCAATAGGGCCTCATAAATGTTGAATCCCCATAGAAATTTCCACCCTAACATATTTTCTAATTTTGGTGAATTTTCTCTGGTGACTTTACAAAGGCAGTTAAGTAGTCATATTTTTTGGAAGAAAAAAATTTAGAGGCAAAATAATTGATTCATTCAAAATTATTCATTTTCGATTATTCTTCCACATGTTAGCGATGATATGATCTTTATTAATTTCTTTGATAGAGGTAAATTTTACTTTTAACATTCAATACCTAGTCGTATTCCATATTACTCCATTCATAAATTATTCCCATACATTTTTATTATTAAATTAAAAGAGTAAGTTATTTTAAAATAATGGGTTCTATGGATCACTGTCATCCATATATGAGTAGATCCTGGACAATGATTGTTTTTTTTTTTCAAAGAAAAATAAAGAGAAAATTGTCCGTCGTGATGAATTCATAATAGAAATTCAAAACTTCATAAATTAGGATTAGTTTGATTGTTATCGAGCATCAATGGAATGGGCTTTCCAAATAGTTTTGTTCAATAGTCTGGCCATTACATTACAATGGTTTTTAATTTGTCATTCTATTCGTTTATTTGTCTTTGAGTCTTATAGCCTTTCAGCAGTTGTAGAAATTAAATTTAGTGTCTCATCTTAATTGAGTTGAAATCATCGTTGTAGATGATTTTCACCATTTTTCACAAATATATACTTTCAAAAATAGAATATCAATTTAGCTATATGTTTAAGCGAGTCTGTTGAAAGCCATAGTTGTTGGCGTCACTTACTCTGTAGTTGCTACTAATTATTACTGAAAATTCCCTGAAACTCAAACATAATATCGGTGAGATAAGGTGCAATTATTCAAAGGAATAGGTTATCTACCTCTTGAATAGAATTATTACATTATTATTTCGGAATTGCTATCGAATTCTTGAATATCATTGAATTCTCATTTTCAGGTATCTATATGCGATATAAATACAGACGAAGGAGAAGAATTGCTGCATCAGTTATCTAAAATAGCTAGGGATAGGGTAATATTTTGTCCATGTGATGTCACTGATTATCCTCAGTTCGAAGGTGAGATTGACTAAATCAATTTTTTCACAATGAAGTTATACAAAAATAATATAGTGAACATTTTCGGCAGTCAGATATGATAACCCCATATCCAATCGGTTGCCATATACAATGTGTAAATATATACATATAATGTATTGATTTAAACCCATAACGTACGAAAGGGCCGAACGGTGTGCATTCATGTATCAATGTTTGTTTTATACAGGGTGTTTCCAAATAAGACGTGAACCTTGGAGGACGTCATTGTGTCACTCATTTGCTGTCGTTTGAGCCATATTTATCGATAACAGAAAATCAACAGTTTCCGAGATATTTGAGTTCTTGTGTTTTTTTCAAAAAATTTCTCACCCTTATTAATTTTTCATCAATTTTTTCTACGTTGACCAAATTCGATTATAATTTTGGATTATTTTCATCAGAAAAGGATATTATGTGTATGATGAAAAAAGCAATCCTGTATTAGATGTTGAAAAAAAATTAGTATGATTGGAAAGTTGGTATATGAAGAAATTAAAAATCAATTTCTGATATCAATTTGCCTGCAACTTTCGAATTCCATGATTTATGCATGAAAATATTATTTTAAAAACTTGCCAAATTCCTTCTTTATTTCTCAAAAAAAATTTCGTGAGAATGCAGGCACTAATTTCGATTCAGCAGATTTTGATTCGAAAGGGGATATAAGCCAAGAAAGAAAAGTAACGAATTAAATATTTTTGAGCGCTCGTACTACTTACACTAGGGCTATATCATTTCGTCACGATGTCTGTATTTTTCAAATTTTGAGCCGAAAATGGTCTCAATCGACTATGTTCGACTCACTGATGACGAATCCGTCGGAAAATTCGAGTCTGTCCGTCCGGCCGTCCGGCCGGCCGGCCGTAAGCACGATAACTCTCGAACAAAACAACCTAGAGACTTGAAATTTTCAGTGTGGGTTCAGTTCCCGAATGGCTCGGTTGAGTTCGTTAATGGGCCAAATTCCACCAGGGGTTCCGTAAATATGGCCGTTCAAAGTTTTGTTTCCCTGATTACTTGAAAACTACAGATTTGATCGAAATGAAATTTTGCACTCAAATGGAAAATGAGGTGTTCAAGCTACATGTGAAATTTTGTCCAGATCGCATGACCAGAACCATAGAAACCATAGAAAATTGTAACTTTTGAACGGAAACGCCTAGGGACTTGAAATTTTCAGGATAGGTGTGGATCTCGAATGTCGTGATCACGTTCATCTATGAGCAACATTATACAAGGGGTTCCGTAAATACGGTCGTTTGAAATTTTGTTTTCTCGATAAATTCGAAACTGCGGATTCGATCGAGATGAAATTTTGTATTTCAATCGAGAATGATATATTGAAGCAATATTTTGTCCAGATCGCATGACCAGAACCATAGAAACCATAGAAAATTCTAACTTTTGAACGGAAAGGCCTAGGAACTTGAAATTTTTAGGGTAGGTTTGGATCGCAAATTTCACGGTCACGTTCATCAATGAGCAAAATTAGACTAGGGGTTCCGTGAATATGGCCGTTCAAAATATTTTTTTCCTGATAGTTTCGAAACTACCGATCGGATTGGAATGAAATTATGCACCTAGCTCAGGAATAATGTATTCAAACTACGTGCAAAATTGTGTCCAGATCGCATCACCAAGACCATAGATACCGTGGAAAATTCTAGCGAATTATCGGAAAAAAATTGATCAGCTGAAGCACCGACATGAAGTCTGGAGTTTCGCCTAAGTTTCAGAATTTTTTTGACTGCAGTCAAAAATTCCTTCAATTGATTTCTAAAACTGGAAAATGCGAATCTACCTACAAGGTGCATGTACGAGCGCTCAAAAGCTCCTGCCTTCACGGCAGTGCTTTTCGTAATTTTTTTATTGCAATTAAATTCAAAATTTCATCAGAAAATTCATTCATAAACATAAATTATGTTCGAAATTCCCTCCACCACTCCTCATACAAGCACGTGCCCTCTTTCTAATTTCTTCAGTCCTGAAATTTACTCTCAATCTTCTCGCTGCTCCGTCTATTTTCTCCACAAGTTGTGCACCTGTAAGTATTTCCTTTCATACACTATTTCTTTTAAACTGCCCCAAAAATGGAAATCCTTTCAAAAGATTAGCTATTACTCCCATCCAAACATTAAAGCTAAATCACTATTTTTTATGCCGGACATTCAAATGGTTGTTTATAAAAAAATCTGCTGAAATGAAACTGGTGATTGCATTCTAACGGAAACATTTTTAGGGAATAGAGAAGGAATTTGGCAAGTTTTAAAAAAATTTTCATACATAAATTGTAGAACTCGAAAGTTGCAGGCAAATTTATATAAGAAATTTTTTTTTATTTTCTTCATATACCAACTTTCAAATCTAATTCTTTTTCAACATTCAATACAGGATAGTATTCCTTTATTCATACTCATCATATCCTTTTCTGATGAAAATGTTCCAAGCTTATAATCAAACTTGGTCAACTTGGAAAAAATTGACGAAAAATGAAGTGAGGTGAGAAATTTCTTAAAAACACAAGAACTCAAATATCTCGGGAACTTTTGATTTTTGGTTATAAATAAATATGACTCAAACGACAGCAAATGAGTCATACTAACACGTCTAATTTGGAAACACCCTGTATTGTTGGAAATTTTTTCGTCGTATACCTTTACGTGAGCCTTACATTCGTTATTATTTTCATGTAAAGTATTTATATTTTTACAATTTACAATAAACAATGCCCAACTTTTCATCGTGGAAAATGATGGATCGAAAGCTGGAACTTCGCGATCTTGTGGTGAATATACCTACAAGAAAATTTGCACACATACCCTCCAAACTTTATATTCCCGAGGATTAATAAATTCGGCTCATTTGCTACAAGTTTTCGCGAAGTTGAACAAATTATTTCCCAAAGGGGTCGTAGCACAAGCTTGTTTCGTAGTTCATTGAATTTTAACGTGTTCTTCCAGAGGCTTTCCAAACAACGATATCCAAACTAGGGGGAGTGGATATCGTAGTGAACAACGCATCAATAATGAACGACCGACTTTGGGAATTAGAAGTTGATGTTAATTTGGTAAGTTAAATACTTATCTTTAACTAGTATACCGTATCTGCATGTACGAGTTGTACCATGTGTATAAATTATACATTGTGGAAAAGCCAAATGAAATAAAATTAATTATCTAGGTTACTATACCTACATGTTTATAGAAACTCCCGGAACACGTCAAATTTAAATTTTGAATTGTCATTATTTTTCGTTAAAACGCGAACTCCCAAGACAGGTACAACCTCCAATTTTTCAGATAGGAAGTATAGGCTTGTGACACAACTTGTGAAAGGTTGCCTCATTCTCTATTCAGAAATGTTATCATTTTTATGTTTATTGCAAAAATAAAAAAAAGGAAAAAAAAACTTGTGAGTAGCGAAATTTGGTACAATATCAAAAACTAAAATGTAATGGAGAATGTAGCAGAAGATTTATGAATGATAATGAAGTAGATGTTCAAAGTGTTCACCGCTAACGCCTTGGCAACAACCTAACCTGAAATAAAAATTTCTTCCAACATTATTCAACATCTCAGAAGTGATCGACCTAATCGCAAGCATTCTTCGATCTTTTAGAATTTAGATCATTAAAATCAAGGGGTTTATTTTTGTACAAAATTTTCTTCACATATTCCCATAAAAAGAAATCTAATATGTTAAGATCTGGCGCTGGCTTTTCGATCGTTCATCCCCTTCCTATCCACTGATTTGCAAATATTGCGTCAAGGTACTGCCTGACATGGTGATGTTTAATTTCATTGTCAGTGTTGAGTTCAATGGATTCTTGAAGATTTAATTTTGCACAAGCGCTTGCAGATGATTTAATCATAATTCTTCATCCCAATCATCATAAATTTGAAGGAATTTCCTCGATGAATGTGTCAAAAATATTCAAAATGCCTATTATCTCGAAAGCTGTTATATTTTTACTGAGATAAAATTCTTATATTCTGAACGGTCATGGCCTAGTTTATAACTAGTTCGAATATTGTACTAAGGTTTACCGGACATCCTGTATATATTTTTGTTTCTCAAATTATGTTGTTTTGTGTTACATATTTCATATATATTTTTCGGTTTTTGGCATCTTTGTTGAGAATGCATTTCACGTGTATAATGTATTTTTTCGATTTCTGTCGGATTTTGAGTAAAGCACTCTGAGCAATAATCCTGGCTGCGCCACTTCAGAAGTCTTTCAATAATTCGGATTATTTTTCTCTAGAATGGTGTTATTCGAGGACTACTTCTTGCATATCGATTCATGGGAAAAGACAGAGGCGGTGCAGGAGGTGTCGTTGTAAATGTAGGTTCTAGCAGCTGCGTCAACCATTTAGTGTCTTTACCTGTGTTCACTGCTACCAAACACGCTGTAGCGGCTCTCACAAGATCTTATGGTGATTCATATCATGAAAAACTAACTGGAGTGAAAGTTGTAGCAATATGTGCGCCGCCCTCTGATACAGTATTAACAGAAGATCCCAGGAAGAGAATCATCAGTGGTGAATATGAGCTAGCCTGGCAGAGGGATATCACTAATATCGCCCCAACAAAGTGAGTAGTGTTTATTTTTAGATTTATCATTTCCAATAATAAGGAGTTCGTGGAAAAAATCTCCACCTAAATTTTCACCATTTGTGTTCTGGGTGGTATAATCTGATTATAAAATTAAAAGAATCTGTCCAACGTCCGCACCTATTCCTGGAAACTATAAAAGCAGATTTCATAAAATTTCGTACAGGAATCAGTCACCATCTGGCATCGATCCTCCTAGAATCCTAGATCGAGAATCCGCTCCGTGAAGTGAAAAAAACTAGGGTTCAAGTTTGAAAAAAATATTTGCAGAAAAAATATCCAATAAAGAATCATGAAACTTGTAATATGTTTCGATATAATGTTACGCTGTCGAGTATTTCGCATATTTGTCTTCAGATTCTTGCTACAGAGGTGTAGGTAAGCATCACAAAGCTCCTAGAACTTTTCCATAAAATGTTATCATTTTTTCGGCACTTAACGTATGCTGCGACGAAGTGATGAGGGGTCTATGGAGAATCCATATTATCATATTATTATCAATAAGCTTATATGAGAAATTCCTACAAGATATAATCGAATAAAATCTTACCACACATATTATGGAAAATTTTTCAAATAATTTATTCTTCCCTTTACATTTTGCTCACTTTAAAAGGAAACTTTTCCAATGATTCAATGTTGGATAGTTTTTCCGCAATGACATTTTTGAGCGCTCGTACTACTTACACGAGGGCTATATCATTTCGTCACGATGTCTGTATTTTTCGAATTTTGAGCCGAAAATGGTCTCAATCGACTATGTTCGACTCACTGATGACGAATCCGTCGGAAAATTCGAGTCTGTCCGTCCGGCCGTCCGTCCGTCCGTCCGGCCGGCCGTCAGCACGATAACTCTCGAACGGAATAACCTAGAGACTTGAAATTTTCAGTGTGGGTTCAGTTCCCGAATGGCTCGGTTAAGTTCGTTAATGGGCCAAATCCCACCAGGGGTTCCGTAAATATGGCTGTTCAAAGTTTTGTTTCCCTGATTACTTGAAAACTACAGATTTGATCGAGATGAAATTTTGCACTCTAATGGAAAATGAGGTGTTCAAGCTACATGTGAAATTTTGTCCAGATCGCATGACCAGAACCATAGAAACCATAGAAAATTGTAACTTTTGAACGAAAAGGCGTAGGGACTTGAAATTTTCAGGATAGGTGTGAATCTTGAATGTCGTGATGACGTTCATCTATGAGCAACATTATACAAGGGGTTCCGTAAATACGGTCGTTTGAAATTTTGTTTTCTCGATAAATTCGAAACTACGGATTCGATCGAGATGAAATTTTGTATTTTAATCGAGAATGATATATTGAAGCAATATTTTGTCCAGATCGCATGACCAGAACCATAGAAACCATAGAAAATTCTAACTTTTGAACGGAAAGGCCTAGGAACTTGAAATTTTCAGGGTGGGTTTGGATCACAAATTTCACGGTCACGTTCATCAATGAGCAAAATTAGACTAGGGGTTCCGTAAATATGGCCGTTCAAGATATTTTTTTCCTGATAGTTTCGAAACTACTGATCGGATTGGAATGAAATTATGCACCTAGCTCAGGAATAATGTATTCAAACTACGTGCAAAATTTTGTCCAGATCGCACCACCAAGACCATAGATACCGTAGAAAATTCTAGCGAATTATCGAAAAAAAATTGGTCACCTAAAGCACTGACATGAAGTCTGGAGTTTCGCCTAAGTTTCAGATTTTTTGTGACAGCTGTCGAAAATTTCCTCAATTGGTTTCCAAAACTGGAAAATGCGAATTTACCTACAAGGTGCATGTACGAGCGCTCAAAAGCTCCTGCCTTCACGGCAGTGCTTTTCGTAATTTTTTATATTCATCTTTAAGCCTTCAACATTTTTTTTGGTTAGGTACATTGAAATATAATCTATAGCATAGAGGCGACGTTGTGATGCGAAAATAATACCCATTTGTTTAAAATTTGCAGCGCTTTTTTACTACTGATCAATCATCAGGATAGAAACAATTGGATTTCGGACATGTGTTTTTATAAATTAGCCCATTTGCGTTTTGGGTCGCAATGAATCAGTTCATTTTCAGTTCTAAATTGAATTTTCTTATTTCAGATCAGACTACCTAGCGCGGGCTTTAGCTGAAATAATACAAAAAGTTCCTAGCGGTACGAGTTGGCTGGTTGAAGGTACCAATCCACCAAAAGAAATCAAAGTGTTTCTGTAAGGAGAAAATGAAATCAGACTGATATTCAACATATTTGCCAAGCGTCGAAACCAATATTTTATACATGAGGAGATACAACATTGCGATGAATGTTTTGGACTGTTTTATACAAAATGCTTTAAGGAGGTACAAATGAAGAAAATACCGAAAAAAAATTGAATGAACTGTATGAACGGTAATTTCGAATAATGAACCTGAAGTGTCCAGTAGTTCTTCATCTCAGAATGTGAGAAGATTCTGCATTTGAATAATAGTGAAATTATAAGCTTTATTTTGTGTTTGGATAAAGGTGCATGTGATATTCGATGAATTTGCGGAAATATTCATATCTATTTGCATGACCAGTGAAAAATTGAGACCTTTTTACACATTCTCTAAAATAATGAAAGAAATAAGGATAGAGGGGTTGTTCCCTCAATTAAAAATAAATATCGAATATTCATTTTTCACTAAGAGTCATTTAATAAATCCACTTATAAATTGCAATTTTTGCTTGCTGGTTTTCAATGCAAAATTTGGGCTAATCGAAATTGCTTCCGCTTAAGTTATGTTTGGAAATGAAGATATTTATCGATAAAATTTTACTATAGAATAGGTGATGAACGATTAATGAATATTTTTTTGCCTTGTTCAAAATGATAAGTTCTTAAAACTAGTTATCTGATGATAATTACAAGTGTATTAATTATGCAACAAAATTTATATCAAAAAGAATATTTCTTTTATTTGATGAACATTTTTATTGTTGGAGATATTGTTAATTTTTTATAATTCCATTTTAGATAAAGTGCAAATCTTGATACTGATTAAACATCCAATTCCTCGGAATCATTGTTTTCTCTTCGCACATAATATTGTGAGAGTATTTCCAGTATTTCCACTTATTTATCCTATTTCAAAGCAAACTACTGTCTATATTTCAGGTAAGTACTACTCCCCTTCCCAGTGTTTGGCAATATTTCCCCAACACCCTGTGTGAAGATAGAATTGTCATATTATATTAATCATATTATATTAATGTGATTATTGAAGAAACATCGAAAACCAGACATAAATCAATATCTGTATCTGTTTAAATGAAAGTATCAAATTGGAAAATGAATAAGATCATGAATAAAACCTTGAAAACTCCAAACAAACAGGACATTATGTCATCGTCCAGTTACTCATCAGTACAGTGTAGTTTGTTCAAGATACGATAGGTTGTGATATGAAATGCGAGCATAAACAACAATCCTGAATAAGTGCAATAAAGGTAGGTAAATGATATACTGCCACTGAATGACTTGGGAAAATTTTCTTTTACAAGAAAATCTTTCGTAAGACAAGAAAGGAATAATATAATTCTCTCTTTCCGCAACAGAATTTTTGTGGCGACGTTCAGTTTTTCAGTAGAATTGGATAATAGTGACGCTGAACAGACTTTAGATAAACATTCTCAAATTAATTAATAACATATTCCTCACCATAAATTTATTTTTAACTTCCAAAAATTAATAACGAATCTCAATTTCAATGCAAAGGAAGCTTGTTGTGAACCTTTGAATAATTGTTTATTGAAAAATCAATTAAATGAAACTCTGACAAGAATCACTTAAAATTCCAATCATTTGAGAAATATTATATCCCAAACTCAATTGAAATGCCCATGCTGCTGCGATTTATATTGGTACATATGAAGAGGATGAGAATAACTCTTGTGTTAAATCATACAATATGAATATAACTGGTACTCTGCAAGTATAATGACTTTATAGGTAATAATGTTATTATTTTCAGATGTTTGCGGTTTTCATCCTCCTATTCATTTTGATAATATTGGTGTATTTTGTGGCTGTCAAACCATTCAATTACTGGAAGGAAAGAGATGTGAAAACAGGAAGAGTTATACCTGTATTTGGAAATAATTTCAATGTAGTCTTCGGTTTAGAAAGCTTCATAGATCAAATTAAGAGAATATATAACTTGTTTCCAAATGAAAGGTGAGGCGATCAAAAAATAATTCCGGACAAAAAAATTATTGCAATTTGATTTTTTTTTGTATGGAAATAATAACAGATAATTTCTTATGCAAGTAGCACTCCGCGAGTTTCTACAAAAGGAAACAGTTTCATCGAACAAATGAACATGCATGCCATGAGTTAGATTTCGAGAATCTTAAATCGAATGAAACAAAATTCTAAATGGTTCAGATGAGTTCTGAGTAGCGCTCGGCGAGTTCTACAAAAAGTTTATAGAAAATAGATGTTGCAAAAAGCAATGCGAATATCGCGAATCACTGATAATCACTCTTTTTCGTTTCGAAGGTATTATGGAATATATCAATTTTCAACACCAGCATTGGTCATTCGAACTCCAGGTATAATAAAGATGTTGTGCGTGAAGGATTTCGATCATTTTCTCAACCGACAGAACTTCGCAGCAGAAGGCTCTGATGTATTATTCTCCAAGAATCTGATTAACCTCAAAGGTATCCTTTTATATTTATAATTATCAGTTCATATTCTCAACTCAAATCATGCATATTCACCATTCCAGGGCGATTTTTTGAGCGCTCGTTCTACTTACACAAGGGCTATATCATTTCGTCACGATATTTTCAGAATTTTGAGGTTCGACTCACTGATGATGACGAATCCGTCGAAAAATTCATGTCTGTCCGTCCAGCCGTTCGTCCGTATACACGATAACTTTCGCACGGATCGACCTAGAAACTTGAAATTTTCAGGGTAGGTTCGAATCTCGAATGCCGCGGTTATGTTCGTTATTGGGCAAAATTCAATCAGGGGTTCCGTAAATATGATCGTTTAAAATTTAGTTTTCTCGATCATTTCAAAACCATGGATTCGATCGTGACGAAATTTTGTATTTCAATGGAGAATGATATATTCAAGCTACATTCTTTCCAGATCGTATAACCAAAACATTTCAAATTCTTATATTTCTGTAACAGCTATATTCGCCATAATTGAAAAAGAGCTGCTGTTATTTTTTTGACAGCTGAAAATTTTTTCAATTGATTTCTAGAACTGGAAAATGCGGATCTACCTTCAAGGCAAGGGCAGATTTAATGGGGGGGATCATGGGGGTACGGGGGCAAACAGTCAAGATTGAAAGTGAAGCGAATTTCTGGTTATATTATTTGTCTCTATCGGGTTTCCACGGTTCTCTTTCATTAACTATTTGCCTTCATAAAGAAAAAAGACATCAGCGAAGCTCCATTTATTCACCGAAATTGATGAAAAAAAAATTATAAATCAATGAGGCTTCTGCTCAAATAAAAGGAAAGAGGGAAGTGAATCTCTCTGGCGTAGGCCGACCACCAACAAATAAAAGGTATGAGATGAGATAGGCGAACTTCTAATATCGATTTTTAATGAAAATACATTGGTGGGTGCGTGCACATTTAGTGTTTTAAGCTTTGTCAGTCTGAATGTTCTATAATTAGCCATATCTTTTTACCTCTTCGAAATAGTTCGGAATCCTGATAATTATATATGTAAATCTAAGATCATTATCGCCTTCTGGCACAATTCATCACTATTTAGTTTATTAAGTGTAGTATACTTCTTACCAATGTCGCAAATAAGAGCAGTCCACCTTTTTTGTGATGCAATACAAAACAACACAAATATTCAAGACAGTTGGGTTATGATATCCAAATAAGCCTGGCTTCAAATATAAAGCAGGCGAATTTGACCGCTTAAATTTAAGCGAGCTAAAAGACGCTTCCGTAGCTTACAAAACCTGATAGTCAAGCGAACTTATACGGTATAAAGCGAATACGGGTATAAAAAAATTATAAAAAGCACTGCCGTGAAGGCAGGAGCTTTTGAGCGCTCGTACATGCACCTTGTAGGTAGATTCGCATTCTCCAGTTTTAGAAACCAATTGGAAAGATTTTGACAGCTGTCAAAGAAAATTTCAAACCAACGCGAAAATCCAGACTTCACGTCAGTGCTTTGGTGACCATTTTCTTTTACGATAATTCGCTAGAATTTTCTACGGTATCTATGGTCTTGGTAATGCGATCTGGACAAAATTATACATTATTCTTCATGTATGTGCGGAATTTCATTCCAATCCGATCAGTAGTTTCGAAACTATCAGGAAAAAAATATCTTGAACGGCCATATTTACGGAACCCCTAGTCTAATTTGGCTCATTGATGAAAGTGATCGCGAAATTCGCGGTCCGAACCTATCCTGAAAATTTCAAGTCCCTAGGCCTTTTCGTTCGAAACTTATGATTTTCTATGGTCACTGGTTCTGATCATACAATCTGGAAAAAATGTAGCTCGAATATATCATTCCCAATTTAAATACAAAATTTCGTCAGGATCGAATCCATAGTTTTGAAATTATCAAGAAAAACGAATTTCAAACGGCCATATTCAGGGATCCCCTAGTCTAATTTTGCTCATTAATTAACGTGAGCGCGAAATTCGCGATCCGAACCTATCCTCAAAATTTCGAGTCCCTATGCCTTTTCGTTCGAAAGTTATAATTTTCTATGGTTTCTATGGTCCTGATCATGCGATCTGGAAAAAATGTAGCTCGAAAATATCATTCTCAATTCAAATACAAAATTTCGTCACGATCAAATCCATAATTTTGAAATCATCAAGAAAACTGAATTTCAAACGGCCATATTTACGGAACCCCTAGTCTAATTTTGCTCATTGATACACGTGAACGCTACATTCACGATCCACACCTATCCTGAAAATTTCAAGTCCCTAGGCCTATCCATTACAAAGTTATAATTTTCTATGGTTTGTATGGTTCTGGTGATGCGAGCTGGACAAAATTCTGCATGTAGCTTGAGTACGTAATTATCCATCTGAGTGCAAAATTTCACCTCGATCGAATCAGTAGTTTCGAAGTAATCAGAAAAACAAAATTTCGAGCGGCCATATTTACGGAACCCCTGGGCGAATTTTGCCCAATAACGAACTCAACTGCGGCATTTGCGATTGGAACCTACCCTGAAAATTTCAAGTTTCTAGGACATTCCGTTCGAGAGTTATCGTGTATACGGACGGACGGACAGACTTGAATTTTTCGACGGATTCGTCATCAGTGAGTCGAACTTAGTCGTTTTAGACCATTTTCAGCTCAAAATTCGAAAAATACAGACATCGTGACGAAATGATATAGCCCTCGTGTAAGTAGTACGAGCGCTCAAAAATTATAAAAAGCACTGCCGTGAAGTCAAGAGCTTTTGGGCGCTCGTTCATTAACCTTGTAGGTAGATTCGCCATTTCCATTTTTAGAGACCAATGAAAGAAATTTCTGTAAGCTATCAAAAAAATTTTCAAACTTAGGCGAAACTCCAGACTTCACTTCAGTGCTTTAGGTGAACAATTGTTTTTTTCGATAATTCGCTAGAATTTCCTACGTTATCTATGGTCTTGGTAATGCGATCTGGACAAAATTTAACACTTAGTTTGAATATATTATTCTTCATCTATGTGCCAAATCTCATTCCAATCCAATCAATCACTGGCGGATCCAAGGGGGGGCACGGGGGCAACAATCATAATGGCTTCTCTTCCTTTTATTGACTGTATAGTTTTGTGTTCGAATGATTTCAGGACAATCATGGAAAGATATGAGATCTACCCTCAGCCCTACCTTCACGAGCAGCAAAATGAAAGCAATGTTCGTACTCATTTGTAATAATGCAAAATTATTCACCGATTATTTTTCGGAAAAGCAAGATGATATCACGGAGGTTGAATTCAAAGATGCCATATCTAGATTTACGACTGATGTTATAGCGAGTGCAGCCTTTGGAATTCAAGTGGACTCTCTTAAAGATAGAAATAACACTTTCTTCAAGATGGGTAGAGAAGGCATCAATTTTGGCAGCATCAGACTCAAAATCGCATTTTGTCTGTATCAGTTATCCCCAAGACTTGCCTCGGTAAGTATTTATTTTTATTGGTGGAGATACTTTGATATAAGATTTTCTGTTTATGTCCACACCACACGGAATCATTCTTTGCCTTTATATGTTTTGTTCAAAATAGATATTTTGAAAATTCTATTACATTACCTACTTGAAATTATATAAAATTTTCCATAATGACCAACATATATCTCCTTGGAAATGAATGTATGTCTTCATTTCCAATAAATCAGATACAGACAGGATAAATCATATTCGAACAGTCTCTGTTCGAATATGATTAACAGTAGAATCCGTTTATTATGACTCCGGCTATACGGGCTATATTGACTAACCGCTTAATATGAAGCAATTGCAGAGTTTAGTTTGGTTTTAATATAAACTCCTTACAACAGTGTTCGGATTTAATGACTTCGCTTATAATGACATGTCGTTTACTATGACACGATTCCTGAGACAATGACAAGATTCCAAGAAAAATTTTCCGGTTATAGTGACCCCCTGATCATTTTTTTGAGCCACCATACTTGTACCGACATTACTTGTTTCATTTTTAAGTCTAGTCGATACCGTTGAGTGCTATGTCTACGTTGCATAATGTTGTTAGAAGCTTGTTTTATAAATTAAAAAAAAAACTGAACAAAAACAAAAAAAAAATAATTGATTTTTTTTTTAAGGAAAAATTTTTATATTTCAATTTCCTTCTAGTAGAAGCTGATATTCATTTATTTTTTCAATGAAAGAAACGTACGTATAATGTATTTGGCTTTTTTCTCTCACAAATTAAATCGACAAAAACATACCATCAATTTTGCTGAAATTCTTCTTATGTGACGTCCGGATAGTATGACGTGTTTTTCATTTCCCTTCAATGTCACTATAAGCGGATTCTACTGTATCTGCAAAAACTGATGGAATGAGAAATAAAAAATTTATAAAAGCGCTGCCGTGAAGTCAGGAGCTTTTGAGCGCTCGTATATCCACCTTGTTGGTAGATTCGCATTTTCCAGTTTTAGAAATCAATTGAAGGAATTTTCGACAGCTGTCATAAAAATTCTCGAACTTGGGCGAAACTCCAGACTTCATGTCAGTGCTTCAGCTGACCAATTTTTTTTCGATAATTCGCTAGAATTTTCTACGGTATTTATGGTTATGGTCTTGGTGATGCGATCTGGACAAAATTTCGCACGTAGTTTGGATATATTATTCCTCATCTATGTGCGAAATCTCATTCCAATCCAATCAATAGTTTCGAAACTATCGGGAAAAAAAATTTGAACGGTCATATTTACGGAACCCCTAGTCTAATTTTGCTCATTGATGAACGTGACCGCGACATTCGCGATCAAAACCTACCCTGAAAATTTCAAGTTTCTAGGCCTTTCCCTTCGGAAGTTATAATTTCCTATGGTTCCTATGGTTCTGGTCATGCGATCTGGACAAAATGTTGCTTTAATATATCATTCTCGATTGAAATACAATTTTTTTCTCGATCGAATCCGTAGTTTCGAAATGATCGAGAAAACAAAATTTCAAACGAACATATTTACGGAACACCTAGTATAATTCTGCTCATTGATAAACGTGAACGCGACATTTCCGATCCACACCTATCCTGAAAATTTCCCTACGCCTTTCCGTTCGAAAGTTATAATTTTCTATGGTTTCTATGGTTCTGGTCATGCTATCTGGAGAAATGTAGTTTGAATATATGTATCACTCTCCATTAGTATACAAAATTCCGTCACGATCGAATCTGTAGTTTTGAAATTATCAAGAAAACTAAATTTCAAACGACCATATTTACGGAACTCCTTGTATAATTTTGCTCATAGATGAACGTGATCACGACATTCGAGATCCACACCTATCCTGAAAATTTCACGTCCCTTGGCGTTTCCGTTCAAAAGTTTCAATTTTCTATGGTTTCTATGGTTCTGGGGTTGCGATCTGGGTAAAATTTCACATGTAGCTCGACCACCTCATTCTCCATTCGAGTGCAAAATTTCATCTCGATCAAATCTGTAGTTTCTAAGTAATCAGGAGAACAACATTTTAAACGGTCATATTTACGGAACCCCTGTTGGAATTTGGCCCATTAACAAACTCAACCGAGGCATTCGGGAACTGAACCCACAGTGAAAATTTCAAGTCTCTAGGTTGTTCCGTTCGAGAGCTATCGTGCTTACGGCCGGACGGACGGACAGACTCGAACGGATTCGTCATCAGTGATTAGACCTATTATCAACATAACAGTAAACATAACATAACATAACAGTAAAGTAAAGTGGATTCATAATCCGAACACTAATTTGGTTTTTATCGATCTGCAGATTTTGAAGATACCAATTATTGCAACAAATGTTCAAGACTTCTTCATACGTTTAGTGAAAGACACTTTAAAAATGAGAGAAGAACAGAGCATCAAACGTCCTGATGTCTTAGGATTACTTCTAGAAGCTAGAAAAGGACAGTTGAATACAAAAGAACCAGAAGAAGAAGATGGTGGTTTTGCAGTTGTCGAGGAACAATTGGAAATGAATACTTTGAATTGTGATTTAACTGATTTAGATATCGCTGCCCAAGCCTTCATATTCTTTCTTGCCGGGTTCGAAGGAGTTGCTACACTTATTTGTCTCACCGTTTACGAATTGGCTACAAATCCCGACGTTCAGAAAAGACTGATGGATGAAATTGATGAAAATTGGCCAGAAGACGAGAAACCTTCTTATAACAAAGTGATGAGTATGACGTATTTGGATATGGTGGTTTCTGGTAAGTTTTGAAATGTCTCCGGAAATATTCAGGTTCCTGCGGAAGTGACCTCACCTTGGATTTCTCAAATGGAACAATCTGGATTTCATTGAATTTTGAGATTTCTCTCAGGATTCTGATTCAGAAATGAATAAGAATTAGGGCTTATTTGATTTTTCTATTTTCAATGTTCCTCATTCGCTTTTTGGACCCACATTCTTGGGCACTCTGTAAATCATTCAGTAATGTGAAGGCGATTAGTGATCCATTCAGTCTTCAATTATAATAATCCAGTCACTGCATGTCACTAAAAATGTTGATTCGCTTGACATATTAATGTTTGACAGGCTGCAAGGTCACTAATTCTAGAAAAAATTGAACTCAAAACGGTTCATTTTGGGGTACCTATGGTGTAGGAATTATACATGAATTTGAATCAGAATCATGAGAGGAGACTGAAAATTTAAAGAAAACCACGCTGCCCTATCGAAAATAACGAAGGTAACGACACACGAAGTATCGTAGAAACTGAAATATTTTGCTTGAATCATCAAGGTTTACTTCGCCATCTCTACAAATCTTGATGGTCACAGTTCGCTAAATAGGTACTTAAAGGAAATTAATTTACTTTCTGAATAAGTTTGGGAAACTATAATGAAGAATTTCGTATGAAATGAAAGGTTCCAATTATCAATGGAGGTGAAATTCTTCGTTGTAATGAATTATCATGTTGGATTCAGGTTTCACAAGAATAGGGCCCGCACTAAATAAATCAAACAAATTCTTTATTTTCAACTAATTTCAGAGATGATTTTTTCTATTGAATTAACTATTGTTGGGCGAAGGCGCATTCGAATTTAAAAACACCGTTCATCCTCATCATCCGATCGTTTGACTCAATCATCTGAAAGAAAAAAAACAAAATGTTCGAGCGTTTTATACAGTCGAAACACAGCAGAAGAACATGAAACGGCAGGGCCCGCTCTAAAGGGGCGGAAAATATTGGAGGGCGACATTTTCTACTTTTTTCTCGTTTATCGCCTTCCATGTTGGCGTTCATGGCGGTAATTGCATGTAATAATTTCGTACGATTTCTTGTCCCAAAACGTGCGTGAAACTCTCTCCATCTAAATGGTCCTTAAGGCAGTGTTGGAAATTTCTCAGATTCACGGGTAACCTTGATTTCGAAATCCTCGGCCCTGGTGAATATTTAATATAGAGGATTTTTGGAATTTTGTCTTAATTTGATAAGTTCTAGCAGCTGTCGAAAAAGCCTCACCGTTGAAAACACCCTGTATAAATGTTCGACCATTTGCGTTTTCGGGTTGCATTTTGAGTGATTTTTTGAAATCGTTAAAATGTCTAACATCCGAATTTAATCTATTATTTCTTGTTATTTTCTGAGATTGTCCACATACATAGGTAATATATGGTTTACTTTAAACGTAACTTCATAAAAAATAATCAAGCGATCCTATCAATGCATAATATAGGTATATATAAGTTTCTAATTTTCATACGAAAAGCTAGTGAATTTTTAAACAACAAGAAAATTTTCTGTTTTTCAGAGGCGTTGAGGAAATGGCCAAACGGTATAGTCACCGACAGAGTTGTTACGAAGGAATATACAATCCAACCAGAACTCCCTGGAGAAAAGCCATTAAAACTTGAAGAGGGCACCTTATTGGTGATTCCTATTCTAGGATTGCATTACGATCCTCAATATTTCCCGAATCCTGAAAAATTTGACCCCGAACGGTTCTCTCCAGAGAACAAGAACAAGATCGATCCTTACACGTATATTCCATTTGGAATTGGTCCAAGGAATTGCATTGGTTCAAGATTCGCCCTCATGGAAGTAAAAGCTCTACTTTTCTACCTTTTCCGTCATTTTGAGGTAGTACCGATTGAAAAAACTCAGATACCTATCAAATTCAACAAAAACGCTTTCGGTTTCATTCCCGAGAATGGCTTCCACTTTGGATTGAAAAAAAGGTCATAATTATTTGAGAGATAAATAAATATTTTTTCTATTTATCATTATATTGTGGTGTAAATAATGTTTGTCAGTAGGTACCTTTATTATTTTAGGTATATAATCAAACCATGTATGTATTGTAATGAGTATATGGATATAGAAATGGAAATAACAAATATTAATATATGTCTACGCTTCAAGACAATAAAAGTATCTTCACACTATGTGTTAAAATCAATAAATCTCATTGGGTTTTAGTAATCTCCTGAACTATATTGTTTTTTCACTACATCCACGATTCCAAAATTATGTAGACTCCGTAAAAGAGATAGTGAATATTAAAATATGTAGTTCAACTCATCAAAAGTGATTGGTCATCTTCGAGTTTTCCTTTTATTCACCACACTATAAACAGGGCCGCGCCGCCCTCATGGGCAGGATGGGCAAGGCCCAGGGGCGCCGAGCCTTCAGGGGCGCCACAGGCGCCCTTATCTTATTACATAAAAATGTCTATCATTCATGAATCATATTCCTGGAATCAATTTTACACTATTCTATAAAATTAAAAAAAAAAAATATATATATATATATATATATTATTATTATTGATTTAATAGATGTACAATTAAAGAAGAACCACAGTAAGCAAAAATGCGTCCACGCCAGGCCAGGTCAATACGATACTTTACTCGTTGTCGTTGAGATTGAAAACGCGTGGATACTGGATACATTGATAAACTCGTGCCTTATTCACTAGTTCCCAGAACATATAAAGAATATACAAATGAATACAGACAAAAATATGCCTCAGTATATTGGTGATAAAATACAAAATGAGCTAATTCACCTTATAGGAGAGCATATCAGATCTGAAATTTTGAACAAGGCGATAGCCGCCGAGAAGAGCAGATATCTGTTTGCTAGATTTGTGCGGTTGAATCATAACAGCTTCTCCATAACGAGATTTTTTTTAAATTTTATCCAATACCGATATAACAGGTTCAGGTTAGTAAACTTTTCGTTGGTGATATTTGAAGAATACGAGCTTAAATTGAATGATCTTCGTGGTCAGGGTTATGACAATGGTGCCAATATGCGAGGAAAACACATCGGTCTGCAAAAAAATTCTTGATTTGAGTTTTAGATCATTTTTTTGTCATGCGATCTAGACAAAATTTTACATGTTGCTTGAACACGTCATTTTTCAATTGAGTGCAATTTCATCTCGATTGAATCCGCAGTTTCGAAGTAATCAGGAGAACAAAATTTCGGACTGTCATATTTACGGAACCCCTGTTGGAGTTCTGCCCATTAACGAACTAAACTGCGGCGTTCGGAAACTGAACCCATACTGAAAATTTCAAGTCTCTAGGTCGTACCGTTCGAAAGTTATCGTGCTTACGGCCGGACGGAAAGACTTGAATTTTTCGACGGATCCGTCATCAGTGAATCGAACCTTGTCGATTGAGACCATTTTCGGCTCAAAATAAGAAAAATCGTGACAAAATGATAAAGCCCTCGTGTAAGTAGAACGAGCGCTCAAAAAACGTTGGAGTCTGTACAATAATGGATGTAAATTCAATTTCTCAATTCCATTATACAGGGTGTTTCCGAATTCGACGTGAACCTTGGAGGAAGTGTTAGTCCCTCTTTGCTGTCGTTTGAGCCATATGTATTGATATCCAAAAATCAACAGTTTACGAGTAATTTGAGTTCTCGTATTTTTTTAAAAATTACTGACCTTATTTCATTTTTCGTCAATTTTTTCTACGTTGAACAAGTTTGATTATAATTTCGGATTATTTTTATCAGAGAAGGGTATAATATGTATAAAAAAGCGAAAATATGCTGTAATATATGTTGAAAAAGAATTCGTCTGATTTAAAAGTTGGTATATGAAGAAACAAATAGTCAATTTCTAGTATCAATTCGCCCACAATTTCGAATTCCACAATTCATGTATGACAAAGTTATTTGAAAAACTTCCCAATTCCTTCTTTAATTCCTAAAAAAGTTTTCGTTACAAAGCAGGCACTAGTTTCTTTTCAGCAGATTTTTTTATGAACAACCTTTTGAAAGTCCTGCATAAAAAATAGTGTTTTGGCGTTAAGCTTTGGATGGGAGCAAGAGCTAATCTTTTGATAGGTCCTCACTATTTACCTGACAACTGAGATGGAGAAAATTATACAACTTCTCTGATGAAAATAATTCGAAAATTGACGAAAAATGAAGTGAGGTGAGTAATTTTTCGAAAAACACAAAAACTGAAATAACTCTTAAACTGTTGAATTTTGGATATCAATAAATATGGCTCGAATTACAACAAATGAGTTATACCACCACGTCCTCCAAGGTTCAGTTCGAATTTGGAAACACCCTGTTTACGTTTCAATTTAAATGGAGAAAATTATACAACTTCTCTGATGAAAATAATTCAAAAATTGACGAAAAATGAAGTGAGGTGAGTAATTTTTCGAAAAACACAAAAACTGAAATAACTCTTAAACTGTTGAATTTTGGATATCAATAAATATGGCTCGAATTACAACAAATGAGTTATACCACCACGTCCTCCAAGGTTCAGTTCGAATTTGGAAACACCCTGTTTACGTTTCAATTTAAATGGAGAAAATTATACAACTTCTCTGATGAAAATAATTCAAAAATTGACGAAAAATGAAGTGAGGTGAGTAATTTTTCGAAAAACACAAAAACTGAAATAACTCTTAAACTGTTGAATTTTGTATATCAATAAATATGGCTCGAATGACAACAAATGAGTTATACCACCACGTCCTCCAAGGTTCAGTTCGAATTTGGAAACACCCTGTTTACGTTTCAATTTGAGTCAACATAAGAAATAACATGAAGGGGCGCAATTATATTATTCGCCCAGGGGCGCATCCTGGGCTAGGCGCGGCCCTGACTATAAAGTTCAAACTCGAAAACGAATCGGCATAATTATTTCAATACATTATGAGCGCTAGTTCTACTTACACGAGGGCTATACCTCTATTTCGTCACGATGTGCGTATCTTGAATTTTCAGCAGAAAATGGTCTTAATTGACAAGGTTCGACTCACTGATGACGAATCCGTCGAAAAATTAAAGTCTGTTCGTCCGGTCGTAAGCACGATAACTTTCGAACAGAACGACCTAGAGACTTGAAATTTTCCATGTTCCGTTCACAAATGTCGTAGTTGAGTTCGTTAATGGGCAGAATTCCACCAGGGGTTCCGTAAATATAGGCGTTCGAAATGTTGTTCTTCTGATTATGTATTTCGAAACTACTGATTCGATCGAGATGAATTTGGCACTCAGACGGAGAATGAAGCTACACTTAAATTACTCAAGCTACATTTTGTCCAGATCGCTTGGCCAGAACCGTAGAAAGGCCTAGGGACTTGAAAATTTCAGGATAGGTTTGGATCTCGAATATCGCGGTCACGTTTATCAATGAGCAGAAATAGAATAGGGGTTCCGTAAATATGACCGTTCAAAATATTTTTTTCCTGATAATTTCGAAACAACTGATTGGATTGGAATGAAATTTTGCACATAGATGAGAATAATGTATTCAAACTACGTGCGAACCGTAGCAAATTCTTCAATTCGTTTCCAAAACTGGAAAATGCGAATCAACCTACAAGGTGGATTTCGCGGCGCTTTTCGAATTTCTATTATGACATTCAGAGAAAAAAGGCTCAAGCAATGATGTTTCGCCCCTATTGATCAAAGGTTGAGCAGGGCATCTGTGGAGAGGGATGAAATGAAATAATTTAGTAATAATTTCGAATCCTACCTCTCTGAGGGATATTACAAAATATTATCATTTCTATATGAATAGCCCTGTTTCGAATTTATTGAACCATTCTGTTCTGTATAAGTAATATCATTATATGAGTTTTCACTGGGGTGTTTATCTGTGCTTTTGTATCATGAAAAGAAATGTATGGTGTCCCGCCGTTTACATTCCTCTGCTAAGACCAGGTTCTAACACGCTTTATTGTTTGATACCTTACACTAAAAGTGAATACAGACTACTAGTGCTACAGACGTGCGACGCGAGGGAGCACGTGGGCCCACGTCATAATGCATAAGCAGGGCCGCGCCTAGCCCAGGATGCGCCCCTGGGCGAATAAAATAATTGCGCCCATTCATGTTATTTCTTATGTTGACTAAATTGAAACATATACAGGGTGTTTCGTTGGTAAATGTACATACATGAGGTAGAGCTACCCTAGACTATTCCAAAAAACCTTTATGTGATAGGTCTAATCAACTTCATAGCCGAGATACAGGGTGTTTTATGTATTCGCCAATATTTTCAATTGCTTATAACTTTTGAACCATCCAGTATAATCAATTGATATTTGGAACATGAAACACACTTCCATGGGTGAATCAATTCATCTTTGAATTGAACGAAAAATCCAGGTCCGTATTATAAAAATATGGGACTTCTCGCAAGCTGAGATTAAACACCCTGTATGAAGAAATATTGGAATTTGATTAAAATATTCGGAAAGAGCAGAAAATTTTCGATGGGGATCAGTAGATATCAGTGTCCCGCACTACGTTTGACCTATCAAAATTTTTGTCGAAAAATTTAATTCGATAGTAAAATTCCACTTACTTCATGATAATGTCGTACATCGATATTGAATTCGGAAAATTGTCTGTTGGACGGATGAAATATTTGTATTTTTTTCAAATCCTAATAAATAATTTCAAGAATTTTTCAGAAAAAAATGGATTTTGAATAATTAATTCAAAATGATCAATGGTGAAAAAATTTATAAACAAATGAGTAAACAAGAAAAAGATTTCTTCAAATTGAAATTGAAGACTTCATCCCTCGGAAATATGGCTCATCGGCACAGGAACCATACACGAACAGTCAAACAACATATCAGTATAATAATTTGTGTTGAATCTCACTAGTTTTTGAGCGCTCGTACAACTTACACGAGGGCTACATCATTTCGTCACGATGTCTGTATTTTTCGAATTTTGAGCCGAAAATGGTCTCAAACGATAGAGTTCAACTCACTGATGACGAATCCGTCGAAAAATTTGAGTCTGTCCTACCGGCCGTCCGTAAGCACGATAACTCTCGAACGGATCAACCTAGAGACTTGAAATTTTCAGTGTGGGTTCAGTTCCTGAATGCCTCGGTTAAGTTCGTTAATGGGCTAAATTCCACCAGGGGTTCCGTAAATATGGCCGTTCAAAGTTTTGTTCTCCTGATTACTTTGAAACGACAGATTCGATCAAGATGAAACTTTGCACTCAACTGGAGAATGAGGTGTTCGAGCTACATGTGAAATTTTGTCCAGATCGCATGACCAGAACCATAGAAACCATAGAAAATTGTAACTTTCGAACGGAAAGGACTAGGAACTTGAAATTTTCAGGGTGGTTTTGGATCACGAATTTCACGGTCACGTTCATCAATGAGCAAAATTAGATAGGGGTTCCGTAAATATGGCCGTTCAAAATATTCTGTTCCTGATAATTTCGAAACTACCGATTTGATTGGAATGAAATTCTGCACCTAGCTGAGAAATAATGTATTCAAACCTCGTGCGAAATTTTGTCCAGATCGCATCACCAAGACCATAGACACCGTAGAAAATTCTAGCGAATTATCGAAACAAAATTGATCAGCTGAAGCACTGACATGAAGTCTGGAGTTTCGCCTAAGGTTCAGAATTTTTTTGACAGCTGTCGAAAATTCCTTCAATTGATTTCTAAAACTGGAAAATGCCAATCTACCTACCAGGTGCATGTACGAGCGCTCAAAAGCTCCTGCCCTCACGGCAGTGCTTTTCGTAATTCATTATTCAAGTAGGCTACAACAAGACATAAATTTTACATGAATGTATTCCTAGCATGATGGGGCTCCTCCTCATTTTAGAGTTACTGTTATGAACTTTATGTATCAGAACTTTCCAAATATGTGGATAGGCAGAGGTGGACCGCATGTATGGCCCCTTAGATCACCAGATCTGAATACTATCGATTATTTCGTTTGGGGATATTTGAAATCTTTGGTATATGCTCTGAGATTGGAGAAGGAATATTTTCCTACAACGAATCGAAGTTCACTGCAATAGGATACGTAATGATCCAGAAATGATCAAAAAGGCTATACGACCTAATTTGAAAAGAGCAAAAATGGGATTTGAGCAAAAAGGTGGCTCTTTTGAGCATTTTTTATGATTTCTCTCAAATGTTTGACTTGTTTACTCATTTGTTCATTTATTTTCGGACTGTTGAGTGTTGATCATTTTGAATGAATTATTCAAAATCCATATTTTTCTGAAAAATTCTTGAAATTATTCATTTGAATATAAAAAAAAAATACAGATATTGATTAGTCCAACAGAAAATTTTTCGAATTAAATCTCAATGTACGACGTTTTTGTGAAGTGAGTGGAATTTTACTATCGAATCAAATCTTTTGACAAAAATTCTGATCAGTCAAACGTCGTGCGGGATAATGATATCTACTTATCCCCATCGAAAATTTTCTGCTCTTTACGAATATTCTAATAAAATTCCAATATTCCTTCATACAGGGTGTTGAATCTCATCTTGCGAAAAGTCCCATATTTTTGTAATACGGACCTGGATTTTTCGTTCAATTTGAAGATGAAGTGATTCACCCATGGAAGTGTGTTTTAAGTTCCAAATATCAATTGATTATACTGGATGGTTCAGAAGTTATATGCAATTGAAAATATTGGTGAATACATAAAATCTCGGTATCTCGGCTATGAAGTTGATTAGACCTATCACATATAGCTTTTTGGACTCGTATAGGGTAGCTCTACCTCAGGTTAACGTATGTACATTTGCCAATGAAAGGGGAATTGAGAAATTAAATCTACATCATTATTGTACAGACTCCAACGTTTTTTGAGCGCTCGTTCTGCTTACACGAGGGCTATATCATTTCGTTATGATGTCTGTATTTTTCTTTGTGTCGAAAATGGTTTTAATCGACAAGGTTCGACTCACTGATGACGAATCCGTCGAAAAGTCTGTCCGTCTGGCCTTAAGCACAATAACTTTCGAACACAACGACCTAAAGGATTGAAATTTTCAGTGTCGGTTCAGTTCCCGAATGCCGCAGTTGAGTTCGTTAATGGGCAGAACTCCACCAGGAGTAAATATGACCGTTCGAAATTTTGTTTTCCCGATTACTTCGAGACTACTGATTCGATCGAGATGGAGAATGACGTGTTTAAGCTACATGCAGAATTTTGTCCAGATCGCATGACCAGAACCATCATAGAAACCATAGAAAATTATAACTTTCGAACAAGAATTTTTTTGCAGACCGTTGTGTTTTCCTCGCGTATTGGCACTATTGTCATAACCCTGGTCACGAAAATCATCCAATTTAAGCTCGTATTCTTCGAATATTTCCAACGAAAAGTTCACCAAACCTAACCCTGTTGTATCGGTAATCGGAAAAAATTAAAATAAGAAAATCTCGTTAATGGAGAAGCTGTTCTGATTCAACCGCACAGATCTAGCAAACAGCTATCTGCTCTTGTCTACGGCTATCACCGAGTTCAAAATATCAGATCAGATATGCTCTCCTATAAGGTAAACTAGCTTATTTTGTATTTTATCACCAACTGAGGCATATTTTTGTCTGTGTTCATTTGTATTTTGTATCCTCTTCATATGTTCTGGGAATTAGTGATTTAGGCACGAGTTTATCAATGTGTCCTATCCACGCATTTTCAATCTTAATGACAACTTGTAAAGTATCGTATTGACCTGGCCTGCCGTGGACGCATTTTTGCTTACTAGCTTACTGCATTTCTGGGCGGCACTTTTGGGTATTTTTGAGATTCTTGTTTATACATAAATTATTAATTAATAATTTTTTTATTGTATTTGAAATTTGTTAGAATAGTGTGAAATGTATTTCTGGTATATGATTCAGGCGCGCTCCCACGGGGGGGTACTGGGGGTAATTACCCCCCCCCAGGACCGTATTTTCAGCACTCAATACATACTTTACTTCCTTCTAAATTCCAAAATACGGTCACTACCCCCCCCAGGCTCAATCTCTTGTTAGAAAATACGGTCACTACCCCTCCCAGACTCAATCTCTGGGAGCGCCACTGATATGATTTATGAATGATCGACAATCTTATGTGATGGGAACGGGGCGCCCCTGGGCCCTGCCCATCCTGCCCCTAGCCTCTGAGGGCGGCGTGGCCCTGTGCAATAAGATATAAAAATGCAACACATGCGCGTTTACGTTCATATTGGATTGGGCTGACGCTATGCGGTATTGCCACTAATGCCAGTAATGGGTCAGATGATGCAATCTGACGCAACACGCATTATGACGCGTGGGATGAATATCTGAAATTCTAGATTTATCGTCAGTACGTCAGTAGTGGGAAAGCACCAGAAGGGTCAAATAGTACGCCGCGTACAATTTTAAGTGATTTTTCGGAAATGGAAGGTATGTTGATTGAATACGTACGGTCAAATCCGGTGCTGTACGATCCTACAAACCGGGAATATCGCAACCAGCATTCCAGAAAAGAGGCTTGGGACGAAGTAGGAGAAAAACTCGGCATTACAGGTTAGTGAAAAAAGTTATTTTTTCCATATATTTTATCAGTATAGATATTACTGAACGAAGTAGAAACTCGGCATTCGAGGTTAGCGAAAACAGATATTTTTCCATATATTTTAATGGTTTGAACATTCCTGGACGTGTTGAGGAGCAAATCTACCATGTCGAATGGAGTGTCATTGCCATGGACAACATGCTGAACCATGTTCAGAAACGAAGTACTTTTCGAACTTATCTCTATTGGAGGCCGCTTGTCTCACGAAATTTCTACGAGTGGGTTGAAGATTGGCTACACCATAAATATGTTCATTTTCCATTCGGATTTGTTCCTCAAAAGATGAAACATTGGTTGCTGTATTTCGGAGCATGTTGTGTATACAGGTGGCAGCCATAACAATAACATCGGCAGTTTCTAGTCGAGATTCAATAAGGTTTAGAAATATTCTCCAGCGCCCGGCTAGAATTCCGAACGCATTTTCTACAGTTCATCGAGCTCTTGAATGGCTGTAGTTGTATAACTTGTATACCTTCACTTCGACACTTGTAATCGTTGCTCTGCTGTATGAACGCATCAAATAGGTTTTAAGAGGCAACAGCAACAGCAACAATTACATAAGGAAACTTCTCCAGTGCTGGTTGTAGATCCTGGTCTTCTGGAATGGCATATTTGTTGTTTTCAAATGTTTTCCTCATCTCAGATCGCAAAAGTTCCTCCGTCGCTGCTTTTACCGTAAGCTCCAGCGTCAACAAGGGTGAATTTGTAATTTGCATCTACCAAAGCCAATAAGACAATGTAATATGTGCCTTTGTAGTTGTAGTACACAACGAACCAGTTTGCTATCCAAAGCTCCTAGACAGTGTGGATAATTGCACTTATCTTAATAATCCTTGGCGATCTCTTTACATTCGTTTTTGTTCGGTTCTGGCATGTAAATAGGTTGAAGAGTTTTCCAAATTACCTCGCAACACTCCTTAACGATTTCCCCAATAGTTTAAAAATCCAATCCGGAAAGAGAAACCTAAAGTTCTGTAAGAACTTCCAGTTGTCAACTACCTGTGAACAATAAAAAAAACCTTTTTACTGTCTGAAATAAATCACCTTATTTCTTTATTCTAGGTAATGAGGTTAAAGAAAATTGGAATAAACTACGAAATGCGTACATCCAGGCTAAACACCGTAGAGCCACAAAATCAGGTCAGGCAGCAAGTAGTTTGAGCAAATGGAAATTTGAAGATGAAATGGCTTTCTTGAATCCAATTCTTGTTACCAGAAAAACTCGAGGAAATTCGAAAGAAAGTCACAAGAATGAAGATGACGATGAAACACAGGAAGAAATTGGCTCATTACCACTTGAGGGAACACAAAACGCACAAGGAGTTGCTTCAGAATGTTCGCAATCCAACCCTCTAAGAAACGACCTATTACGAAGTGCAATCCCTACAATGGCGGAGGTCACCGGCAATATGCAATCGGCCAATGGGTCAGAATGTCCAACATCGTTTGCTCCACTTGCTGCGAAGTCCGTAAGGCCTAATGTTGGGAAAAAACGTTTGTCGTCTCCCGTGCAAGAAATGGTTACAATCATGAAAGACAACCAATGCTTGTGCTCCCAAGTTCTTCTTCAAAAGGCACCAGCTGCATCAAGCATCAATGTGGGCGATGAGTGTGAACTTTTTTTCCTCAGCATGGCAAAAAATGTAAAAAAATTGCGTCCCGATGAGCAAATAAGAGTGAAGATGGAAGTGAGCAACATTGTTTTGGGGGCAGCATTGCAAGCTGCACGTGGGAACTCATCTGGAAAGAACTCGGGTGACCACAAAACTCCTATTTCAGTTCCATCATCGTCCTCCCAGCAGTACTCCTCTACCCCATCTCCTCAGTAGTCTAAAAACAGCTGGGGCTGCTCAACGGACTCTACCTTCTACACTTGGCAAGAGAGTCAGCATGAAAACCCAAATAATTTGTAATAATTTTCTGATAACAGAACGCACTCTGTAAAATAATAATAATAAAATTTTCGTAACCTTTGCGATAATTTCTTTCCCTCTCAGATATACTCTTTTCAAATGATGTGTTTGCACTTTCCTCAAGCACACTGCAAGTCGTGCCTCAGCCGATATGCTTTCTCTGAGTTGAGTGGTGCGTTTCTCTATTTTCGGGCCGACCAAGCTCGGGAGATGGTAGGGTGCACCCATTCTGTCGACGAGCAAATGGATGCAATACACAGAGCAGCCATTTCTTCTTCCAGCATGTCGAGTTCATTCATGGTAAAAGGTTCAAAACAAACTGTCGGAAAATACAATGTACACGAATTTGTTGTTTCATGTGCTACACGTCAGGCCAATATGAACACCGCTTCATGTCTGACGAGGTGTCACGGTATCTGACGTGACGTGGAAACACGTCACGTCAGAGTAGTCTGTAGTCACCTTTACGCTTATTCACTCGAGACTGGAACGCCTCGAGCAAATTAGCGCGCGACAGCTTCTAGTGTAAAGTTGTAAAGGCAATCTTTCGCTCGGTTTTTGGACGTGTAAAATCTCGCACATCCTTTCGCTAGCGATTAGCCAGAGTCACTCGTTTTGTTTCTATAAAGGGTGTTTGTGTTTTCGGGCGGGTTTCTGAAGGTTAGGTATTTAGACTTCGTAAGTAGGTTTGTATGTTTCAACATAGCCTCCTTAATATAACAGGCCGGAAGGTGAGACGTTGTCGTTGTTCCATCGGAGGGTCGCGAAGCACGTACAGGATATAGAAAGAATACCGATGTAGGCATTTTACAGTTTGCGATGTAATTTTGAAGTGGCTGAATTCACAATAACACTGAGAACTGTATTGAGAGGACAATACAGCATTTCGTTTATTTGCAATTAGTTTAATAATCTTTATCGCAAATAATCCAGAACTCCACGAAGAGGTAGCTGTAGTATTGAGTGCCACAAGAATCAGAATAGGTATCGGGTTTTCGGAGGCATTCAAACTTAATCAAAAATGCGGTAAAATAAGAAACATTAATAAATACGGGGCCGTAGCGCAGTGGTGAGTGCATTCGACTTTGGTGCCAGTCTCCTTAATCGGTCCCGGGTTCGAATCCTCCGGTCGGGAAAAGAAATTTTCTGACATGGAGCACGGTTCCACCATTCACTGTTAGGTAAACAATTAACAGTACTGTGCCTCAGGTGGCGTAAGGACACAGTAACAAAGCCTACACAGAATACAACCGGGTCTCCTAACTCGCACAAGCTCTGAGCTTCTGAGGGGTCTCACAGAGACCTAGGAGAGTCGGGATATAAACAATATAGGTAAAAATACTTTTGTTCTCGAAAACGATTGTATTCTGACTGTTCACCTTAAACTCAAAATAAATTCTACAAAGTGGACAAAAATAAACTCCTCGATAAACTCTGAATAAATAAGTTCAAAATTCAAACCAAAATAAATTATTCTTAAACAGAAAATCAACTCTGAATAAATACAATGAAATATTTTAATCATTAACGACTGAAAGTCAGCAATTTTTTGTCGGATATAGAAGTTCTTGGAATTCTATAACTTACTATTTTGGAAACTAAATGTATTGAGTATATTTTCAAACTGACTAATATCACTAACAGATGCATTCGGGGAGGTGCTTTCTTCAGAATCTAAATCACAAAAATTTTTTAACGAAAATGATGCAAATTTAGCAGATTTCGTTTTCAGAAGACTTGAAATTTTCAACATCTTTTCTGATTCAAGAATCTGACTCACTGATACATGATAATTAGAGCCGCTATATTGCCTATAAGTACCAAAACGTTCCTAAAGTTTGTCAGTTTGAAATTTTCCCAATAAAATGTATTTCATATCGGCAAATTTTTAAAACATATATTCAGCAAGAAGGACGGTTCCTCTGCAGGTGTGTTTTAAAGCGAAAAATGTATCTGATGAGAGCTTTCCGGTGTGTCCTTTTCGAGTAAAATTTTTATAGTCATTCTTTCGCCAAACATCTAACAAATCCGCAAATTTCGATGAAAATAAAAGGCTGTCATGCGAAGGACTATTGATCGGATTTCTAAGAGGATCTTTCAAAAAATAACCGCCTTTCGCCGAACGGACATTGACGATTTTCCACCAAGGAAGAATTAATTTTATGAGTTCTGCTGTTCCAATAATATCGTTTTGGTTGGAGTTTTTTCCATTGCTCATCTGGAGGGCCTTAATATTTTTTTCATCGAACAATTTAACTACTAAAGAAACATTTTGACGTTCTAATGAAGATGGATACTTTTTCCGATAGAGCAGGCGCTTGGCGGCAAATATTATTAGATTCTTTACAATAATTTTTTTCAAATCTGTTAAATTTGCAATCAGAAGTAAATTGAAATCGTCAAAATGTGGGAAAATTAGAGATTCTTCAGCATTTGTTTGATTAAGCCAGTTGTTTCTTATTGATTGAAATAGGTGAACCGAGTCAAACAGACGAAAAATTTTTTCATCCGATTTGAAAGGATTAATTATGAATGGGTTCAAAGTTTTTTGAGATATATTTGTGATAACTGGTTCGATGGGGCAAAATTCTCCAGCGAGTGAAAAATACATGGATCTATTCATCCTGTGGTTATCACAAATGAGAGAAACAATTGTGTAACCAACATCATTCAAAGTTTCGATGATTTTCAGGGTCAAATCTCTAAGCATTCCAGATGCGGATGAAGATTGTTTTACCGGAAAAAGTATCTCGGTTTTTAGAAAGAAGTGATGTTAACATGAAGGCTTGAATTTTTGTAGCTACCTGATTTTCATTGGTTGTCCCCAACAGACGACCTCCCCGATATTCAATTTTAGGCTTTATATGTATTTCGTCGAATAAAACATTTATTATTCTCTTATGAGGCTCTAAATTTTGACATTTCTTTCTCAAATATAACATCTGACTAGCATTGATTTCTACACTACATTTTATATCTGCTGTGATATTACCCAAATATTTCGGATAAGGAAAGGTTAACAAATGAGAGTCTCTAATCAACCTGTAGGAACCTGGAAATTGAAAATGAATTGAAGATGCCCACAAAAACAAGTCTGTGGAATGAATGGGCTTCGGAGAAACTGCTAATTTTATTGATTCAAGTTATTGATCATTTGGGATCCTCTGTATGAATGTTTTCTAGATTTTGGATACATCTTTTGAGGGTGCTATGAATTTTCTTAATTTCTCCTTTAATTTTATCTGAAGAACTGCTGGCATTAGGTCCTACTCAATTGTGCAATCAAGTTTTCAATTTTAGACCACCTATCACAAATATATCTGTCAACTAATAACCACTTGAATTTAGAAATGGGTATATTGATTTCGCCTCTGAATACTTCAACAATCACTGAGAATTTTAAATCCCGACGCTATTTCCGGAAACTCGCCCCCGAAATTTACCTTATAAAACTGAATTGAATCATTTCCTTTAACGTTGAAAGAGAAGTTGGAAATTGCTTTGTCTTTGAAATGGGAACAAAAGTGTGAAAATGAATTAATCTGATCTTCTTTGTCTCAGTCGCTACATACATTGTCATAATGAAATATAAATGTTTGTCTTCGATCCTCGGGATCAGTTCTTTTGGGAGTTATTGGAGATAACTGGCTTGATTTGGAAAAATTGAAGGGAATGCATCATCAGTCAGGTTAGGAATTTTTTTCGGTATACTAATAAACGAACCATCCAAAGTTGGAATACGGTCTTCTTTTAGAATATGCGAATCCGCGAAATGTTTTGATACATACTACAGAATCGTCTTTAATTTTGAAACTACTTTCCCTATGTATTGCATTGAACCATTTTCGTCTTTTAATAGGGTCTTTAGGAAAACGAAATACTGAAACATTCCCATCTTGGGATTTATAATTGCTTTTACAAACGAATACAGCACACGTACGAGGCATGGTAAAACCCAATGATTTTTCCAAAATGAATGTAGATAACCTAACGTCCTAACCTACTGTTTCGATTACCATAAATATCGACTCCCTCAGTTGAAATATTGAATCACAGTAATCACACACTAACAAAAACACTTTTTTTCACGCACCCACAAAATAAACGAATAATGCAAAAAATCCATCATAGTCATGATGGATGGATAGGAAATATAAAAAACAATGTCGCGCTCAAAATTTTTTTATTGGCACGTTAATTAGACAAAATATAAGATGCTTATCGGAATCAGGTATATTTTGTTAAAACTAATATTGATTTACAAATTGATAAAAATAATTTGCCAGTCAAACAAAATACTTAAATCATTCAATCTTAAAAAAAAATTAAGACCTCAGACCACTCATGGTGGTTGATATATCGAAAGTCATTATATTTCCTCAAAATGAGAATTAACAAGTTTGGCAAGATACTCATTTGACTGTTTAATAATTGACAAGTATATTTTCAATTTTATATTATAAATCATAAAATCTATATTTAAAAATTTCTATAAAAATTACATTAAAAATATAAGTGTGTATAAATAAAATTCTCATATAAAATTACAAATTCTAGATAAAGGAATAATCACATTTTTTAGGAAGATAAATTTACGTGTATAGGCTGCGTTATACCATCTGGATACAATGTTTTAAGCATTATAGACAACCAATTAGCTCTCGCTTGACCGTCTGGCCAAACAATTATATTACCAAAGAATGGCAGACTTCTGCTTCTTTTAGGTACGTCGGTTTTAGAGAAAAACGTAATCGTCCATTTCGATTGGAGATTTCTTTTAGGTTCATGCCCCCAATACCAACATATGTCTTCAACGTTCCATGAGGATAATTTGATATCACACTGAAAAAAAAATTTGATAATAATGAATGAACAACTACCTCCCTTGTTAGTACATGAACTTAAGGGGAGGGAGTTTCTTCAATAGATGATCGAGTAATGTGTTCGTGATCGGAAGAAGAATAAAGGAGCATTTGCCCAAGAATAATTTTCATCTCAGCATATAGCACTCATGACACTCCAAAGAGGGAAATGAATCATGTCTTTGTCAGGATAAAACCAAGAAGTTCGCCTCAAAAACGTATCTCCAGTCAGATCTCACAGAAATTACTAAACAAACGATAACAGTGTACCAATATTTCCGCTGTTTTGGTACTTCATCTCTTTCATTTTCGATCTCAGATAGAAACCCTATTGATGACAAAAGAATCGAAGGAACTCAACACAAAACGATCTTTTATCATCTACAAAAACTCACCAGTTTGTCCTTGCAGCAACACAAACGGCCATTCGAGAACTCAAAAGTGAAATTTTTTAAATTTTTCGTTTTAGAATCGGCATATTTCATCTCGCCAGATATCAGAAGAGTTTTTGTGTCAAGGAAATCTGCATATTTCGCCAAATTACTGATCACAATGTAGTTGTCCTTACGATCTCCTTCATCCCAATAGCCCCAGTTCAAAACAACTTCTAAAATCTGAAAACGTCGCCGATCAAAATAATTCATAAAAGAACATCTGCTTTCCTACCTTTTCGGAATGATGGATTGGTCTTGACAAATGACCATCTAGAACGACTTCTTCTAGGATCATCTCGTAGACCTGGAGGTTTACTTTTGAGCTTAATTCATTACAAACCTCAAGGGCAGTTTTGTTGGGTCCGATCTAAAAAAAAAAGTGCTTGATGAGGTATTGTTTCATCATCCTGCCCCATATAAGATATGGTATTCCACATGGATACACAGATATACAATTCTGAAACCAAATGGAAGATTCTCCCCATAAATATTTAAGATCGCAAGAATTGTGCTGATAAGGTTGTGGAAATGATTTGTAATAACGTGGAAAGCTTCTTTTATCAGAACCTGAACTTTTTGTGACAGAAAAAATTTCAAAAAATGGATTATTCCATATGGGAAAAAATTAAAGACAGGTTTAGCTAGGATTGATCTTGGTATAGTAAATATCAATGCGCGGAACAGAGAAGGGAGTTAAAAGATAATCTCATTGGGTGAACAAAGTTAGAATGACGCGGCATTAAATCGATACAGAAAAGGCCCACAAACGACCAACAATTGAAATATACTGCTCCAAGAAATTGATGCAAAACAATTTAATTCCGGAATCCCAATTATTGATCAATTCATATTGCTTGGTACAAAATCCATAACCTCTCTATTTTGTTTGTCTCATTTACTAAGCGTACAGAAAACTTGAGCAGGATGCTACAGAAGAAAACGCTGGATATGAAAACTAGTGGAAGGTAAAATTTCAGTATTGAAAAATAAAAGAGGAAATATCGATTCTTGCTTCCATTCAATTTTCGAAGAAGTAATAGATGTTCACGAAAAATTGACATTTAGATGCACCTTCCTAGTGTCAACGCAATACAAATGAATAGGGCAAATATTGTTACCAATGAATGATGATACGAATTCAGGTGATTTTTGACAGGTTTCTAGGTCCACGATTTATTCACAAAACCAACTTTTTGGAAAAGGGCCAACTAGTTTCGACTTTATTATAATAAAGTCGAAACTAGTTGGCCTTTTTTCCAAAAAGTTGTTATTGTTACCAATGATACTGAGGAATATTACAGAATCTCAGTTTTCGATTTGGTTAAATTTTTTTCTATGTTATGGAAATCAATGACCTCTTATACTGAAGAGAAATCAAGCAGAAATTAAAAAAAAATTACGAAAAGCACTGCCGTGAAGGCAGGAGCTTTTGAGCGCTCGTACATGCACCTTGTAGGTAGATTCGCATTTTCCAGTTTTAGAAACCAATTGAAGGAATTTTTGACAGCTGTCAAAAAAATTCTGAAACTTAGGCGAAACTCCAGACTTCATGTCAGTGCTTCAGCTGATCAATTTTGCTTCGATAATTCGCTAGAATTTTCTACGGTATCTATGGTCTTGGTGATGCGGTCTGGACAAAATTTTCCACGTAGTTTGAATACATTATTCCTCAGCTAGGTGCATAATTTCATTCCAATCCGATCAGTAGTTCCGAAACTATCTGGAAAAAAATATTTTGAACGGCCATATTTACGGAACCCCTAGTCTCATTTTGCTCATTGATGAACGTGACCGCGATATTCGCGATCCAAACCCACCCTGAAAATTTCAAGTTCCTAGGCCTTTCCGTTCAAAAGTTACAACTTTCTATGGTTTCTATGGTTCTGGTCATGCGATCTGGACAAAATATTGCTTCAATATATCATTCTCGATTAAAATACAAAATTTCATCTCGATCGAATCCGTAGTTTCGAATTTATCGAGAAAACAAAATTTCAAACGACCTTATTTACGGAACCCCTTGTATAATGTTGCTCATAGATGAACGTGATCACGACATTCGAGATCCACACCTATCTTGAAAATTTCAAGTCCCTAGGCATTTCCGTTCAAAAGTTACAATTTTCTATGGTTTCTATGGTTCTGGTCATGCGATCTGGACATCTTTCGCATGTAGCTAAAACACCTCATTTTCCATTTGAGTGCAAAATTTCATCTCGATCGAATCTGTAGTTTTCAAGTAATCAGGGAAACAAAACTTTGAACGGCCATATTTACGGAACCCCTGGTGGAATTTGGCCCATTAACGAACTTAACCGAGGCATTTGGAATCTGAACCTACACTGAAAATTTCAAGTCTCTAGGTTGATGAGGTTGAGACCATTTTTGGCTCAAAATTCGAAAAATACAGACATCGTGACGAAATGATATAGCCCTCGTGTAAGTAGTACGAGCGCTCAAAAAGGCATATCCCATATTCCATGTAGGTTTTATGAAAATTTCACTTACTGCGACATTGAAGGTTTGGCCATCCTTATCACCAAGGTAAATCCACAAACGGAAATCTCCTGCATTTTTACTAACAGCTCCTTGTGGTGATTTAATATGTTTTTCCAACACTTGCAACATTACTTTTTCCTGTTCAATTTCTGAAGGATCTTCTGGGAATATGTGTTTGTAGAAAGATATTAAATCTGCCACAACCATGACATCTTGTTGATGAGCTCCAGTTGGTTTAGGAACCCCATTTTCATTCTTATATAAAAAAAATGTTAACATACATTTACAATCCCAACGCAAACTTGACGTGGATGTTTCAGGTGACAATAGATTGTTGACATAAAAAAAATACTCAGACAGGTCGAGATACTTCTCCAGCCTACCTGGCATCATTCTTCAATCCTGAAGTAGGGGTGTGACAACCGGTAATTTTAATATGGGATTTTTTATATCTACGATATCATCACCTTCAATCTCCACGCCTAGTTTTTAGGCCATTCTATATACAGTGTAACCTTGATATAACGACCCTCAATATAACGAATTTCTCGAGTTAAAGAATATTTCGAAATCCCCTAGAACTGCCCGTAAGAATTGATGTAAAATATACCTCTACATTACGAATTTTTTTCTGTTAATGACCTCTTTATAACGAATTTCCAATCATTGCAGAATATTATATAGAAAGTATAATTTACCTCCATTCAACGAATTTTTCAACTGATAACCTCTACATAACGAATTCTTCCAATCAAAAGCACACAATTATTGGACAATAACAACAAGAATGCATGTTTCGGCAGGTTGAGACACGTGAAACTGTTTGATGCAAACACTGGTGTTTGTCGCTATAAACAATTTAGAAATTACGATGGCTGAAAAAAGAAAGTGTTCTCCAACCATCACAGAAAAACAAAAAAAATATTGAATGTGTGGACGAGAATCCCACCCAACAAAAAAAAAATTACGAAAAGCACTGACGTGAAGTCAGGAGCTTTTGAGCGCTCGTACATCCACCTTGTAGGTAGATTCGCATTTTCCAGTTTTAGAAATCAATTGAAGGAATTTTCGACAGCTGTCAAAAAAATTCTGAAACTTGGGTGAAACTCCAGACTTCATATGTCAGTGCTTCAGCTGACCAATTTTTTTTCGATAATTCGCTAGATCTTGCTACGGTATCTATGGTCTTGGTGATGCGATCTGGACAAAATTTCGCACGTAGTTTGAATACATTATTTCTCAGCTAGGTGCAAAATTTCATTCCAATTCAATCAGTAGTTTCGAAACTATCAGGAAAAAATATTTTGAACGGCCATATTTACGGAACCCCTATTCCAATTCTGCTCATTGATGAACGTGACCGCGATATTCGCGATCCAATCCCACCCTGAAAATTTCAAGTTCCTAGGCCTTTCCGTTCAAAAGTTATAATTTTCTATGGTTTCTTTGGTTCTGGTCAAGCGATCTGGACAAAATATTGCTTTAATATATCATTCTCGATTGAAATACAAAATTTCATCTCGATCGAATCCGTAGTTACGAAGTTATCAAGAAAACAAAATTTCAAACGACCGTATTTACGGAACCCCTAGTATAATTCTGCTCATTGATAAACGTGAACGTGGCATTTCAGATCCACACCTATCCTGAAAATTTCAAGTCCCTAGGCCTTTCCGTTCGAAAATTATGATTTTCTATGGTTTCTATGGTTCTGGATATGTGATCTGGACAAATGTAGCTTGAATATATCATTGTCCATTAGTATACAAAATTTCGTCACGATCGAATCTGTAGTTTTGAAATTATCAAGAAGTCCCCTAGTATAATTTTGCTCATAGATGAACGTGATCACGACATTCGAAATCCACACCTATCCTGAAAATTTCAAGTCCCTAGGCGTTTCTGTTCCAAAGTTACAATTTTCTATGGTTTCTATGGTTCTGGTCATGTGATCTGGACAAAATTTTACATGTAGCTTGAACACCTCATTCTCCATTCAAGTGCCAAATTTCATCTCGATCGAATTCGTAGTTTTCAAGTAATCAGGGGAACAAAACTTTGAACGGCCATATTTACGGAACCCCTGGTGGAATTTGGCCCATTAACGAACATAACCGAGGCATTCGGGAACTGAATCCACACTGAAAATTTCAAATCTCTAGGTTGTTCCGTTTGAGAGTTATCGTGCTTACGGCCGGCCAGACTCGAGTTTTCCGACGGATTCTTCATCAGTGAGTCGAACATAGTCGTTTGAGACCATTTTCGGCTCAAAATTCGAAAAATACAGACATCGTGACGAAATGATATAGCCCCCGTGTAAGTAGTACGAGCGCTCAAAAAAGACATCGCTAAAGAGTTCAATATTCCTGCGAGTACATTAGCCACAATTTTAAAATTTTGAGTTAAATTTTCCGAAGAATATGGGTTGTCATTAAACAGAGTTGTTGAAGATTGAAATCGTGCGAGTAAATACAGTGTTTTAATCAATATGTGTTTTTATTTTTTTGTAGAAATCGTTCGTCATTGAGATTATTAAAAAAAAATTCTCCCCTCGTTAAAACGAATCTGAGACCAATCTAACCCCTATATAACCTCATTCCAACGAAATACTTGATATAACAAATATTTTACAATTCCCTTCAGTTTCGCTATATCGAGGTTGCACTGTATTGTTTTTTTGTATTATTTTGAAAAAATAATTTGTAAAGTCACGAAATGACTTTATTGGAAGGATAATTTTATGCCATTGAATAGGTTTATATCATTAATACATTAATTTTCAAGTATGATTTATTCCTATTCCACGTACCTCATAATGCATCAACGTGGGTCCCCAGATAGCAGCAAGATTCATAACATTCATCAAATTTTTCGAACACTGGGAACTTATGAAGTGTAGGTGGCCCAGTAGTTTTTTTGCTGTATTATATGAAATCGATGGTAGGTTATCCAAAGCCGCTTTGTACATCCTTATTTGATCCTCTTTATTCTTGACCACTAGAAATATCAATAGAAATATCTGAAGGAAAATATTTTAGAAAGTTTTGAATCCAAAATATCGGAAACTTTGGGAACCTGTATTTTAATTTATTGATTAAGTAGTCATGCTCAAACTTCGAAATAATACACATCAAACTATTACTTTCTTCTTTATCGGTAGGTTAAGGAGATGGTCAGTCGAAGATGGTTTTTTTTGCCTTGAATGATTCCAAAGGTTTATTATTGAAAATAATAAACCAAGTGTTAATGTTTATTCATAATATCGAGTTATTCTCATATCATACGAATTTTATGATATCTAGTATATTTCCAGTTTTTCATTTTACAATGTTACGAAGAAATTTTATCACATCAGTACTCACATGAAACTTGATAAAAATACTGCCTTTGAGAGATTTCCAACAAGGGTTCAGGTAGATCTCTGAAAAATCTCTTCAGAGCAGTCGCGACATCATGTTCGCTGTACTTATCGTGTGTTATTTGAACTGCCCAAGCGTTTTCTGCAAATTTCGCCAATAACTCAGAAACTAAGGAACCACCTCCTGATTGCCTATAAACTCCTTTTGACATACTTCCTACAAATAAAATGCTCTATCAACTACTGCCTTCTCTAATTACAAGGTACTATAGAACAATAATCCAAAAGCGGAGATACCAATACTACAAGAGTTTAGTTCCCAAGGAAACACCCTGTGAAAATAATACGCGCCTCAACAAGTGTTCAGTATAAAATCGAAAAATACAGTTCAGTCTATTTCTTACCATGTAAATATATGAAATTAATGCACTTTTCAACAAGAACAGGTACATCATTTTTAGTCAACTGTTGCTCGTTTATACACGCTCCATTATTGTAAGAAGCAATCCGGATCAAGTGGCACCAAATCTAGAAAAATCGTGTATCTTAAAAAAATCACGAAGTCACTTAGTATATTATTTCCAAATAATCAATTTTTTAATTCATTTAGAAAGCAAATTCCGTTTTGAATTAAAGGGTGATGATTATGTAAACACATGAATAAAAATTATTATTTTATATCAAAAGTTTGTTACCTAGAATCTGTGAAATATTCTCCACAAAGTTGCAGCTGTTACAGAAAGTATATGAAATGAGATGGAATTACTTTTGAAATGATGATACAAAAATGTATATAACGAATTATTGAAAATCTCACTTTAGTTTCTCTAGTTGTCCACATCCTCAGGTAAACAACCAAATTACAGGCATCTACTAACATATTTGGCCCCTTATTGTCACTTGTTTGGGGATTTTGATCTGCTTCTTCGTGACCTTGAAGAGCAATACACCGAGCTTTCCTCAAATCTAGATTTTTGACAGGTTGTCCATCCACAGCATACAGCAAGTTCCTGCCAGAAAGAATAAGCCATGCACCCATCCACTTACTAGTTACCCCTGCAAAAAAAAATTTAATTCATATTCAGATCAATTCGAAATTTGTTTCTGCGCGTTTCATTTTGCACAAAAAATGTCTGAAATTTTCGAATTTTGAACTGAGAATGGTCTCAAACCGGTAAAGAATTCGAGGGCAAATTCTACTCTGTCCGTTCGCCTCTCTGTGAACACGATTACCCTCGAAAGAAGGGGCCTGGAGTTTTGAAATTTTCAGGGTAAGTTCGAGGTCTGAATGTGGCGGTTAAGTGCGATCAAGGGCGCATGGTTCCGTGGATATAGCCATCTGAATTTCTTTCTTCTCGATAATTCGTAAATTACCGATCCGATCGAATTGAAACTACTTTGTAGTTAGTTGTGAGATAACGACAAGAAAATTTAAGTGAAATTGCGTGGGGATCGTATCAATAGAAGATTTTTTTAAATTCTTTTTCTAAACTTCTGTATCTCACAAACTATTTGCCATATCCTGTTGAAATTTTGTGATCACATTTCAGGCATCAACGAATAAGTTGTGTAGAAATTCGATTTCCTAGCTGTTTTATGTGAAAAGAAAGAGCCGAGTTGAAAATTACCATGTTTTGACAAACGTGAACAAGTCCGAAGAAATCACCTGACTTTTCTCTCAAGAAATTATTTTGACTTTGAGGGGTTCATTTCTCGAAACTCGAATAACGAATAAAAAACTTATCCTGTATATAAGTTTCTTCAACTCTTCCGTTCAGTTTTCTGGAATTTCCGAAAGAATTAGTTAAGCAGTGAACGCAATTCGTATGGTTTCTGAGTTTGCTTACTTTTTCATTCCGTCTGGTTGAAGGAACGAAATGCATAGGAAAATGACCGATAGAAGGGAATTGGAGTAAGAAATAGAGGTAACTAAAGATTTCTAGCGGTTTCCTAGCCTAATAATATGTACGATTTCAGGTTTCTAGAACTAAAATTCCTATCTCGATCCCACACAGGTTATGAATGAATACTTCATGCTGGCTAGTGAAACGGATTTGAAGGAAAAATAGGGATATTTCCTCTTGAAAATGGGAGAAAGTGATGTATTTTCAAAGATTTCCAAGCCTCACGATTCGGACAATTTCTCAATAATAAATTTGACATAACAAGGTACTCCTGTCAGATAAATAATCAAAGCTTTCATCTAGACTTTACGTTTCTTGAGTTGTTGATGTTGACCTAGCATCAATTAAATTAATAAATTGAGGAACAAATGAAAAAATTGATATTTCTGATATATTCACTAGTAATACCACTAGAGGTCAAATTATTGCCGGAAATTTTTTCGAGCTCATGAATATTTTGAAAATTATCCCGAGTCGAAGACGAGGGATAATTTTCTAAAAATATTCATGAGTGAGAAAAAATTTCCGGATTTAATTTGACCTCGTGTGGTATTCGGTAAGAAAATTCCACACCAAATGCGTTTATTTCCAATGACATCGATTTTCGTCTTCATCAAGTATAATATTCTGTCATTATAAACGTCAAAAAAATTTCCAGTATAATTCGCTGTTGGGTACCGTGAAAAAATTTCCACTAAAATTCATCCGTTGCGATGGTAATCTGTCAGAAATACACGTTCTGATTGGTTAAAAATCACATGTGTGGAATTTTCAATATAATTCAGTAATTCCATCTTTTTGAAGTTTATAAAAATAAATGTATAGTCCATTTAAGAATTATTGACATCGAAGTAGGCCTTGAACGTCCAGTCGAGGCTTTATTTCTAGTTACAAAAAAGTTACTGTTTATCATAGAAATGAAACAACAACATAACCTAGAAAAGTGTTGGGTATGCGAATTATCGAATAATTAAGCCGGAATATTTCGTCTGCAGTTTAAAAATGGGAATTGAGGTTTGAAAGCGCAAAAATATCGTGGAATGCTTTCATATGAAATTATCTGAACTTATCGTTCATTTAAAGTCAACCATGGAAAATTGAAGATCATTCAAATGAATATTTATTTTCACTCGGGACCATGCAATATTTATTGGTATTGAAAATCTTACAAAATTATAACCATATAACTATAAGAGTTCAATTTAATGTCAGGATTCAAGAAGGATAATTAATGGAATTCTGGCAGGTAGCTAGTAATGCAACAGAAAAAAATTTTTGATACTTCGCAAGCACAGGGCCTAGAGAATGTATTGGAAAAACTGTTATATGTATTAAGAAATAGGAGAGAAACAAAATTAAGAATCTATGTAGTACATGAAGAATTTTGACATGAAATTTGTACCGTAACTTTCAATATATGAACCAATTTGTGAATTATTTATTGCTCGGTGTTGAATACTTTAAAAAAGTCAATTTTTATTTTCATTCATTAAAACTGTCCATGAATTATTGAAAATATTATAATTGATGAACAATTTTACACGTCATTATTTTCTAGTGTCCACTGACGAATTTGAGTACTGTTTTCGAATATCCAAGTTTCATCTAGATAAATGAATTTTTCGTTTGTTCCATGTATCTCGGTATTTATCACAATATCGTACTATTTTTATTATATTTTTCTGTTTATCAATAAGAATTTTCCTTCGATCAACTTTTTTGAATTTATATCCAATTTTTTTCATGATATTATATAATGTTGACTTCGATCAATTGAAATCTAGGTGCTCTTTGGCCAGTTCGAAAAGGATATCTAAACTGATATATTCATTGTTTTTAATTCTAGCAAAAACAAAGTCATTCAATGTCTTTTTGAAGGAATAATTGTATCGCACAGGTTTTCTTCCACTGCTTATTCCAGGCTGTAATAACATGCTAATATTCTACGGACAGGGCTTGGTAAAATCTGAAAATTTAAGAAACATTGATCAATCAGAATACACTTTGAGTCGGTGAATAACATTTTACCTGAAACACTAGCGGAAATATATGCCAAATCTTTGAAAAACTCGAAGTAACACCGACAAACTGCCTGGCGTTCTCTTGTTAGGCGCGATGTATCCTGGTCAATTCCAGCCATTCTAATAGCATAAGACAAAAAATACTCAAATTCAGAGCAAATTTTTATAATTACATATTCACCAATATCTTCGATAAAATCATCAAAGCAAGATTTCTATGGGTAATGTTAGTGTTATTCCTATTCCAACCTGAATTCAGCAACCCAAAATATCACTGAATAGTCTATTACCAACTTAAATTCGATTTTTCACAGCCAACCGAGATGTCAATAATTCTTAAACGGAGTATAGAGTATTTGTCATTCGGATAATGAACACTGGCCGTTTTGGTACACACATAGACCAAGCAATAGAGCAGATAAAGGGTCATTCTGTGACAAAAATCGTAGAAGAAATCGCGATTGTAGGGGTACGTGGGGTGGTCCGTGAATGTTTAGTGATATGTTTTCGACTCGCAAAAATGATTACTTTTCTTGTAATTGTAAAGAAACACCTAAAAAACGGTGTTTTTTTAGTTTTTTGCTTGCAAAATCTGAACCAATGGAGCTGATACTTTCAACAGACGAATTGTAGAGAATGAAAAGACGAAGAAAATGAGTGCTAGTGCAACTCAATAGGGTCATCATTACCGGAGGAAAGCCGGAAAAACCGTAAAATCAGCGTTTTTTCAAAACTTCATAACTCGGCCAATTATAAAGTTGTAGGTCTGGCTTTCCGGATGAAAGTAGTGGTTAATAGGTACTTTAAGTGTGTACAACCCAGACGTTGTCGGATAAATAGTTTTTGCGTAATTGCGATTTGAATTATTTCAGGCACTATTTTCCATAAGAGCTGGATGCGTCGGAAGTTGTCCGATTTTAATTTACAAAACGGATTTTGAAAGAAGAAGTATGATACTATACTCCGTTTAAGAATTATTGACATCTCGGTTGGCTGTGAAAAATCGAATTTAAGTTGGTAATAGACTATTCAGTAATATTTTGGGTTGCTGAATTCAGGTTGGTATAGGAATAACACTAACATTACCCATAGAAATCTTGCTTTGATGATTTTATCGAAGATATTGGTGAATATGTAATTATAAAAATTTGCTCTGAATTTGTCTTATGCTATTAAAATGGCTGGAATTGACCAGGATTCCAGGATACATCGCGCCTAACAAGAGAACGCCAGGCAGTTTGTCGGTGTTACTTCGAGTTTTTTCAAAGATTTGGCATATATTTCCGCTAGTGTTTCAGGTAAACTGTTATTCACCGACTCAAAGTGTATTCTGATTGATCAATGTCTCTTAAATTTTCAGATTTCACCAAGCCCTGTCCGTAGAATATTAGCATGTTATTATAGCCTGGAATTAGCAGTGGAAGAAAACCTGTGCGATACGATTATTCCTTCAAAGAGACACTGAATGACTTTGTTTTTGCTTGAATTAAAAACAATGAATATATCAGTTTAGATATTCTTTTTGAACTGGCCAAAGAGCACCTAGATTTCAATTGATCGAAGTCAACATTATATTATATCATAAAAAAAATTGGATACAAATACAAAAAAGTTGATTGAAGGAAAATTCTTATTGATAAACAGAAAAATATAATTAAAATAGTACGATATTGTGATAAATACCGAGAATACATGGAACAAAACGTAAAATTCATTTATCTAGATGAAATTTGGATATTCGAAAACGGTATTCAAATTCGTCAGTGGACACTAGAAAAGAATCCAAAAGGTATGCTGAGTATATTCAAGGGTAAAGGCAGAAGGTGCACTATTTTGAATGCTGGAACGATTGATGGATTTTTACCTGGATATGATCCGATTCTTGACAGTGGTATTAATGATTACTATGAATGTTGAATTATTTCATAAATGGGTTATTGAAAAGCTTCCCTGCAACAGGATGCCCATCAATAGGATTATGTCAGCTTATTCAATAAACACATCCAAATCACTACACTAGGTGGAAACAAAGTTTTCAATATTTTTATCTTTGCTCTTGTATCATTCATAGATATTTCAAGTTTATTTATTATACTTATACTGTATGGTACCGTGTTCACATTCCCTCTGCTAATACACATGCTATATTGTTCCCAATTCAAAAGTATACTGAATAATTGTAAAATTGCTCATTAATTATAATATTTTCAATAATTCATGGACAGTTTTAATGAATGAAAATAAAAATTGACTTTCTTAAAGTATTCAACACCGAGCAATAAATAATTCACAAAGTTGGTTCATATATTGATAGTTCGGTACAAAGTTCATGTCAAAATTCTTCATGTACTACATAGATTCTTAATTTTTGTTTCTCTCTTATTTCTTAATACATTATAACGTTTATTCCAATCCATTCTTTTGGCCCTGTGCTTGAGAAGTATCCAAAAAATTTTTTCTGTTGCACCACTAGCTACCTGCTAGAATTCCATTAATTATCCTTCTTAAATCCTGACATAAAATGGTCCTCTTATAGTTATATGGTTAGAATTTTGCAAGATTTCCAATACCAATAAATATTGCATGGTCCTGAGTGGAAATAAATATTTATTTGAATGATCTTCAATTTTCCATGGTTGACTTTTATATGAACGATAAGTTCAGATAATTTCATATGAAAGCATTCCACGATATTTTTGCGCTTTCAAACCTGAATTCCTATGTTTGAACTGCAATCGGAATATTCCGGCTTAATTATTCGATAATTCGTATACTCAACACTTTTCTAGGTTATATTTATGTTCCATTTCTATGATGAAATTTAGTTACTTTTTAGTAACTAGAAATAAAGCCTCGGCTGGACGTTCATGGCCTGCTTCGATGTCAATAATTCTTAAATGGACTATACAAAAAGGAAATCTTGATTTTTCGTTAAAAATTTCCAAAAACGGTGAAAAATACGTGGAAACATGACCAAAACCGGCTCAGTGCCCCATCAGGGACGGATAGTGGGGGTAGCCGGCAGACGCGGGGAAACGAGAAACGCGCTGAGGCCGAGCGCGAATATTTACATTTATACCCCCACTACTTGACTACAATCGAGCATTCGGCTGATTTTGGTCATGTTTGCACGTTTTTTTCACCTATTTTGAAACATTTTAACGAAAAATCAAGATTGTCGTTTTGTAGTACTATACTTTTACTTTCAAAATTCGTTTTGTGAATGAAAATCGGAGAACTTCCGACGCATCCAGCTCTTCCGGAAAATAGTGCCTCAAATAGTTCAAATAGCAATAACGCAAAAACTATCTATTCGACAACGTCCGGATTGTGCACACTCAAAGTACCTATTAGCCACTACCTTCATCCGGAAAACCAGCGCTACAACTTTGAAATTGGCCGAGTTATGGAGTTTTGAAAAAACTCTGATTTTTACGATTTTCAGGCTTTCCTCCGGTAATGATGAACCGACTGCATTGCACTAGCACTCATTTTCTTCGTCTTTTTATTCTCTACAATTCGTCTGTTGAAAGTATCAGCATTGCTTCATTGGTTCAGATTTTATAAGCAAAAAACTAAAAAAATACCGTTGTTTTTGGTGTTTCTTCGCAATTACAAGAAAAGTAATAATATTTGCGAGTCGAAAACATATCACTAAACATCCAAGGACCACCCCAAGTAACCCCCCACTCGCTGTTTTCTTCTACGATTTCTGTCATGAAAAAATCTCTATTGCCTGGTCTAACAAACAAGCGCGCAAAAGCGACTTCACGTCACGCAGGAAGTGGTATGAGATAATAAGAAAAAACGTTATTTTAATTATTTTTAGCAAAATAACTCAACTCAACAATCACTACTCTTTACTTCCGAGAAATGCTCTGGACGGCGGTTCCAAAACGTAAACTGCGCGTAACCATTTTTTCTTTCAAACGATTCCGAAAGTTTATTATCCAAAATAATAAATCGAAAAAAAATCAGATGAGTACTTATTGCTATGTTCATACCTTCTCTCACATAAGTCCATCCCATTCGAGTGTAATCTGAAGTAATCTTAGTTCCAAATCGCGTAGTTAAACTTTCAGCAATGGTTTGCATCCACAATCTTCGATCGGATACGTTTCTCGAGCCATATACATGACTCCCTCTGGTTTTCCCAGAAGCATTTATCTTGAAGCAATACAGCTCGTAATTATCTGACCTGAAATACAAAAATGCTATAACTCGGCATTCTTGGAACTGTTAACAACTCACTTGAGTTTAAGTTTAGGATGTTTGACAGTTTCGACACTGAGAATGTTATCGATTGGGAATTGTTCTTTGATATTCTCACATGTATTGCTGGAATAACAAACGAAAACGCCATTTTCTAGCATGCACCACCTGCCGCTGTACTCTCCAAATAAGTCTTCCACAGGTCCATTCTGTACTTTATAGAGCATTCCTTTTTTGTAGGCAGAGTTTTTCATGTGGACCATTGGTCTCTGAACTAGACCTTATGAAAAAGAAGGGTTTTGATGAGTAAAATGATTTTCACCATACAAAATACGGATTTCTGATATACTGACTTTCATCAACATCTAAACAACCAGTTAGCGTTGATCAATTTGAATAAAATTCACGTAGAATGTGATCTGATCACATTTTCAAACTGAAATATTGAAGAAAAAAAAATGTATTCAATAATGAGTGAATCGTCTTACTAGAACTTAAATGATTTAAGATATCCTGAGGAACGTTATTCCAGGCTTCTTGAATTGATCATTTGGTGGTTGGGGTAAATTACCAAGTCGATAATGATCAAACAAAAGAACTCAATGAAAGTTGTAGGAAAATGAAAGAAGATGTTGTGGATGGGAAGGAAACGGAAAATGTCGATGAGCTTTGTAGCAGGCTGAAGCTGAAGAACATCTAAAAGGAATACTACAAGTTGCCAATAAACCATGGATGACTAGAGAGATTCTAAAACGTATGGACTCAGAAAGAAAATATAAGGGCAAAGATAAAAAAAAATACAGGGAAATACATAAATTTATAAGAAGGAAAATAATCGAAGCTAAAGAGGATTGAATGATGGAAATGTGCATTGAGCTTGATGAAGGAGAGGCATAAGAAGATTAGAGATATAGCAGGGATAAAGAACAATACATGCATCAATGTATTGATGAGCAGAGAAAATAAAATTCTAACGTCAGAAGAAATAAAGAAAGAATGGGAGAAAAACATTATAGATTTTTTGAAGATGGGAGAACAAAAAAACACTCAAAATACAAGGCACAAAAATGACTTTTGCATCTTGAAATGAAAATGAAAAGTGCAAGTAAACAATTTTCTACATTCAACCAAACATTTACATTGTACATCATGATCCCCACGTTGACGCAATAACTTCATCAATAATTTTTCAAATGCAACCCTCTAAAAAAAAACTTAACCTAAGAAATAAGAAAAAATAACAGATATATTGTTCAACAAATTAGTTTGACAGCATTTAATGGGATGTTAAATCCAGTAACACCCGAACTGGTCACCAATTCCATTGGTAAAATATCATTCTGCATGTTATATTTGCACACCACAAAAGAATATCAATAACCGCCAAAAACAAAGTCAATGTCAATATCCTCCAAAAAAAATAGTTTGATGACAATCATGAGGTACATCTCATGCGAACTGCCACTGCGTTTCACTTAGCGATAAGGCAAAAAATAACAATTTGTCCACTTCAAGGTTATTCCTTATTCATGTTGCAGAATAAATGCTGAATGGGGTTTCAGTTAGAATTCGGCATACCCGAATGGTTAAAGTCAAAGCACCATAAGGGTATGTTGAAGGGAGAATCAGAATGCAAAAAAAATAACTATTACCTTCCCTACTTTTTCCTTTTATAATTTCGGAAGAAGCTATTACAACATCCTTAACATGTTTCAACCAGCTCTTTCTCTCACCGCCAGTTTTGGGATGGTTGTTCACTAAAGAAGTAACTACCATAGGTTGAATTCTTTCATCTTTCACAGTGGACGTTGTAGGTTCCTCTTGTAAAGAATCAAATCGAACAGGGGGCGAGGGAGGGTTGGGAAATTCCTCCGCTTCCGAGTCTGATATGCTCCAGGTATCTATGGTTCTGTGTGCTGATATGTTACCATATAAATCTTCTTGAAGAATCTCCTCCAGCATTTTGTAATCTTCAATTTTAGCGTCTGAAGCTGAAAGAAGTGACAAATGAATTTATTTATTGTGCTAAAGGGCAGGAATAACACTCATTGCCTGGAATGACTATTATCTATGTACGACAAAAGTGTTTTGTTTAGTGAGAGGAAGATGTTCTTAAGAAAATATATATTTTTTCAGAGGTGAGGCTTTTTTTTTCGACTGGTGCTAGAACACATCAAAATAAGTCATTATACCAAAAATCGTTTCAATAAAATATTCACCAGGGCCGAGTATTTCGAAATCAAAGTTACCCTATAATCTGGGAAATTCTAAGCCCAGACCTGGTTCGTATTGATATCTATATGTGTAGAATTATCAGCTGTCCGATTTCAGTATATGAGAAATCACCAATGATGCATATGATTTTTGTAAGTTTCCGATCTCAGCCCCTGTGATTTCTACCTTCGAGGTCATTTGAAAACACAGTGTTTAGTTTAGTACGGTGAAGTGAATAGTGGGAAAGAACAAACCATTGAAAATTCTTGTGACATTATTCCCTAAGCAAGCTGACTGATGTAACATTCGTTTTACATGCAGCAACTATCACACCATTATGCCGGGCAAGATTTTGTGCACATCAAACCAATGGTTACCATTTTGAACAATTTCTGTGAACAATTAGGACCTTTCTCAGTAATTTTTCCTGTCCTTCAAGAATTATACTGTTCAGGATAAAAGTTGAAAGAGAATATACGAATTGGCGGTAAAATTCATCACTTTATTTACTTCCTGGAATACATATGGCACCGTGGTTCATGGCAGATGTTCTAAGAGAGAGATAACACGATCCAAAGTGGTCTTAGAATCTTTGTGCCCAAGACTTCTTGCACTTTTTTCGTATTGAATATTTTATATAATCAACTTCCGGGAATGACGAGTCCTAGCAACTGTAAAAAAAGCCTGACCTCAAAAAACACCTTGTATACATGTCAAAGATGCACCCTATAAATTATGTTACATAGTAGAACCCCGATTATAGATGCTCCCATTATCTAGGTGGCCCGGAAATCCGTGCCAGTCGATGATTTTGCTTATTCTTGTACACCGAGCTGATATCAACTGGATTATCTGGGATACTGTGCCTTACGCGTGCGCGATTGGAATACAAATGCGATATCCAAATAGATAACTGTGCGGGAAGTCCTGACATTAACGTGCGTTTCGTTTTTTTTGTTTTTCATTTATACATATTATATGCACATCTGAAATCTTATTCAAGTTTTTTTTTGTGGTCACTAAAAAAAAATGTTTTTTTTTATATGTAAAAGTATAACTTTCCACATGCATTGACGTTTGGAAAGTAGCACTTTCCGCACGCAAATATCAAAGAGTAGCGTCAATCGTACAATTTTGACACGTCTCTAATGACCTGAGCGCACAAAAATAGCTATTTCCATGCATTTTCCTATATTTTGACACTTGATAGGGGTTTTGAGAGATTTTGATTTTCCGTGTTTTTTGATTAGTCATTGACATGTACAGGGTGATTGTTTATATTTTACTCAATAGCTATCTCAGTAAATATTGGTCCTACAAAACCGTTTAAATGGGCAAATATGAAGTATTTTTTATGGGCATTCAGAATTCAGTACTAGAAAATGCAAAAAAGCATCGTTCACCTAAAAATTTAATGTAAGTTGGTATTTTTCGAATGGAACATCCTATATATTTTATCTTCCTAATCGGTAGAGCTTTCTTCTGATTTCAAATATATATATATTTACTTTATTGAGGTAATCTTTGTCAGTTTTCGAAAAATATGGTATTTCCGTCTAAATCTAAGGCAGCTATAGAACGCCACACGACAAAAAAAATTACAATATGTGGATTGGCAGAAACGGAATCATTCTCTGGCCTCCTAACATTCCCGATTTGACCCCACTGGATACTTTCTTATGGGGATATTTGAAATCTAAAATTGATATGGACCGTTCTCAAAATATTTAAGATATTCAATTCAAAATGAAAGAAGGAATTGATGATCTCAACAACCAACCAGAAATATTGAGGAGAGCCCTCAAAAACTCAATAAAAAGATATCAATTGTGTGTGAGTAAATGGGCGCCATTTGAACACTTAATTTAAATTTTTGTAAATAAATTGATGAAACAAAGACCAGTTGTTCCATTATCCACGCCTACTTTGATATAAAAAAAATCGCAGCAGTGTCATGTGGCGTTCTACAGCTGTCTTAGATGTAGACGAAAATCTATATTTTTTGAGAACTGACAAAGAAAACCTCAATAAAGTATATATATTTGAAATCAGAAAAAAGAGCTCTATATACAGGGTGATTGTTTATATTTTACTCAATAGCTATTTCAGTAAATATTGGTCCTACAAAAACGTTTAAATGTGCAAATACGAAGTATTTTTCATGGGCATTCAGAATTCAGTACTAGAAAATGCAAAAAAGCATCGTTAACATAAAAATGTTATATAAGTTGGTAATTCTCAAATGGAGCACCCTGTATTTTATCTTCCTTCATTTAAACGTTTTTGTAGGACCAATATTTACTGAAATAGCTATTGAGTAAAATATAAACAATCACCCTGTATATATTTTCTTGAGAGCAGGTTCTTCCCACTTAACGACACGGTTTTCATACACTATTTCCCCAAATTATGCTTTCTTGAAAAGACCTAGCTTTCCATTCCAAAAATTACAAAATTAAAATTTAATTTTTGTAGTTCTTGTTTGATCAGAAATAGTTTTGCAGTAAAAATATCCTAAGAACTTATCTAACTAGTGTGAAAGTATTGAAGTAGAGAAGATCAATTCTTTAAGCATAATAACATTATTGTGAAACATCATCATCATCAACTTATAAATCGGAAGACTTTGCATATTATGCAAATAAAATCAGAAACTAACCAGCATTGTCCGAGTTTGCATTCAACAATGGATCAAACTGAAATATCACACTCTGTGATGGTCTGGGTAATACAAAATTTTCATAAATCGAATTTCTCACGTCGACACTTGAATTATCTACATCCTGTAAGTGACTCAAGCAGTCCTCTGCTTTTAGAGGAGTAAGCATCAATTTTTCTTCAATTTCTTGTCTCAGATTTCCAACGACTGAATCATAGAATTTCCAAGAGCTAGATCTACTCAACTCACTGTTACTTTCTATTGTTAAAGAGGTATCTTCAGTAGTCACTGAGGCACAGTCCCTTGATTCATCATTTTGATGGTTTCTTTTGAATGGGTAGATACTTTCATAAATATCGTTGTTGCATAATTCTTCTGATTTTCTAGATACTGTGGAAACAGGGGATGGCACAGCTGGTGGCTCGTTATAGAGTGAATCATCGGGTAGAGAAGGGGGCGGATAAGAAGGGGGTGCCAGATTAAACAAATGTTCACCTAAAACCTCATCAGCTCTTTTCCTTAGCGGTTCCCAATTTGTATATTCTTGAGATTTTGGTGGTACAATAGGTGAATCAAATCTTATTGAATTGAAAATATCCAAATTGTTATCCACTTTTTCTTCACCTGTTGCTATCTCAGATTCACTTTCTTCAGGGTGGCTGGAAATACTAAATGTCCTTGTTAATCTTCTAACACTTTGTCTGGTACTTTCGAATTTATTCTGCACTAAACCTCCAATGTCCCCTGCTATTTGCTTGGATGCATAGCTAAAAGATTTCACACGCCTTGCTGTTCTTGATAAAGGTTTTACGTTTTCTTCAGAGGATTTAGATGAAGAAGATTCGTCTGATTTTTGGCTGGAAATCGGCATTATTTTCGTTCTAGGAGCAGGAATCGGTTTCTTCACTTCTCCACCTGAACGTGGAGCTGGCACTGGTGTATTCATTGTTCACACATAATTGATTACGAATCACACTCACTGATTCCCGGAAAAAATTATGACCGGAATTATTATCGATGCCCTTCATATATCATAATTATTTTTCTGAAGATATAATCGAAAAAAGAATACAATCATAGATTCAAACAAAAAAATAAGCGTTCGTGAACAATAATTCCTCAATCACCACTCAAATATATTTTCAGATTCTTTGTTTTGCTACAATATCAATAATTGGTCCAGAGGTGACTCATGCATCAAACGCTGCAGCAATTCACTTAATTCATTTTGGGTCTACGTTTCATTTTCATTCGGTTTGTTTATCTTTTCTGGTTTATCTGTTAATTTGGTCTACGGTCTACACATGGACCTAATAATATTTCGTTGGGTCTACTCACGATACACGATCAAAGAGGAATAGTCTTTGACACGATCGTGGGTCAGGTGGGTCTACACCATAGACTAATAATAAAATTACACGTACAAACCGGGCTTTAAATTGTTTCAGTTTAGTTCGGTTTCGGTTGTTCAGGAAGAGTTCGAGAACTGTCTACAGTGTCTACACTCTACTGTCCAATCATATGTTTTTTATTATGGTTATGCTGTCAAATTAAAGACAACAATGTCTTATGTTTGTAATTGCAAGACATTTAATAGGTAATATTAAATATTAATGATGAAGTATTAACGAGTGATAATTCCTATACGCAATCGATAGAAAAAAGTAATGAAATATTTATAATTTTCATCTAAAACCAAATAATGGTGGTCAAATAATTGAATAACGCTACAGTTTCCTTATGTATATTGTCTAAGGTAGAGCAACATGAGTAAACATTTGAGTTCACCCTCCAAACTAACGGAATTTGCTCCACTTAAGACCGATGAAAAGCCCCAGACAGTTGGAGAATTCATATCAAGGTTCTTCAAGTTGAGTAATCCATTTGCTGCAGAAGAACACAGTACAATACCTAATGATGCCAGTTCACAAGATTTGCCTTCATGGGTTGATACTTCAGAAAATTTGTATAATGAGATACCTTACAATGTAGACCTTAACGAAGGTAGGAGTTTACCTAATGTACTTAAACGAATTAGTAACCTCCTTGCACTCAAAAGCACCAATCTTCAAAACTATGGAGATACAGAGTTGAAACAATATTGGATGCCTGATTCTGTGAGTAAACAATGTTATGAATGTTTAGAGAAATTTACTACATTTCGGAGGAGACACCATTGCAGAGTCTGTGGTCAGATATTTTGTTCAAGTTGCTGCAATCAACAAATACCTGGTAAAATATTCGGATGTACTGGTGATTTGCGTGTCTGTACATATTGTTGTAAAATTGTACTCTCCTATTTATCTTCAGATATTGGTACAGATCTAACCACAGATTTAAAAGCCCTTCAAGAAAATTTGAGGACCAAATTATCTATTTCATCTCCCCTGTCTCCAACAACATTCCTTCAGGATAATAATGGTCAAAATATGAAGTTTGAATCTTCTGAAGGTCCCAAAAACTCTTCAGTTGGAGGTTACCAAGAAGAAATGTTTGCATCTGGAGTATCTTCTAGTGCATCTGTTCTCTCTAGTGAAGAAAAATGCCGAGCTTATCAAAATTCATCATCACTGAGAAGTTTATTTGAAGAAATCTCAAAACCAATGGGTGGAGTTACTTTGGGTTCTCATAGGTATCATTTGAGAACTTATTTTGATTGTTTTTTGGGTTCTGAATTAGTTGACTGGTTAATTTATCAACAGAAAGCTAGCAATAGAGTTCAAGCTAGCACAATCTGTCAGGCACTTCTTGAAGGAAATTATATAGAATGTTTGTCTGAAGCGACTTCATTTATCGACAGTTATGTCCTCTACAAATTAGGAAAAGTAGGATCACCAGACAGTCCTCCACCATCCAATATTTATGATATACCAACTCAAGAAGAGCCAATATGGGTACAGCAGATCATACAAGAATCGAACAACATTGATTCAGATAATGACCCTGTTCCCCCAGTGAATGGAATCTTTTTGAATTCATCCTCATCGTACATGTTGGATTTGAATGTGGAAGCTAGCACTGTTTATCTATCGAAACCTCCATCTTCATCTCAAAATATTAACCTGATGGACTCTGGTGGAACCGATTATCGAGACTTTGGAGATAAACCAGAAGTTCGTACATCTGAACAACGGGAATTTGTTCCAGAATCTGGTTGGTATAACGCTTCTTCTCTCAGGGAAGAAAATGGCGAACAAACCTCTTATCAAATTCTAACTAATGCATATGAACAACATGAGCAAACCTTAATGAGGCAAATCCTAGCCTCAAACAGTTTATCTTTGACCTGGTCTGATATTCTCTTACCCCTAATTCACAATATTGTGAATATCACAAGACCTGATAAAAATCATGATGCAAGAGATTTGGATATAAGGCATTATGTTCGAATAAAAAAATTACCAGGAGGATCAAAAAAAGATACAAAAGTTGTTGAAGGTATAGTTTTTAGTAAAAATGTAGCTCATAAAGGGATGTTGCAAGATATTGAAAATCCAAAAATTTTGTTACTTCAAGGTGCCATAGTGTACCAGAGAACTGAAGGAAGATTTATGTCTCTAGAGCCAGTGTTGATGCAGGAACATGAGTATCTGAGAAATGTTTGCGCTCGAATCATAGCCTTACAACCTGATATAGTTATAATTCAAAGAAACGTATCGCGATTAGCTCAAGATTTTTTGAGGGAAAAGGGTATAACTTTGGTCCATAATGTGAAGCAGAGTATATTAGATAGATTATCATCGTGTATACAAGCAGATTTGGTTGGTTCTCTAGATGCCCACATTGGAAGACCCAGATTAGGAACTTGTAAAAGATTTTATCTGAAAAATTATGTAACAAATGGAAATAACAACTATAAAACTCTCATGTTTTTAGAAGGATTACCGATGGTCCATTTAGGAAGTACGGTACTTCTCAGAGGTGCAACAAAACCGGAGCTTTCAAAAATAAAAAAAATATTTTCATTCATTTTGTTCTCTACATATAATTGGCGACTTGAAAAATCTTTCCTCATGGATGAATTTGCTCAACCTCCTGAATATAAATGTGAATTTTTTGACGAAAGTAGAGAAATACCTACAATGCTAGTTCCAAAGCAGAACAACGATAAATTGAAAAAAAATGAAAAAAAGGCGGTACAATCAGATGATTCTGCACAAACCGTCAATGAAGACAGGAATCTAACAGTTCACAGTGTTAATGATTTTTCTGATCCCCTTCACTGTTCATACTGTGAAAATGATTCATCTGGTGCTGAGCAGCAGCAAGTTCTGTCGGAATTACTGTTCTCCAATAAATTCAGGAAAGCACTGGACGATACAATTCTATGCATCTCTCCTTATGTGATATTTCCAATTCCATACTTAGAATCTGAACCAGGGAAGAAATGTCTACTCAGAAAATTTTTTCCCAATGAAATCTATCACAGTCAGCAGTTTGAATATAACATCAAAATCAAGCAGAAAGAAATTGAGGATGATGATCTAAATTCAATTGATAAACAAGAAATGAAACCTCCACACCCTTTCACTACAGCTAAATTTGTCACTAGTGTGGATACAAATGAAATTCAAAATTTACTCGCCCATTTTAGAGCGTGTGGAGGAAGATTGGAGAAAAAAAACAGTATTTTGAAATCCTTGAGAAAAATTGAAGAACTACCAGTGAAAGAAGTTCAGGATGAAAGTATTGATGTCTTGGATCCTCTGAACCATCAGCGTCTGGCAGTACTCTTCTGTAGCTTCAGTAATGAATCTCAAAATGCCCCTGCTTTTTGTATGAACCCAGGAGTCGTTTATATGGATTTTTATGGTAGAAATGACATTCCTTTGGGTTGTTTCTTGCAAAAATACTGTTTTAGGTCAACATATACTTGTCCATCTAATACTTGTGGAACGTCAATGGTAAAACATGTGAGGAGATTCGTACACAATTCAGGATGTGTGAGCATATTTTTAAATAGCTTCGAGAGCGGATTTTCTGAAGAAAATATCGTAATGTGGTCATGGTGTTTGAAATGCCAAAGCGTATCCCCTGTTGTTCCTATGTCCACTGATACTTGGTCATTTTCTTTTGCAAAGTATTTAGAACTGAAATTTCATGGGTCGAAGTACAGCCGGAGAGGAAATACCCCTTGTGAGCACAGTTTACATCATGACCATTACCAATATTTTGGGTACAAAAATGATGTGGCTTCCTTCAGATATTCACCTGTAGAAATTTGGGAAATATCACTTCCACCGCCTGTGATAAAATTGAATGTGAATATAGAGCATCAACACCAAACACTCATTGATGATATCAAAGAGTTAGCTCAAAAAGGTCATGATGTTTTTTCTGCCATATCAGAAAAAATTTCTGTCGTCACAATGCTACCTGAGACTATATCTTCGTTAAAAGACCTTTGGACTAAAGATAAAGGGTTGTTCAGACATAGACTTGAAGAAGTACAAATCAAGCTAACTTCTCTATCTGTAGAAGAATTCCATCCGAACGAAGTGAGTAAAACTTATTGGAAACTTAATGATTTTATGGTACTTGTGAAGAGGTGTCTTGTAGAAATTACAGATAACTGGAATAGTCGCCTGACTATTGAAGTCGACAAAAAGAAAGATAACGATAAAAAAAAAGACAGACATACTTTCTCTGAATCCGAAAGTATAAATAACGATGTTAATTCTCAAAAGTCAGAATCAGAATTGAGTCAGTCATCAGGTATTGGTGGAGAACAGTTGAAAAATGCCGAAACAAACTTGAATGGGGAAAACTCTGATGTCAATGTATTAACTCTGAAACAGGATCAGAAATCGCAATCGGACACCTCACTTTTATCTGCTAGTAATGATATCTGTGAGAACAAACGAGAATCAGATAAAAAGAGTGTAAAAACGTTATTATCGCAATTATTACCGTCATCGCCGCCATCTAGTATGATTCCCAATCCGTTCTCTGTCCATGACCATTATAACCTTCCAAGTGGTGTTCATGCTACTCTCACGGTATCTGAAGATGATCTGAGCTCCATAATTTCATATGCTCTGAACTCTCATGAACTGGTTAGATTAATAGATGATTTAAGACAACCCTCTACATCCGTAGACAGTTCATCGAGTCCTGGGAATAAAAGAAGGTCACAGAGTGAAAAAGATATTGGAGAAGAAAAAAATGGTGGTTTATTAGGTTTGTTCCGAAATAAAGACAGTAAAACAGATCTATTGAATGCTGCTTCATCTTCGGTGCAATCAGATAACAATGTGACAGGTCAACAAGTTATTGCAGATGTAGTGGGCGATAACAAAAAAGTTCACCTCGATGTTGTGTTTGAAGATACAACTTGCAACTTCTTGTGTAGGATCTACTACGCTGAAAAATTTGCGGCACTCAGAAACGCAGTGTTGCCTGATGGGGAACAAGTTTACATAAGATCATTGTCAAAGTCTTCACCGTGGGACGCCAGAGGCGGAAAATCGGGGTCGGCATTCACTAAAACAACCGACGATCGCTTCATTCTCAAAGAAATGTCTAAAAACGAAGTGAACCTTTTCTTAGAATCAGCAGCAAACTATTTTACGTACATGGAAAGGTGTTGTACCACTGATCAACCAACCCTTTTAGGTAAAATCGTCGGTATATATCAAATAATTTTCAAGAATAATACAAACGGTCATCAGATGAGAAAAAATTTGCTTGTCATGGAAAATTTATTCTACAATAGGGTTGTATCTCAGAAATTCGATCTTAAAGGTTCTATCAGAAACCGATTAGTGATTCCTGACAATCAAGAGGGTGAAATTGTTTTGCTGGACGAAAATCTATTGAAGATGACCTGTGATTCCCCTCTCTATATTCTACCTCATTCCAAAGCTGTTTTGGCAGCTGCAATAGAGAATGACACAGATTTTTTAGCTTCCCAGTCAGTCATGGATTATTCTTTGTTGGTTGGATTAGACAGTGAAAAGAAAGAACTGGTATTAGGAATCATAGGTGAGTTTCCCCACAAATTGTGTGTTCCGTTATTAAGAAAACCTCAAAGCTCTCTTTGCATCATCGATATAAATTGTTTCAATTTTGATATTCGAAAATCAACCTATTTACCGACAGGCAGGTAATTCAGTTTTGAAAATTGATGAGATATGATGAATTGAGATATTGCAGTGAACAGAAAAATTTTGATGAAAGAATGCGTCAAAGCAGTCGCGTGCGGGAAAGGATCACTTTCCGCACCTAGGTAAATAACTATTTCATCAAAATATCACATGTTCTAATTTAAACTTCAACTATTCGAGATATATGCAAAGGGCCCATTATACAATGAAATAATATGTACTGAATGTATTATTCCATCAAAATTGATCCCTCTTCAATGTTTGTTTTTGTCACGACATTTTCATCATTATTTTTTCAGATTACATTCGAACATTTACCTGGGATAAAAAATTGGAAACTATTTTCAAAAAGTCAGGAATACTTGGTGGTCAAGGTAAACAACCTACTATAATTTCACCGATTGAATATCAGAAGAGATTCATTGAAGCTATGCATAAATATTTTTTGGAAGTACCAGATCACTGGGAGGGCTTAGGAGAAGATTTGTGTTGAAACAGTCAGTATGTGCTTTTTTGGCATATTAAACGTTAAAAGTTTGTATAATGTTTATACCTATGAAATACAAAGTTATATTTATATCTTTTTCCAATAATAATTTATTGTTTTTCGAGTTTATTATTCAGCATACAATTTTTGAAGAGTGTTCAAACAAGTTATTATCGACTATTATGAAATTGACCCTTTCTGATCTACAGTAAACCAAAATCAAGTATTTTAATTGAATGAAATAAATTCTCGGGTTCGATTCATTCGGTCGGGAAAATATAAAGCTCGTATGACACGGTTCAGAAATTGGTACAATTTCTATATAGAAATTTTTATGCATCTCGTGATTGGTCACTGCGCATGATCACATACAAGAAATTATGTATGAGAATAGAACCCGTCCTATATTTCTTGGATAACGACTTGTACCCTTATCAATAGTACAAGTTATTAAGATGGAATTATCGTATTATTCTATATCCCGCTGTCACCATATATCATCTATTGTCCGAAAAGATTCGAGTTCGTGCTCCCCGCACGAAGAGGAAGTCTTTTTTTATATTTTCTGCCCGCGGTCCCCGACAGGTCACAACTCCCCCTCACACTTTCAGAGTCCCTCAAAGGTAAACTTCTTCCCACTTTGAAAACATAATTCCTGACACTTTTTCGTAGTGCCTCTCAAGCTTTCAAATTCTTTCTCCGAAATTTTCTCATGGTCCACCTACGTTGCGTCTTTTCATCTTATCGAGGACTTCTTCAATCGCCCATACAAAGTTTATTTGTCGTTTACCTCCGTTTGTCAAAACACAGCTTCGTTTGAAGCCAAAGCTTTTTCCTTATCTTAGGCTCACGTTACGTATCACATCTCAGTCACACAGCTCCAAAATTAACGACATCCGTTGATTAATACAATGTATGCCCGACTTCGAATATTCAGACATTTTTTCCGTGGAAGGTAATCGGATTTGAAATTAAATATTCATACTCCCAAATATTACATTTCATTCAGGTTCAGTTTTTTCGTGTATCACATGATGCAGAAAAATTTGAACTCATATTTTTATAGAGCAATTGTACCAATTCCTGCACCGTGTCATACGGACTTAAAAGAGATATAGATATTTTTACTCAGGTCAATTCCTCCAATAATGAAAAAAATCATGATTTGGCGTCCTCTATCGCTACAAGGCCAATGAAGATTTTTACACAGGATGGCGCCAGCTACAAAAATCAAGGCATTTGCACCGGAAGTCTTTTTCCATAATATGTGTGCTTGAACCGTGGTCCTTTGTTATACACTGCCGGTGCCGAGCATAACATTGAAAATCAGGGTGATTACGTAATTCGAAATTAGACGCTGACTTGGTCGGTATTGTTGTTCAGCCGAGTAGCAAAACGAGTGTATCGGCCGAGAGCTCATCTAATGTAAGCAATAACCGTTCCGTTTCTCAAATGCAGTAGAAGCGGAAAGCGGTCATCTCTAGCTGTAGTACTCCTTCTTCGTTCTGAACCAGGTCTTCGGGTGAGCAGACGAGTCTCTTCGTACCTTTGCGATACTCGTTGCACACTGGACTCACTGGAGTATGCGCATAGGTAACTCACTGAAATTCTAGAAGACCATATGTTGTACATTTATGGGTTTTCTTGGACAAAACGCAACCTTTATGTATTATAATGCACGGCCCCACACTGCTCGGTTCATTTTTGCTCATCTTGACGAGATTCAAATTGCGCAAATTGTTTGGCCTGCACGAAGTCCAGATTTGAATCCCATCGATCATGTTTAGGATGAGATTAGTTTCGAAAATATCAGGAAAAAAAATATTTTGAATGACCATATTTGCTCATCGATGAACGTGATCGCGAAATTCGCGATCCGGACCTACCTTAAGAATTTCAAGTCTCTGGGCCTTTCCATTCGAAAGATATAATTTTCTATGGTTCTAGTCATTTAGTTTTGAAATTATCGAGAAAACTAAATTTCAAACGACCATATTTAGGGATCCCATAGTTTAACTCTGCTAATTGATGAACGCGACCGAGTCATTCGAGATCCACACCTATGCTGAAAATTTCAAGTCCCTAGGCCTTTCCGTTCGAAAGTTACAATTTTCTATGGTTCTGGTCATGCGATCTGGAAAAAATGTAGCTCGAATATATCATTCTCGATTTAAATACAAAATTTCTTCACGATCAAATCCATAGTTTTGAAATTATCAAGAAAACTGAAATTCAAACGACCATATTTACGGAACCCCTAGTCTAATTTTGCTCATTGATAAACGTGACCGTAGAATCCGAGATCCATACCTATCCTGAAAATTTCAAGTCCCTAGGCCTTTCCATTACAAAGTTATAATTTTATATGGTTTGGTCATGCGAGCTGGACTGGATTGCATGTAGCTTGAAAACGTCATTCTCCATCTGGTGCAAAATTTTCACTTCGATCGGATCAGTAGTTTCGAAGTAATCAGGAGAACAACATTTCGAGCGGCCATATCTACGGCATTCGAGATTTGAACCTACCCTGAAAATTTCAAGTTTCTAGGTCGTTCGAGAGTTATCGTGTATACGGCCGGACGGACAGACTCGAATTTTTCGACGGATCCGTTATCACTGAGTCAAACTCTGACGATTGAGACCAATTTCGGATCTTAATTCGAAAAATACAGACATCGTGACGAAATGATATAGCCCTCGTGTAAGTAGTACGAGCGTTCAAAAATATATATTTGTTCGCGTAATAGCAATAGTTGGCATAATAATTATAGCAATCTTAACAATATCGTCTCGTCTTCGCATCGATGCAACTCCATGCACACAGATTACAGAAACTTGCATCAGCATCACCGATTCTGCCTCGTCGCTCGCCGACCCGAATGGGATTCCACTTTCCAGACTTTGCATCGCAACTGATACCAAATACGTGATTCAGTACCACACACACTGCAACTTGTATTGCTATGCTTGCATCGCAACATGTTTCATGTGTGTGTGGGTCCATTAAAAGTGCTTGACCATGACCACAAATCGATCATATCACAGATTAGACCATTGTGACCCTTCAATAATGTTTCATAAAAAATTGTGACTTTTCTGAAACTCTTGACAAATTATAGTGCACTGTAATGAAGTATATTTTTGACCACATATTTTTGTTCTCATTAAAGGGATGTCTAGTTTGTCATTGAAAATATGGTTTGCTATTTGGACGGCAATACTTGCTGCAGTTTATTTCACGTCTGATCGCAGATATAACGACTCAGAAAGAAAGAATGCTTCCAAGAAGAAAATTGTTAACGAAGGCAAAGAATTGGAAGTGTTACATCCGTGCAAGAAGAAAGTACAAGATGATTACAAATTACTTTTAACAGAATTAAAGTTAGCTGAAAATTTCATGTGTGCAAATGATCAAGATAAAGCAATTTGTCATTTCGCCAATGCCATTGTGATGAGTTCAGATCCTTTAATGTTCCTTAATTCTTTAAATCAAACACTTCCACCATCGGCGTTCAGAAAATTGATGAACGTTTTGATAAATACTTATGGTGAAGATTTCCGAGAGCAGTGGGAGGCATCTAATTCCGTCTACTGATGTAAATTCTGTTTTTCATTTCAATGTAAAATGATGTATATTATATAATATGAGGATAAATTCACTATATTGTCATTTACGTGACTATCACTTTTATTCAAGAAAAAATATTCAGATTATCCAAGTGCTATACTCCTTATTTTAAACGTCTCTTATAAATTCAATATTTTCTGCATATGAAGAAATTACAATTTGGATAAACTATGTATATACATATATAAATATCCCGAATATCCGCCAAAACCCCGACCCAACAAATTCATAATCCATCAAGAGACCTAGAGAGGTGTGATGAATTTCTTGGGCTGATAATCTAAAGGTCCAATTCAAGATAACAAATTGCATTGAAAATCCATTCAGATCAATGAATAACATGACAAATGTAATGGCCCATAACTCAGTTATCGAAATGTCCGGCAGAGATATTCCGAATGAAGCTAGCCACGATATCCGAATTATTAGGGTCTATGGTTGAAGAAAATACGGCTCCGCTATGGTTAGGTAATTTTGTTATTTCAAGAGGTTATGTTGAGTGTCATAATCATATTTCATACCACAATAATAGTTGATCATAATATCCGATACCTTATTAGTTGTTCTTGTTAGAATATCATCAAAGAATAAGATTGGTTGCTTTTTGATTTGGCTGACAATACTGGACATAAGTTAAAAAGACCAATTGTGAAAATAATTAATCCATTCAAAGTCACCATTATTTTACAATTAGAATCCACCAAGGTGTAAATTAGCGTAATTTCTTTCAGATACATCTAAGAGTGTATTTTCAGCTAACAAATATTTATGGATAGTCAAAAGAAGATTGAGAATACAGAAAACGTACAATATTCTAAAATCGAAATACCACAATGTGAAGTAGTAATTGATGAAGCAGAAAATTCCTTTGTGAATGACTCGCAGATACAAGGTGAAAACATGATTACTTATGTGGTTATTCCTTCAGATATTGACACAGATCGAATAATAATTAATTACTGTGTAAGTATGAATAGCTGCAATGCCTTTGTAAACACACTCAAAGCAAGTTGTGCACTCTATCTCTATAGTATTGCCCTGAAAAGAATTCTTTCATAAATGTTCGCACTAGTTACTGATAATTTCTATCCTTACTGAATCGTGTTGAAAATTGTTTTGATTTTGTCCAAAAAACAAATGATAATAGCAGAAGAGTTAATTTTCCTAAAAATTAAATAGAATTTCTAGCATTCTTTAATAAGGTTATGATACAAATTTGATACTAAATAAAACATCATTTATGGACTTATTTAATTGAATGAATAATAAATACAGCTTTCTGGGATAAGTTGAACCTTGCAAAATGTATGGATTCTGTAATAAATTATTCACGACATTTTCCAGGAGCCTAAAGATGAAAATGAAGTCATTATACCTGACGATGTCATCAAAACAGAAAATCAATGTGTTCTATGTGGAGAAATATTCAAGAACTGTTTTCTTTTGCAAGAACATTTTAGTACCCTTCATGTAGGAAGTGATCTTACCTGCCAAATATGCAAATTACAGTGTGCCACAGATCTTCAATTGATGAGACATTATAATAAACACAAATATTCCTGTAATCTTTGTGAGGCTAGTTTTGCAAAATATGAAGACTTATTCAACCATAATAAAACACACTCTCATACACTTCCTTATGCCTGTAATATATGTGATGAAGCTTACTCATCAACGAGAGAGATTAGCTTGCATATACGTGAGAAACACAACAATAAACGATCCCTCAGTAATGAAGAAGGCAATAAAAACAAAAAATTTGCAAACGAAAGCTTAGTACAAATCAAGCAGGAAGAAACGTAAATTGAAAAAAAAAGAGTTGGTTCATTTTTAATTTTGAGTAGAACAAGAGTAATATATATTTGTTAAGACTTGAACTGATTGTATATAAATGTAATTTGATTTAATTAAAATGTATCCGTATTTTGAAAGTTTCGTCTTATTTTTTGCTTGTTATTTTTTCAATACTTCAGCTCAAAAATCTGGTATGCAAAATGGATGCTTGAACTTATATGGTTGAAGAAATATGAATAAATGGATGCAAGAATGAAATCTTCCATTATGTATTATGTTTGCAGCAATAAAAAGTGAATATGAAAAATGTTGTGTCATGTTTAGAAACTAGAACTAGAAAATAAAGCGGTCTCAAGGATGCTTTCCAGTCAGGTGCGTGTTACTACCGGGCTTTACGCCCTAGCTGGCAGGCAGAAATACTTGCAATCGAAAGATGCATAGATATAAACCTGGACATAAACTCTCAAAGGGTGTGACATTGTGATCCATTCTGATAGTCAAGCTGCTATCAAAGCACTGAACTCCTATCATCGACTCAAAGCTGATATGGGAGTGCGGGAGGAATCTTAATGAAGTAGGTAAGAACAATAAGGTCTCTTTAGTCAGGGTTCCTGGTTACTCAGGAATCGAAGAGGCCAATACACTTGCCAGAAAGGTAGCACAAACGCCACTTACTGGCCCAGAATCTTTCTGTGGCATAGGTAAATGCATCAATAAGAAAGAGTTTCTGGAGAAGGAAGAGATTGTAATAGAAGCACTCTGGAGGTACCTTCCAGGAATGGATCACTCCAAACATTTCATTCGGAACTTTGGAAGTTCAAGATCCAAAAAGAGTTACGCCTACTCACTGGCTTCCTCACAGGACACTGTCGCCTTAGGAAGCATATGATGAGAATGGGCTTAACAGAAACTGACGAGTGTAGATTCTGTGGTGAAGAAGAGGAAACTCCTGTTCACCTGGTTAGATAATGCCTCGCCATTGCAAACCAGCGCAAAGAATGTCTTGGACAAAAGAATTAAAGGATCTAACCTCCTTGAAGCCCTCTCAGATACTGGAGTTCATTGGAGCTCTGAAGCTGGAGGGCGAGCTGTAGGTAGCGCATTTGCGAATACGGCTCTGATGGGGGGCACAATAGACCTTGAGGTCGCGGTGAAATATAACACCCTTCCTTCAGCCCTTTAGTCGTTGAGGAACACCTTTCAGCTCCCAATGTTAACCCCTCTCCCGGTGGCGATCTGCTAACTAAAGTACTCAAAGAATGTGCCCGACCTCTTTCCTATTCCCTTTCTATTTTGTACGAACTTTCACTAGAAACATCTTTTCTTCCCTCTGCTTGGCGTAGTGTACTTGTGGCGCCCAGTTATAAGAAGGGAGACAAAAGTATAAACGTAACGCAGAGAATTATCGTCCTATTAGTTTGGCCCCGATTGTGGCGAAAATATGCGAGAAAATTATTTTTAATATTGTTCGCCAATTTGCACTTAGCAGCAACCTCATTCCCAAGTGTCAACACGGTTTCCTTCCCGGCAGATCAGTCATTACAAACCTCCTTGAATGCATTTATTCCTGGTCAGAATCTTTATTTTTAAAACCTGCTCGATGTTATTTACCAGGATTTTCTCGAGCATTTGACCGTGTTCCACATGATCTACTTTTGCATAAACTAGAACATGTGGTCCGTGGCCGCCTGCTTTCATGGATTGAAAAATTCCTTACCGATCGAACTTTCCAGGTGCGAGTCGATAGATCTTTCTCTTCGGCGAGACCAGTTGAAAGTGGAGTTCCACAGGGTTCTGTTTTGGGTCCACTGCTTTTCCTGCTCTACATTTCCGATTTACCCAAGATCTTCAAATCTCGATGTTCCCAATTTGCCGATGATAACAAATTATAAGGTAACCCTAAAATGACTGCTCATCTAATTCAAGAAGACCTGGAGAAATTAAACATTTGGTGCCAGGAGTGAAGATTGCCTCTCAACTATGAGAAGTGTGTTGTTTTGCACTTCGGTGCTCACAATCTCCGTCGCCAGTACTACCTGAACAGCAACCCCATTACTACTTGTAGCAGCCATGCTGACCTTGGTGTTGTTGTGACGGAGAACCTAAGCTGGTCCGACCACATTCTCCAAACGGTAAACAAAGCCAAAAGAACCTTTTAAGAAATCTTCTGGTGGGTGTGATCCGTTCACGTATGCTACCCTCGACAAGCTTAAATGCTTAAATAACTCCATATTGGAGTTTGCGGGCCCTGTGTGGGGTCCGATGTTGTGTAGAGATTCGGCATTGTGGGAGAGCGTCCAGCGACGAGCAACTCGTATACCTACGGCATCTCGCGTCCCAGTTATAGTGAAAGACTATCAATCATGAACTTGTCCATATTCAAGGAGAGGAGACTACGTGGTGATCTCATATAACCTTCGGTGCACTACACAACTATTTCGTTATTGATCTCAGCGGTCTTTTCAAGTTGAGCATATGGACGACTGTCTAAGGGCCATGCTTTCAAAACATCGCAAAGAAAAAATTTTATTACGAACCGTGTGTTTTCCACGTGGAACTCTTTGCCACCATCGGTGGTGGACTCAATGTCTGTGAACGCTTTTGAGAATCGCTATGATGCGTTTCATCGCGAGTGGTTGCCACTGGCGGATATGACAATATACTATGTATTTTATTATTGTTTTGGGTATATTTTACTTGTACTTTCTTTTATGAGTTTATAGGCTTGACCCAAACTCTTTAACCGTATACTATAATAATAATAAATTTTCGGAAAATACCTACTACAAAAGATACCATCATGGAATTCTCAGAGAAGGTTATTCGGCAGTCTTCGAGTCTTCATTCTATAAATCTTTAAAAGTTTCAACTCAGCTTCATACCTGCTTCTTGATTTTGTTGTTGAAGTTCAGAGAGAAAAATAAAATAATAGTCAACGAGAGAGGCGTGCGCAAAGATGACATATGCCTATGCATATGTCGCTTTCGTAGCAAGTTCTAAAGTGCGCAACCTCATTTACATACAGTCAAATAAAAATGAAAAACGCTTCTATAATCAGTTCTGCTTATCTTTCTCTCCTATTGCTCACCATACACTCCTAAGTAGATACCATAAATAAAACTTCAAAATTGATTCTGTAAAGATGAATACTCTTCAAAAAAGTTATATATTTTTGCTTATGTTACAAAAATCATCGGAACATGAAGAGAATACAATAAATAGTTTTACATTCTAATAATCACCGTTTTCATTTCTCTATGTTTTAGGCATTTAGGTGAATGTATTCACATTTTGAAATGATCAGTAGGCTTCTCAAGAAACAACAAAAACGCTCATAGATAACGAAAAATTCGTTGAGTTTAAAATACGAAAAATATCCGTTTGACTTCAGCTCTATATTCTCAAATAAGTTGAAATGATGTGAAAAAGGTGAACATATTATCACCAAAAAATAAACAATATTTTAACTTTGCAATTTAACTCAATTGGAGCTGATTAAAAGTATTCGAATGAAATCTTGAAACATCACAGGATGCATATAACTTATCAAAAAATTTTCGGGTATTTTTCATTAGTTGAATTTAATTATGTTAAGCGAAAGTCAAAACATATCCATTCAATATTGAATTTTTTACTGAATTCCTGACTCTTCAATGGTAAAAAATCGAATTCGTTCGAAATCTTATTGCGATCAACATTGAAAGTTGTTTTATCTCTTTGATTATTCGAAATTTTGTACAATGAAATTTCTAGATAACTTCACCGAAAATCTTTATCTATTTTTCCATATTATTCCTGCTGTAAGGATGTGATGCCAACATAAAATTGAATAATATTCAGCATATACATGGTGAATTTCAAATTAATTAGTAAAATACTGAGCAAAGATAAAGGAGAAAATATTGTCCGAAGATGATAATACATAACACTTTCTTATTACGTTCTTCAATCTAGTGGTAGAACCTAATGATATGGAAATGTTTCCATTATCCCTTTGAATTTCATCAGTGTAGATATTTATGATATAAGAAACGTTTTGGAATATCTAATATTCAACTATTTTCGAATCTAAACTATCAGTTAGATTAAAATTTTCCTACGATAACTTCTGTCCGAGTCACGGCAGAAGTTATGGAAATAATACTGAAATTGAAAATAGAGTCAATTGACAATCTAATGCAAAGTGTTCTCGCACTACAATTCAGTTATCTATTTTTAAATTTAAAATGGCGTTTTTATAAACTGCCGGAATGGATAACGGCCCCCCTTTTTAACCTGGAAGTGGCGCCTCTGCATAGAAATCAGGTTCATCGTCATCTACATCTGGCTGATCTCCATCGAGCTGAAACAAGAAATTCTTTCAGTTCTGATGTGCTTGTTTGTTTTTCAGGTCTATGTACCAGCAGGGGGTGAAAATTTCCAATGCGGTAAAAATAACTTTCTAGACTTCTAGATAAGTTTATACTTGACGGTCGGCCTTTGAGAATTTTCCACATATTCTTCGATTAATTTTTTGAGCCCCCTCTTTCACGTTGACTTTTCGTGTTAACACATAAGTGCAAGTAGTTTAACTTTAACAGTGAAACATTTTACTGGATGTTCATAAAAAATTAGAACCTTTTTTTTTTGATGAATATTACTACTACTATTGGTTTCGGAGTAATGAAATTTTGAATATTATTTAGCAATCAACAATTCGAATGGTTTCCCATAATGAGTTTGCCTCGGCGTTCGCTTGCTCGATATTTTTATGATATCTTAACTTTTTTGCAAATATTTTTGCGAATACGTTTTTTCATGAAACTTTAACAGGATGGAATGAAAAGAAGTGTGGGGGAAATAATAAACCTTTGTTTGAAATTTTAAGTTTTTTCACTCGAGTGAGTATCCAAACAAACGTCGCATCTAAGGCAGAGGAAATTCTAGGTAAATCTAGGAAAAGCAGCCAACGGATTCTCACTATTTACAGCCAATATATATCCTGACTATTTGGTGCGGCTTTTATGCTGGGGGGAACCAATGGCAATACTTCTTCAAGAATGGAATGATTTCAAATGAAGATAATTATGTATTTTCTGTCGATTGTTCGTTCATCTAGGAAAACAAGAGATTTTCATTTTCTGTAGAGTGTGACGGTTCCATTTTTGTGACTTTATTCGCTAATTATTCATTTATGAGTAAATATAAGTTGCTTGAATATATATGAAAATCAAATTGCGGGCGAATCAATTTTACCACAAAATGTTTTTTAAAATACCCTGGAATCAATTCAAAGAAGGAATGTCAACAATTCCTTCCGGCAAAGAACTTCAATGATAACATAACAGACCTGTTTTTATGTGATGGATGTGAACCAGATATAAAGCCTTATTCTAGTTATCTCTCAAATAGAAATTTTCTTGAAAGAATTCTCACTTAACAACGAACATCAACGTATTAAGACGACTAAGTGGTTGGTTTCGAAGTAATGAAGGAAGTTGATTGAACTTTGGTGTTTTGAGTCTTAATTTAATCGTAATTCGATCGTTACCTGAAAACCTTCATTTTCAATTTCTGCATGATGTTGCGAACAAATTCAACCAATCGCCGACGTGTCAACTGCCATTGTCTGATATTATATAGATAAGTATTTCAGTATGATGGTACTCAATCGAATATTTTCCACCCCAAACCCCTAATCTAAAAATTTCCTGAGATATAAAGTTTTTAATATCGAGCCCAGCAATCGAATAAACCGTCTAATTTCAACTACCTCACTTGCTTAGTGGACAACTTCAGAACGTCACCCTGACTCGGCCTGATACGCCGTGAAATATGAATTAAAAGAAGAAATAATAAAATAAAATATTAAAGGTTTGTTTCTGAAATATTATTTGCTATTGGTAATAGACCACATTCAACTTGACATGATTCTGATACCAAACAATCAGGCGGTTTATTCTAAGAATATTCATTACTGGTTGGCATATTTGGACAAGGAAATGAAGAAAACAGTTAGGCACGTGTGGCCGCCGCTTCAACCGCGAAACTGAATATTTGACGGGCATTTCCTCTTCCGGAGCACGTAACCTTCATGACCACAGTTCTTGTTCTCTATTTTTGTTTCACTATGAAGAGGACAGATCGACAGATGAGGCATCTTTTTTATTTATCACAATATCTGATAAAGGAACATTTCTACTTCCGGGTTCGATATTCCTTATCTTGAACCATTAACGGCATTAGTACGAGGAAAATGTCAACAATTATTTTGATACCACTGTTGAATGTTATCAATATGCTACAATTTTCGACATTTGGAAAGACGTTTTCTTCCTTCACATAAATGTGGATACTTTAGTACATAGTACATACCACATACCATATAAACATCTACCAGTCGATTCAAGACGCATCCGCATGAGAGGCAAAAGAGGCCGATTTTTCCGAGCCGAGCAATTATTGTCAGCACCGTTTTAACAGTATTTCACTGAAGTACATTAAACTTGCACACATTTTTTTTTAAATGTTAAATGTCCCTTAAGTTTAAATGGTTTGATTAAGGGTCTTCAAATACTTCAAGAGGTTTTAACAGATGGTTTTAACCATAGATTTATCAAGTATATTAGTTCTATGGTTTTAACGTTATTGAGGTTAGAGCAAATTTGTCCATTATGTTTGACTCTATAGTAAAGTTTAACTCTTGGTTTATCTTTTGGTATCATTTCACTTGTGAAATTTGTTTTTTTGAACTTGAAATTTCATCTAGTTCATTGGTTTTTGGTTTAGATTCCCCTGATGGAGAAATCATGATAAGACGATAGGAAAGTGTCGATTGTTTGGGAAAATAGGAAGAACTTAGCACAATATTGCTATCGACATAAATGACATTTATTCCGATTGAAATTCACAATGATGAAGTCGGTGATAATGCAACCATTTTTGCAAATGAAAGAACAGGCGTCCATACCAGGAAGGCTTGATTATTAAAAACTATAAAATTTTGTTTTATTGCAATTATGTCAATTATTATGAGAGGTTTTTTTGGTATTTCTTCTCCATGAAATTAATTGAGACCTTTTTGAGCGCTCATTCTACTTACACGAGGGCTATATCATTTCGTCACGACGAATTTTGAGCCGAAAATGGTTTCAATCGACAAGGTTCGACTCACTGATGACGAATCCGTCGGAAAATTCGAGTCTGTCCGTCCGGCCGTATACATCATAACTCTCGAACGGAACGGATACTTGGAATTTTCTGGGTAGGTTCGAATCTTCTAATTAGTTATTGGGCAAAATTCGACCAAGGGTTCCGTAAATATGGCCATTCGAAATTTTGTTCTCCTGATTACTTCGAAACGACTCATTCGAACGAGATGAAATTTTGCACTCAGATGGAGAATGGCGTGTTCATGTTTGTCTAGAACGCATGACCAGAACCATAAAAAACATAGAAAATTATTATTTTCGAATGGAGAGGCCTAGAGATTTTAAATTTTCAGGGTAGGTTAAGATCTCGAGTGTCGCAGTCCACGTCCATCAATGAGCAAAATTAGACTAGAGGTTCCGTAAATATGGTCGTTTGAAATTCAGTTTTCTCGATAATTTCAAAACTACGAACTCGATCGTTACGGAATTCTGTATTTTAATGGAGAATTATATATTCAAGCTACATTTTGTCAAGATCGCATGACCAGAACCATAGAAAATTAAAACTTTCGAACGGAAAGGCCTAGGGACTTGAAATTTTCAGGATAGGTCTGGATCTCGAATGTTGCGATCTCGTCGCGGTTTATCAATGAGCAGAATTAGACTAGGGGTTCCGTAAATATGACCGTTCAAATTATTTTTTTCCTGATAATTTCGAAACTACTGATTGGATTGGAATGGAATTTTGCACATAGATGAAAAATAATGTATTCAAACTAAGTGAGAAATTTTGTCCGGATCGCATGATCAAGGCCATAGATACCGTAGAAAATTCTAACGAATTATCGAAAACAAAATTGGTCACTCAGCACTGACGTAAAGTCTGGAGTTTCACCTGAAATTTTTTTGACAGCTTTCAAAAATGTCTTCAATTGGTCCTAAATGGAAAATGCGAATATACATACAAGGTGCACGAACGAGCGCTCAAAAGCTCCTGACTTCACGGCAGTGCTTTTTATAATTTTTTATTATTATTATTATATACATAAAATTATTCTAATAGTTCTTCATTTGCTGAATAAAATATGAGTTCATTCTTTTCATCGATATTTTTTTGTTAGTATGATTACAAGATGATCATTCAATTATACTTTGCAATCTTTTGCACCAACAATAATTCCTCCTCTTCATTGAAATGTGACAAACGAATTCTCGTATCTTCACTAATATTTGAGATATCGAAAAAAAACTCAACACCAGTGAAATAATCTTGGAATTTTAACCCTCCAACGACTGTTGTTACCAGTTTATAATTCTAAAAAAAAATCTGGCTCTGGGTCTAACCAATCGCCTTGAGTGTGGCCAATTGTCCCTATGTCTTTTGAAGAGGACTTTACATAAAGGGTCCATTAAATTTATTATGAAACGACAAAGAAAATTAACATGTTCTTTAACTATAAAGGCGACTTAGGGTATTGAATATGAAATTGGAATCAGAGTATTAAAAGCTCCTGGATATCAGTTTGAAGTAGGTACGAAGGTTTGATATTCATTCTTTTTTTGTACCACGAGCTTCATCACTTTGAGTACAACATATTTTACCCACTCCGTTGGATTGGGAATATCGTCTATCAATAATGAATATCAAATTCTTCGTGAGATAAATATAGATTGTGCTCTCGAGCATCGATGTTTCTAGGTTCTGACTTCTGACCATACATAATATATAGGTAATATGTAATTTACACCAAAGCTGTCAATTGCCAAGGATAACAAAAATATCAGGTATAATTTCAGACAAGTATCTGTTTGGTTTTTGCAACCGATATCGCCACAGATTGCGATGAAGGAATATTGCTCGTTTCCGATTGTTTGTCTTGAAATATTGGTTATTAACCGGGCGCTGTCTTTAATTTAATGGGGGTCCTGGGCACTCAAATGACTCAAAGATGAGGCTTTGATAGGATAGAAGACATTTTTCAATGATTCATTTGCATATGTTTGTAATTTTCGAATTTTGTGCCGATCAAATACATAGTTTTGAAATTATCGAGAAAACTGAATTTGAAACGACCATATTTACGGAACCCATAGTCTAATTTTGCTCATTGATGAACCTGACCGCAATATTAGAGATCTTCACCTATCCTGAAAATTTCAACTCTCTAGGCCTTTCCATTCGAAAGTTATAGTTTCCTATGGTTTCTATGGTTCCGGTCATGCGATCTCGACAAAATTGCATGTAAATTGAACACGTCATTCCTCATCTGAGTGCAAAATTTCATTTCGATCGAATGAGTAGTTTCGAAGTAATCAGGAGAACAAAATTTCAAACGGCCATTTTTACGGAACCCCTGGTCGAATTTTGCCCAAAGACGAACTCAACCGCGGCATTTGAGATTCGAACCTACCCTGAAAATTTCAAGTTTCTAGGTCAATCTGTTCGAGAGTTATCGTGTATACGGACGGCCGGACGGACAGACTTGAATTTTTCGACGGATTCGTCATTAGTGAGTCGAACCTAGTCGATTCAGACCATTCTCGGCTCAAAATTCGAAAAATACAGACATCGTGACGAAATGATATAGCCCTCGTGTAAAAGTAGGACGAGCGCTCAAAAAGGAATGAACAGTGATTTTATTTTCAATCCCGAACGAAAATGAAAGGGAGTTCCCGCAAGACCCGATGGACTCATGAATTCAGGGGTTCTGGGCAACTGCGAGGAGGGGCTAGTGAAAAAAAATTACGAAAAGCACTGCCGTGAAGGCAGAAGCTTTTGAGCGCTCGTACATGCACCTCGTAGGTAGATTCGCATTCTCCAGTTTTAGATCCAATTTTTTTTTTGACAGCTATCAAAGAAAATTTCAAACTAACGCGAAAATCCAGGCTTCACGTCAGTGCTTTGGTGATAATTTTTTTTTAGATAATTCGCTAGAATTTTCTACGGTATCTATGGTCTTGGTAATGCGATCTGGACAAAATTCACGTAGTTTGAATACATTATTCTTCATATATGTGCAAAATTTCATATCAATTCAATAAGTATTTTAGAAACTATCAGGAAAAATATAGTTTGAACGGCTATATTCACGGAACCCCTAGTCTAATTTTGCTCATTGACGAAAGTGATCGCGAAATTCACGATCCGAACCTATCCTGAAAATTTCAAGTCCCTAGGCCTTTCCGTTCGAAAGTTATGATTTTCTATGGCTCTGATTATGCGATCTGGAAAAAATGTAGCTCGAGTATATCATTCTCAATTTAACAACAAAATTTCGTCACGATCAAATCCATAGTTTTGAAATCATCAAGAAAACTGAATTTCAAACGGCGATATTTACGGAACCTCTCTAGTTCTATTTTGCTGATTGATGAACGTGACCGCGACATTCGAGATCCACACCTATCCTGAAAATTTCAAGTCCCTTGGCCTTTCCATCACGAAGTTATAATTTTCTATGGTTCTGGTAATGCGAGTAGAACAAAATATGCATATTTTGCATGTAGCTTGAACACGTAATTCTCCATTTGAGTGCAAAATTTCACCTCGATCGAATCTGTAGTTTCGAAGTAATCAGAAAAACAAAATTTCGAGCGGCCATATTTACGGATCCCCTGGACGAATTTTGCCCAATAACGAACTTAACCGCGGCATTTGATATTCGAACCTACCCTGAAAATTTCAAGTTTCTAGGACATTCCGTTCGAGAGTTATCGTGTATACGGACGGACGGACAGACTCGAATTTTTCGACGGATTCGTCATCAGTGAGTCGAACTTAGTCGTTTGAGACCATTTTCGGCTGAAAATTCGAAAAATACAGACATCGTGACGAAATGACATAGCTCTCGTGTAGGTAGTACGAGCGCTAAAAAAACTATGCTCGAATTCATGAGTAATATGAATATTCTATGAGCGCATATGAAAAATCCCAACTTTTTTTTTATTATTCTCTATGGTTCATCATCAATAGAAAAACGTGTTCCAGTAAGATGGACTTTTTTTCTCAAACGAAACCAAAAGTTTTATATTGGGAATAATAAACGAAAAACAATAGGGATTTTTATCTGTTAGTTTACAAGTGACATTTTTTTTTTGTTATGAATGCAATACGAAGAGTTTTTTTTTATGTTCAATATGTATAATATACAATATGTATAATATACATATTTTTATCTGTTAGTTTACAAGTGACATTTTTTTTTTGTTATGAATGCAATACGAAGAGTTTTTTTTTATGTTCAATATGTATATTATACATATTGTATATTATACATTATACATTTATTGTACATTATACATTATACATTACACAAAAAAACTCTTCGTATTGCATTCATAACAAAAAAAAAATGTCACTTGTAAACTAACAGATAAAAATCCCTATTGATTTTCGTTGTATCTATGATCATCATGCATCTTATGCTTTTAACCTCCAGGAAAGTGAGAAGACTATACAGGGTGATTTCAAAGGTGAGGCTTTTTTTTTACAGGTGCTAGAACTCATCAAAATAAGTGAAAATTCCAAAAATCCTTTATATAAAATATTCACCAGGGCTGTGTATTTCGGAATCAAAGTTACCCACGAATCTGAGAAATTCTCAGTCACGATCTGACGGTACGTATATAGATCTAAATGTGTTTATCAAATGCGTTCAGGTTGCGGGAAATCATCTGACAGTGCGTATTATTTCTGTGGCTTTTCCGAATTTCTAAATGTGTTTCCAAATAGGTGGATAGGACGTGGTAGGTCGATTTCTTGACCTGCGTGATCCCCGGATCTAAATCCCTGTGATTTTTTCTTCTGGGGTCATTTGAAAACATTAGTGTACAGTAACGCTGAGGTGAATACTGTTGAAGAACTAAAACAACGCATGGAAAAATTGAAAATGCTTTTGACATAATTCTTGAGCAAACTGATGTGATAGTGGCTGCATGTAATAATTCGTTAAAACGCCGGGCAAGACTTTGTGCACATCAAACGAATGGTGACCATTTCGAACAATTTCTGTAAATAATTTGGATCAATTTAATCGGAGTTTGTGAACTTCCTATTTTTTTTTTGGACTTCTTCCATCAGTTATCTTTCCTCTCCTTAGTTTGAACTTTAAGAATTAGGTATACCGTTCAGGAAAAATCTTCTCGTAAAAGTTGAAAGAGAATATACAAATTTGCGATAAAATCAAGCACCCAATTTACTTGCACCGTGATTCATTGCAGATTTCGTAACAGAGAGATAATACGATCCAGATTCGTCTCAAGTTCTGGATGCATATTTGATATGATCAACTTCCGACGTAATGATCCCTTTTGATGAGTTTTAGCACCTCACCTTAAAAAACACGCTGTATACAATTTTATAGAACAAACCAGACTCATTTCCATCGCGGAATCACGTCCTAAATTTTCAATATCCTGTATTCTTTTTACTACGAACATAAATCAATAATATGAATATCCAAGCAATAACAAGTTCAGTGACTCATAATTCCGGTAAGAAAATTTGCTACCGTTTAAATCACGAAAATTCTCGACCAGAAGCAAATCGCTGATATTCAAGGTTTCGAAGAGTTCTGGCCGTCGATTCGGAAAGGAACAATTGGAGCGGAAACAAAAAGAATCACGCACGAAAATATTAACACAATCAACCATATCATTTATACGACGTCATATCATAGCTATTAACCACGAACTACTTCATTTCATATTTCATACAACACAATAACGCATTGATGGAGATAAATGCACAAATATTGAACGATAAATGAAAATGATATCCACGCATTGTTCGAAAACATGAACACTAATGCAATGCAGAAGATAATATTGTTTCCACTCCATTCATAAATCGAACATGATTTCTGAATATATTACGCGATACAAAAGAGGAGATTACGGATAAGTTAAATACATATTTTTTTAAACAGCTTCAAATTTCATACAAACGTTCAATATTTCCACAACGTTGTAAAAATAAATTGTTCACTTATTGTAAAATTTTACAACTCACGAACTATTGGGTGATTTCATACTGAATACACAATCTTCAAATTTATTTTTTTGAATGATCTCAACATTCCAGTACCATACAGCGCCAAAACCGAGCAACTTGTTAGTAAATTGAGTTACACAAAAGTGTACAGTTTGTTAAAAGACATCCAGTATATGTGCAGTTGAAAAACGGATGTAATATTACAGCAACTTACCGCCCTGAGCTCCCTCGTGGAGAAGAAGTAGGTCAGTTGAGCCCTCAGGGGCACCATGAGAACTAGGAAGAACGGAAACGCCAAAGCCGCCTTCGTGGATTTAACAATCCACAGAAATATGAGACAAGCTAGTTGGACACCCGTGAATAAGTGCATCTTGTGGGTTTTTACCTGAAAAATATAGAAATTTTTATATTAATACATATTTTGGAATACGACGCTATAGGCCGGTTTCCCTTCATTCCTTATCTGCATATCGTTTGCGTATCATTTCATTTATTTTAATATCCTAAATGTGAACCAAATTTTTTCAACATAATATTTGATGATCTACTTGTTGATTATTTTTATTCTAATACATTCATATACATAATTAGAATGGAAGAAAATATTTCTATAATTTGAAGTTTTATTATTTTATTATAAGTCATAATTTTTCTCGAAATGTTTTGCTATAATTCCAAAATGCAATTTTATTATTGAAACAAATTTAGTTTCATTATTCTGATGAAGGCAACATGATGTGCGTCGTGGAATCTAGTAAACGCCGGAATAATATCCAATTTTCGGCGAAAAATGGAAAAACTGCCGGAGCTGTCGTAAAATTCGAAAACCAATATTTTTTAACGTTATAAAATGATAAACGAATTTTTTGGTAATTTTCATCTCAACAAGGATGAATTTTGGTAGTGACGCAAAACTTTGGACATTCAGTGAATTGCTTATCGGCAATATCCAAAAACGCTGCAAATTTTACACAAAGATTTATATCACGTCTTTTCGTTTATCTAGATTTCAAGAAAAACTATTATAATTCATTAAATACCCAAAATTGGTATGCTGAAATCAGGCAATCGAAAGAAATTCCAGATTTTTAATCAAATTCAACAAATTTGTCTAGATCCGGGAATGGTGTGTGTATGGAATCTCATTTCCTAGCATGTTGGCTCTCATATGCGGGCGACAACCATTTTCGGTTCTTTGAAGTTACTAGTTTCAAATTATAGTCAACGACAAAATCGGACAAAAACGTATCGGTTTTTGTCAGTTTGGAACGTGCTATGTACCGATAAAGAAGCTAGTGTGTGGGCTTTTAATTGCATGTGAAATATTATTTTAATTCTCCTTCACCCTCTACTAAGGACATATTTATGTGATATTAGATAAAGAAAAAGCCCCTCGTCGTATATGCAGAGTGAAATGAAGCACACTCTTTGATTTGAGCCTCAAAACAGGTCAAACGGCTATGGGCTATTGAAATGTTCCCCTTTCCAAAACATAAACAAATTGCGATGACATTAATCTCTAGGGCAATTTTAAGATATACAAATTTCAATAATTGTGTCTACTTTTGACCCTTTCACTCAATTTGGACCTTCCATAACGTTTTCGGCGATCGGCATGGCTGCTGCAACAAGAAATCGATAAGGGAGTCGCGTGACGTCCCCTTTCAGAGCAGACAAATAAAACCTGAACTTGTTTTACGGTTTTAAGAAGAAAATATTTAGAGGGAGGCCCTTTATCAAGTTAACGACTATATTGAACAAGGTTGGATATCATGGTATAATCTTACCACTCGGGCCGCAAGGAATGGAACAATGAACAATAACACACCATTATCCCAATTGGACAGGGTGTCCTGTGAACAACGCGTTATACTAACCAGTACGATATTCTGAAAATACATTTTTTGAACCATTTATAATTCTTTTTGAGCGCTCGTACTACTTACACGAGGGCTATATCATTTCGTCACGATGTCTGTATTTTTCGAATTTTGAGCCGAAAATGGTCTCAATCGACTATGTTCGACTCACTGATGACGAATCCGTCGGAAAATTCGAGTCTGTCCGTCCGGCCGTCCGTCCGGCCGGCCGTCAGCACGATAACTCTCGAACGGAACAACCTAGAAACTTGAAATTTTCAGTGTGGGTTCAGTTCCCGAATGGCTCGGTTAAGTTCGTTAATGGGCCAAATCCCACCAGGGGTTCCGTAAATATGGCCGTTCAAAGTTTTGTTTCCCTGATTACTTGAAAACTACAGATTTGATCGAGATGAAATTTTGCAATCAAATGGATTATGAGGTGTTCAAGCTACATGTGAAATTTTGTCCAGATCGCATCACCAGAACCATAGAAACCATAGAAAATTGTAACTTTTGAACGGAAACGCCTAGGGACTTGAAATTTTCAGGATAGGTGTGGATCTTGAATGTCGTGATCACGTTCATCTATGAGCAACATTATACAAGGGGTTCCGTAAATACGGTCGTTTGAAATTTTGTTATCTCGATAAATTCGAAACTACGGAGTCGATCGGGATGAAATTTTGTATTTTAATCGAGAATGATATATTGAAGCAATATTTTGTCCAGATCGCATGACCAAAACCATAGAAACCATAGAAAATTCTAACTTTTGAACGGAAAAGCCTAGGAACTTGAAATTTCCAGGGTGGGTTTGGATCGCAAATTTCACGGTCACGTTCATCAATGAGCAAAATTAGACTAGGGGTTCCGTAAATATGGCCTTTTAAAATATTTTTTTCCTGATAGTTTGGAAACTACTGATCGGATTGGAATGAAATTATGCACCTAGCTCAGGAATAATGTATTCAAACTACGTGCAAAATTTTGTCCAGATCGCATCACCAAGACCATAGATACCGTGGAAACTTCTAGCGAATTATCGGAAAAAAATGGATCAGCTGAAGCACTGACATGAAGTCTGGAGTTTTGCCTAAGTTTCAGAATTTTTTTGACAGCAGTCAAAAATTCCTTCAATTTATTTCTAAAACTGGAAAATGCGAATCTACCTACAAGGTGCATGTACGAGCGCTCAAAAGCTCCTGCCTTCACGGCAGTGCTTTTCGTAATTTGTTGTTGAAGAAAACGAATGAAAAAAATGATTTAGACAAATTGTTGTAATTTCACAATTAACGATAGGTAGAAATATTCAGTTCTTGAAGGGATCAAGTTTCATTGTAGACCTGGACCCAGTGAATGTTTCCTTATAAGTATAGCTTGATATTTAGGAAACCCTGCATATGTGCATGCAGCATTATTTTTGGTTTATTATTTGAGATTATGAATAAACCTTTGAATAAAAAATTCTCAACCCTTTCCTGGAATCTTCACAGTTTAAGTTTCTTGTAGTCAGAATCCAAAACAAAAATAATGTAAATATATATTTCACGAAGTTTTATTTCCACAACACCTTGAATCCTCAAAATTTTTCACGAAATATCTCAAGTTATAAAAAAATTTATATTAATATATTTCGGCAATTCCGAAATGATATTCTCAAACTATTAAAGTATGAGCCTTCATGTTTCGCAAGAAGAATTCTGGATAAAAGACTCAGATTTTTGAGCGCTCGTACTACTTACACGAGGGCTATATTATTTCGTCACGATGTCTGTATGTTTCGAATTTTGAGCACAAAATGGTCTCAATCGACTATGTTCGACTCACTGATGACGAATCCGTCGGAAATTTCGAGTCTGTCCGTCCGTCCGTCCGTCCATAAGCATGATAACTCTCGAAGTGATCAACCTAGAGACTTGAAATTTTCAGTGTAGGTTCAGATCCCAAATGCCTCGGTTAAGTTCGTTAATGGGCAGAATTCCACCAGGGGTTCCGTAAATATGGCCGTTCAAAATTTTGTTTTCCTGATTACTTCGAAACTAAAGATTCGATCGAGATGAAACTTTGCACTCAAATGGAGAATGAGGTGTTCAAGCTACATGTGAAATTTTGTCCAGATCGCAGGACCAGAACCATAGAAACCATAGAAAATTGTAACTTTTGAACGGAAACGCCTAGGGACTTGAAATTTTCAGGATAGGTGAGGTTCTGGAATGTCGTGATGACGTTCATCTATGAGCAAAATTATTCTAGGGGTTCCGTAAATATGGTCGTTTGAAATTTAGTTTTCTTGATAATTTCAAAACTACAGATTTGATCGTCACGAAATTTTGTATTTAAATGGAGAATGATATATTCAAGCTCCATTTCTCCAGATCACATGACCAGAACCATAGAAACCATAGAAAATTGTAACTTCTGAACGGAAAGGCCCAGGAATTTGAAATTTTTAGGGTGGGTTTGAATCGCGAATATCGCAGTCACGTTCATCAATGAGCAAAATTTTGAAGTTTTGAAACTACTGATCGGATTGAAATGAAATTTTGCACCTAGCTGAGGAATAATGTATTCAAACTACGTGCGAAATTTTGTCCAGATCGCATCACCAAGACCATAGATACCGTAGAAAATTCTAGTGGATTAACCAAAAAAAAATTGATCAGCTGAAGCACTGACATGAAGTCTGGTGTTTCGCCTAAGTTTCAGAATATTTTTGACAGCTGTCGAAAATTCCTTCAATTGATTTCTAAAACTGGAGAATGCGAATCCACCTACAAGGTGCATGTACGAGCGCTCAAAAGCTCCTGCCTTCACGGCAGTGCTTTTCGTTATTTTTGAGCGCTCGTACTACTTACACGAGGGCTATATCATTTCATCACGATGTCTGTATTTTTCGAATTTTGAGCCGAAAATGGTCTCAATCGACTATGTTCGACTCACTGATGACGAATCCGTCTGAAAATTCGAGTCTGTCCGCCCGTCCGGCCGTAAGCACGATAACTCTCGAACGGATCAACCTAGAGACTTGAAATTTTCAGTGTAGGGTCAGATCCCGAATGCCTCGGTTAAGTTCGTTAATGGGCCGAATTCCACCAGGGGTTCCGTAAATATGGCTGTTCAAAGTTTTGTTCCCCTGATTACTTGAAAACTACAGATTTGATTGAGATGAAATTTTGCACTCAAATGGAGAATGAGGTGTTCAAGCTACATGTGAAATTTTGTCCAGATCGCATGACCAGAACCATAGAAACCATAGAAAATTGTAACTTTTGAACGGAAACGCCTAGGGACTTGAAATTTTCAGGATAGGTGTGTATCTCGAATGTCGTGATCACGTTCATCTATGAGCAAAATTATACAAGGGGTTCCGTAAATATGGTCGTTTGAAATTTAGTTTTCTTGATAATTTCAAAACTACAGATTCGATCGTGACGAAATTTTGTATACTAATGGAGAATGATATATTCAAGCTACATTTCTCCAGATCACATGACCAGAACCATAGAAACCATAGAAAATCATAACTTTCGAACGGAAAGGCCTAGGGACTTGAAATTTTCAGGATAGGTGTGGATCTGAAATGTCGCGTTCACGTTTATCAATGGGCAGAATTATACTAGGGGTTCCGAAAATACGGTCGTTTGAAATTTTGGTTTCTCGATAATTTCGGATTCGATCGAGATGAAATTTTGTAATTTAACCGAGAATGATATATTAAAACAATATTTTGTCCAGATCTCATGACCAGAACCATAGAAAATTGTAACTTTTGAACGGAAAGGCCTAGGAACTTGAAATTCTCAAGTCTTCAATAAGTAGTTCGAAATAAAATACTTCGGTGTGGCCAACTTCACCAATTCCATTTAAAGAGGACTTTTAATATAGGTCACTTAAATTTTATTATGAAATGAAATCGAAAGTGCTCTTTAAGTTAAGGGACTTTTACTAAAAACGACATTAGGGGTCGAATATGAAATGATCCTCAAACTTATTAAGTTCACGAGAGAGTTTTTTTTTGGGTTGAGATATTTTGTAAAATCTAGAGAGTAGTCTAGATGATGTAATATTGAGCTTTTGTTTGGAATTAACAGCGTTTTTCCAAGAAATACTCCCATTACAGATTGGAATTGATTTCGTTTCGATATCTGTGGTCGACTGTGGCGTCGACGTTGTCAGTTTGGATAATTCGGAAGTCGAAATGGGATTCTGTCAAACTTCTCTTCATAACTTTAATTTGAAATGTGAAACAATGCCTTGAGTTTTCTGAAAAAATAGCCGCAGTAAATTGTTTCAGCTTACAGTTTTTGTTATTCATCACTTAGGTATTTAATTGATACCCATTTTCTCGATACTTTTCAATTGCTAATATTGCCATTAACTGAATAGTTTCCACATTACCTTAAAATATTCTGAAACATTGTTATAAATTGAATATATGTGCCAAATTCTACCGACATCCTATAGATGCCGATGGTTCATTATAAATTTAAAAATATTTGCGGCTCAAATCTCGACTACACTAGAAAATATTTCCCAATACGACTAAAACTTAAATCCGGCAATGCCGCGTTCTGCTATCTTCGTCTCCCTCCACATCCCACGAAGCGCGTACAACTTCTGGCGGATCGAAGAGCCGGCGGTGCATATGACGAGTTTGCTATCTGGAATCGCTTGAACGAAGTGTGTCCGATCGAAATACGTCGTACTTGCGTGGAAAAGTCAAAATTGCTATCCTGGTTTATTAACGAACACAATAGATGTAAACATCCGTCGACGCACCATACACTGTTCAGGTAAGCCCGCAAGTTTTGAACACAGAATACGATTATACCAGGATGTTTTCTTTTCTGTTTGCAGATTCTGATAGAGGGACGCTACGGGCGTGGCTTGCATAGTGAAAATTACTCATCGGAGCCGGTGCAACTGTCATTCTGTCAAGTAAAACTATTGTAGAGACTTGTAAACAAAAGCTTTTCCAACAATGAGATTGTGAACTATGTGTGAAGTGCATTAATTCGTAACAATGAGTGCTAATAATGTGAATAATGTCCCTACTACACAACCAACTGCTACAATTAAATCCCGACCGAACATTATGCCAAGCAGTTATATGTATACTTCAAGTAGTGCTCTTTTGAATAGAAATACTGACCAAAAACCGACACCACCTCCCACATTACCCAAATATACTTCAAGTTTTAACGCCGGAAGTGGTCTGAATCGAGAAAGAGACAAGGATGGTATTGGGGGCTCCTATCGTCTTTCCAGTCTTGATCGTTTAGCAATGAGGCAGAAATTTATGGATCAACAAAATCCACCTACAGGCTCAACTCCAAACGGCACAGCTAATGGAACCAATGGTAATGATATAAGCTCAAATTCTGCGAGTAAAAGAGAAATGTTCTTCAACAATTCACCAACAGACACCAACAAAGATTCTAATCGAATCAGTAGTAAAGTTCCTCCGGTGGAGAATAAACCTCCAGAACCTCCAGTCAAACCTTCAAGTCCAGAATCAACCAAAGACGAAAATAGCAAAGAATCCACACCAGAAATAGTTAAAGAAAGGCCGAAACCAAAAGAATTGGATGGTTATGTAGGATTTGCAAATTTACCTAATCAGGTTTACCGAAAGGCAGTAAAGAAAGGCTTTGAATTCACATTGATGGTAGTTGGAGAATCAGGATTAGGAAAATCAACATTGATTAACTCAATGTTTCTCACAGACATATATAATTCAACTGATTATCCGGGACCAACCCAGAGGCTCAAAAAAACTGTGGCTGTTGAAACTACAAGAGTCATGTTGAAGGAGAATGGTGTTAATTTGTTATTGACAGTGGTTGACACACCTGGGTTTGGTGATGCTGTAGATAACAGTAATTGCTGGGTTCCTATAATAGAATATATTGAATCTAAGTATGAGGATTATCTGAATTGTGAAGCGAGGGTCACAAGAAAGCAGAGTCCTGATATGAGGATACATTGCTGTTTATATTTCATACAACCATCCGGCCACGGGCTCAAATCACTGGACATCGAGTTCATGAAGAGATTATGTGATAAAGTTAACATTATACCGATAATTGCAAAAGCTGATACCTTGACAGCAGAAGAATGCCAGTTATTCAAAAAACAAATTTTAAATGAGGTAGCTCTACACAAAATAAAAATTTACGAATTTCCTGATTCGTGCGAAGACGAAGAAGAGCATAAACTCAACAAATCCTTGAAAGACAGGGTTCCCTTTGCCGTAGTAGGCTCAAATGCAGTTGTTGAAATTGATGGCAAGAAACTGAGGGGGAGAAAGTATCCATGGGGTATTGCAGAGGTTGAGAATCTCGAACATTGTGATTTTATTGCTCTGAGAAATATGGTGATCAGAACCCATTTACAAGACTTGAAAGATGTTACAAATAATGTTCATTATGAAAATTATAGATGTAGGAAGTTAGCTGGATTAGGAGTTGATGGTAAAACAACAAGAATACTGAACAAAAATCCACTTGCTCAAATGGATGAAGAGAAGCGAGAACATGATTTGAAGATGAAAAAGATGGAAGCAGAAATGGAACAAGTGTTTGAGATGAAAGTGAGAGAGAAAAAACAGAAGCTCAAAGACAGTGAAATTGAGCTCACACGAAGGCATGAAGCGACCAAAAAGCAGCTCGATCAGCAAGCTAAAGAACTAGAAGATAAAAGACGTCAATTCGAAATGGAGAAGGAATCGTGGGAGAAAGATAATCAAGTGACAATTGATGAATTACGAAGAAGATCTTTGGAGGGAAGCAGAGAAACTGTGGATGGTAAAAAGAAAAAGAAAGGTCTCTTTTAGTATCCATTGAAAATATGGGTGAAGAATATTCTGGGTGGACTCAGAAGGCTTTTTAGTCATTCCCTGGTAAAGAGATTTATAATAATAAATTATAGATCTTGCGAAGTTAGTTACAATTCCTCTGAACTGCCATTTCGTGTAACTAGAGATTTCTAATTTCTCGATTCCTATTTCAATTGCTGATAAGTGTTGAGGATTCAATTGTTTGTGAGTAAATTTATGATGAAGTATAGAAAATATTTATGAAGAGGAAAAAATTAATGAATATAAATTATTGATTTTTTTAAATAGTCCGATGTCCTCTGTTCATGACATTTTGCTTGAGAGCAACGTGCCATTTATTTTTTATCTATATATCTCGAGTTTTAATTTTATATTATGTATGTAAAACTGTGAAAATAAAATTTTAAGTAATAATTTTCAACTTTTTGATTTCCAAAATGAAATAAAACAATGGATAACCTAAAATTTGGATTTTCAAAATAATTGAAGATGAAGCTGAATTATAAAATCAATGAATTATGAGATTTCTCCACCTGACTGAAATCAAGACAATTTCTTTATGAATCAAAGTGGTAGGATACATCATTTCAATAATTGGTTGTAGAGATTTCAAATCAAATGGAGATAGCTGACTAGACCGCTCCTTTCCATTTCACGATTACTCTACATTACTATTTTGTGTAATCATAAGTTGGTCAAACTTTAAGGAAAACTCTGGGAATTACAATTTGAGGCACTATTGTTAAGGCTAAATGGTTAAATTCAATATTTCTTGAGAGAACAAAGGACTTATATACTACATATATATTTTTTTTTCTTTGATTAAGTACAATCGAGAGTGCAATACATAATACAAAGCAATCGAGCAAAATGTTTTAGCTGAGATATTAAACAGGGCAGAGGTGTCAACTGATTATTTTTATGATAGATAAAGTCATTTTAGAAGGTACATTTTTCCTTCAAAACTAGAGTTTTGTCTTCATCTTTCTTGTTCCGAAAACCAGTATCGAAATGAAAGTTTTCATGAATAACTTGAAAAAAAAATGAAGCGGGATGCTGTCCTGTTTTCACAATTTTTCTCTTTTCACTTCCATGATACATTTTTATTAGGTCACCCTTTTGCCATAGGCATAGACCAAGTACGGATACAAAGAAACAACTCCTATAACCTGTGAATTGACCATCATGATTCAATTTTGAGTGATACCCGCGAAAAAGTATGAGTACGCCACTGCCCGGTACGAATGATTCTTGTAGGGTTTTTAAATATAATTAACGATTCAACTATAATTAAATCGAAGTGACTCGAAAATTATAAAACTGCGCAGATAGACAACTGAAAATTTCAGAGATAACCTAGTTAGGTAAACAAATTTATTTTTTTTTCAAAGATTTATTTTTGTAATAAACCAAGACACAGTAAGAATGTTGGGATAGATGAAAATTTATAACTTCCGTGTCATTATTATCATAGAAGACAGGGTCTACTGAAAGATATTATTCTTTTTCCTTTTCCTATGAATATATCTTGAAATAGGTATTGTAATATGAGAACAAACACTCGAGGAATGTTCGAATATGTCTGGGAACTTCAAGGACTTAAATTGGATAATTCGTTTCAGCAATTAGTCAGGATTTAGGATTGATGAACTTTGATTGCCAAGAACAAGTGATTGCATTCTGATTCTGAACAGTTCAATGAAATTCTCCGCCGATTTAAGCTTCATAAGGTAATACATGTTGACGTTTTTGTCTTATGAGGCTCATTTGAAGGTTGGACAGAATTTATGTATCTATATATATTAGATAATATCAAAGCATTTTAACCGAAAAACATGATAGAAGTCGAAAAATTGAAGTTTTAACTGCCTCCTTAGCGGAATGTGCATTCCATCGTGAAATGTAATTTCACGGCGGAACTCAAAAATTTAGTGTGAGGAAACGTAGTGATGTAGAAATACCGAAATAATGAACCAAAATACATGTAATGAAACATGAAACAATTTTTCCGAAGAAAAATTGTTCTAGATAATCTGATAAGCAAGCCAGCAAATCAATCCATGTAGCCCCAGAGATGAGAGAACACCAAATCCATTATTCGCAACTGAAAGGTTTTTCATTAGGAGCGCTCGATCTTTGTAATGCAATAAAACGAATTCTGAGAATGATAGTGTTCTTTTTTTATTTTTATTAGAAAATACATATTATGTCCACATTATGTTTCAAAAATTATATCAGGTACATGTCCGCGGCTTTGCGTGGTTTGTTGCATCTTGGATACCCAATTTTTGATGACGTTATTGCATAAAAGTGGCTCGATCTTAGCTTTAACGCCCCTAATGTTGGCCTTCGCGAACGAGCGCTCAAAAGCTCCTGACTTCACGTCAGTGCTTAAGGTGACCAATTTTGTATCCAATAATCCTTTGGAATTTAAAATGGTCCTGGTTATGCGATCTGGAATTTTTTTTACATGTTGCTTGAATATATCATTCTCCATTAAAACGGAATTTCGTTACGATCGAATTCATAGGTTTGGAATGATCAAGAAAACAAAACTTCAAACGACCATGTTTAGGGAACCCCTGATCGAATGTTGCTTAATAACGAACTTAACCGCGGCATTTGAGAAACGAACCTACCCTGAAAATTTCAAGTTTTTAGGTCGTTCCGTTCGAGAGTTATCGTGTTCACGGGAGGAGGGCAGGACAGACTTGAATTTTTCGACGGATTCATCAGTGAGTCAAACTCTGTCGATTGAGACCATTTTCGGTTGAAAATTCGGAAAATACAGACATCGTGTCGAAATGATATAGCCCACGTGTAAGTAGAACGATCGCTCAATTAGCAGTTTTTAAGGGTGTCCTAGGTAAAATTAAGAAAAACGAAAGCTTTTCAATTTCGTCATGTCCATATGTCACAGACTTTTCTACTTGGTTCTCTATATATGAAATTTAAAAGATTGTAGTTGTCTTTTAAGAACCACTATAGATTGGGAAACACGCTCGACATCAAACATGTAGGTACACAACTGAAATATGAAAAACCAATCTGTGCATACCTATATGAGATATGAGCTTCTGAAAAGTCGAAAGGGTGCCCCCTCCCACTTTCGAAATATTGGGTGGAAAATTCGACCACGATTAATTCGAATAGGTATGATGATTTGTAAAGTTTTTCAGATACGAGATCTTTGTAGGTACACAAAATACTACGGAATCCTCCACTGTGTTCGGTCCGGCACGTAGGTTTTTTTTTGTTTTCATTTATGTTTTACAAGAGTATGGCATTTGTGAAGAAGTATTCAATAGCTATGGGTATAAATTCACATCAAAAGACACAGGCAGATTAGATGAAGTTCAGGAATCATCACGATTAAAACCGATAATCGAGTGTTATACTATGCAACAGTTATATCCCACAGTATTGATCGTTTCAATATCCATCTTCCCCCTTTTGGTTTCCGTAGGTTTGTATGTAGTGAGGACCTTCCACACATTGCGAATATTCAACGTAGTGCTTGAATTTGTTTATTCAGTAGCTAATAATGCCATCTTACGATGCGAAAATGTGGAGGCTCATTGCTAACGTTTTGCAAGCGTTTTGTGCAATCTTCCAGATCAATCATCTCATTGAACCAATTGGGCGATTGAACGATGAGTGACGCAATTTTATGATTATGTCGAAATATTTTTCACGGAGTAAGTACCTTCATACCTACTCGATGAAACTGTTAAAAATATATTTTTCGTAGACGCCGCGTTGAAATTACAAACATTCTTTGAGTTTAAGTAGTTGAAGTGTTGAGTTGTGGTCAGGTTTGAAGGGCGAATTTTGCGTCGATTTTCCTCTTTTCATTTTTCGATTGTACGAGAAATACTCAGATATATTTTTCCACGCGACCCAACATTTTTTTAGGGCTGTTCAAACGTACGATCTAGGCGGCCAATTATCGTACTCATTCTTGTAACAATTCTCCCTTCAGTGTGTTTATCCGTTCCACCTACTCTATATCATGTCGCAACGTTTTGTTAACATCACATATTAGTATTCCTAATGCCATGCTCATTATTTATTATTTCAGGCAACCAAGGGCCGTTCATCATCGTGCGGTAACGCTGATTATTTAGCGTCTTTATCTTCGAAAAAGTATGGTTATCTAATACCCCCAGCCCGAAAACAACTCTGAAAGTGTCAAGTTCGAAATGCCTTGGTTTTCGTAGATTTCCCTTGGATGTTCAATGCCTTACAATTCTGCTCATTCACCACACCCCCTTTATAGAAATTGGACTCCGCTACTCCGCAAATCGCTACTCCTTTTTTACAAGCAATCAATTGAGAAAGTGACGTTGCCTTGATCAGTTGGAGCAAATTTTGGTGCAAGTTCAATCTTGTAGAGGTTGAGGGTCAAGTGTTGAATTGAAACTTTCCGAACTGGACATTCCGTATTGGTATCAGAACTTATTACATGCAATCACGTTAAAAAATGGATTTTTTATTTTTATTTCCGCATCTGATATATTCAATGCCGTTGAGGTTCAAGATTTATGTAGCAACCCTGAGCAGATGAACACTCCGTCCAAATGAACATGAAAGAATGAAAGTAATTAAGTTACAAGTCTTCACTCATTGAGAACGAAAGGGTTCGTTGTTTTATTCTACCGGATGTTTGGCATCGTTTATGAAGTGGAATAATAGGTTAACAATCGACTACTTTAACGGAAAAAAACATGAATGGATTATTATTTGGCATTATTTCCCACTTTTATTAGACGTTTGGGAAAGTTCATTCAATTATCTCCTCCAACGACTCTAATTGTATTTCTAGCTTTTCAAGCGGAGAACACAAATGAACTCACCCAGTAAAAAAACACTTAAGTATATTGGATATGTAGAAGCTATTACATAAGCTAATTGCCGGGAATTTGAAAAAAAAATCGGACACGACCAGGGACCTATCGCACCAAAATACTTTGCAACTTTTCACTTTGTCAAATTTGCAAAGCGAAAATCAATTCTGTTGCACAACATTTCCTCCAACACTCTTTGAGCGCTCGTTCTACTTACACGAGGGCTATATCATTTCGCCACGATGTAAGTATTTTTCGAATTTTGGGCCAAAAATGGTCTCAATCGACAAGGTTCGACCAACCGACGACGAACCCGTCGAAAAATTCAAGTCTGTCCTGCCGTCCGTCCGTATACACGATAACTCTCGGACGGAAATAATTACATGGAAACTTCGAATTTTCAGGGTAGGTTCGAATCTAGAATGCCGTTCGGTCACTTTTATCGCTCGAATATAATATTTCCCGGATAATATTGAAGATATTATAGTTTGAAAAGAACTTCGACCACTTTGCATTTAATTTGACAAATTTTTCCTATCTGATTTTTGATTTGAAATGTTCATCTTTTGTTGCAACAGAATACGGTCATTTCTGCGAAGTGCTTTTGACTTTTCAATTCTAAATGCTTTTCGTGCAACGTAATTCATTCAAAAATGCGAAATTGCAAAGTGAAAAGTTGCATAGTAGTTTGGTGCAATAGGCCTCTGATATCGTATAAACTTTATACCATAATATAGGATGATTCAAAACTCGATGCTGAAAATGAAGGCTGATATTCTTGATAAAAAATGTGTAATAAACTTTTGGATATGGCATTGGTTCCGAGATATTGGACTTCAAAGTTTCTGCATGTCATCAATTTTCAACTTTGATACATAATAATAAAATACAAAAATAACTGAATGCCCATTTTGGGAGGATTCGACTGCATTAATAATTTGTTCCATTCATAATTGTTCTTGATTATTAATTTTTAATTTCACTGTTCGCACGTACGCATTGGGGCATTGGGAAGCAATGCCAATGCTGCCCATGATATAAAATATATACGATAAAAGAAAAGGTAGCTCAAGATATCTTTAGCGCCCCCCTTGAGTTTTTTCTGTATCCGCCACTGCCAGGTGACAGTCATCCCACTCATTCATTTCTAGGCTTACTGTAATTAATGAAATTCAATTGATGTCATACAGAAATTTTAAATTCCAATAACTCGAGAAATAAGCCTCATCGGCAAAGAAAATATTCTTGTACGTTTTATCAAGAATATCATTCCCTTAATTTTTCGCCTCGAGATTAGATTCACCCTGTACATAAAATGTTGCGAATTTCATGATTATATTTTGGGTGGCCAAAGGCAAACTGAATATTGAGGTTTAGGCGATCATACCGTAGAAAGCATGGATTTCAGATCTACTAGCATAATCGCCAATTCAACCTAACCTAACTAATAAGAAACTGGAATGAAAAAAAATATTTTTTTCTGGAAACGCACTAGTCGAATCGTTAACATACAGTTATTTCCTCACGTTACATTAGATTAAATTAGTTTAGGCGAAAGTACGCAGTCCTTTCACTTCAGAAGTTATGAGGGGACAAAAATGTCATAATTTCTTCAAACTAATTTTTTCACCAAGAACACAAACACAAAACTCGTCTGTTCAGTTTATTATTATTCTTTCAACCAATTCCCAACTTTATCGTGTTATTTGTCTCAAGAATATTCCATATCCAATGAGAAATATTAAATTTAGGGAAACTAATGAAATATGAAGAGACATCACAAAACATAATTGCCAAGGGGTTGAAGGACAATCAACCATAATAATATGTACAAAAGTGTTTTGGTATGTTTACATAGTGATAAAAGTAAAATTTTTGAATTGGTGGAAAATGTTGAAACGTAGTTTCTTTTTGCTTTAAGACAACTCTTCAATTGGTAATGGGAAACGGAATTTGAAAATTGTATTCGGAGATGTGAAGTAGATACTAAATGAGTTTGTGGATGCGAAAACTAAATCACAAAAGAGTTTTACAATTCATCGTGATAACTTCGGAAATAATTTATACGAAGAATGTGAGGGACTCGTCTTCGTAGAGATTCGATTGTTCAAGAATCCTTACCTTATACCAACTATAAATTCAGTAAAAAATTACCGTTCTATAAATAACGAGCGTTAAAAAACAAGGTCGAGTGAGAAAACTCACTAGAGAATGTCTTTAATTCAGTCAGAGGATGTGAGAAGTGGAAAATATTGGCAAGGAAAAAATTATGACATTTAGGTACTTCAATTCATTCATCCTGTTCCTATAAAAGTAAAGTCTTGAATAAATGTAGCCGATTCTTGATAAAAATCCATTATTCCCTACTATCACTAAAAAATAACTCTACGTTTTTCACTTGTGATACAAAGTATGGTATAAATAAGCTACATTTCAAGCATTTACAAAAATTTCATTAGGAAACATTTCCAGGCCGAGCTACGCGTAACGCGCGACCGCCCCGGACCTACTTTGACTTCATTTTTGAACATACTTCATCCCTAATATTTTTTTGTATTTTTGATGTACCCAAAATAACGATTCAGACTTGTTATAATTTTTTGAGTTGAACACCCATTATATTCGATTGTTACTCCCAATTATGGGGTAGAAAAGAGGAAAATAGTACCAAAACGAGAGTTACGATTTTAACAGCAAGGATCCATAATCATCTCCATTCAAGGACGAAATTCTAATGATATAACGATTTATGTTTTTCCTGGAAAAATCTCATCGACTGCAATTAAAGCAATAACGATTACAATGCGTAATTATTAAATTATTATGTACTCGTATCATGAAATCCGCCAAATGAAATGAAGTTCAGTTTTGCCTCTCCCTGAGAAATGAGTCATTCAAACGTGAAGATAATCGACGGGATCCCTGCCATCTGTTTTAACTTCTTAACCGGTTTGAAAGTTTATAGCAGATGTTCTTTAAATATATCGCGGATCTTATTCATTCAGCATAAGCTCACCTGTAAGATTCGAAAAAAAATACTTCATCCGTTAAAAACCTTGATGTGAAAATTGAAGCATTGAGAAAAGGTAAGATGTGATAGAAAAACCAAGTGGTTAATTAGGCGTCGGAAGTAGCGATATTTCAATCTTGCAATGGGTGTCCAAAGTGAAAAGAAACTGCTTTTGTTCAAAAGAAAAAGATCAACGTCACAGGGGAGCCTAGAAACGGTTGTAAATATGGATTGCCAACGTAGATGGTAAAAGGTTTTTTTCGAAGCATTGTTCTTGGTTAGGAGTCAAGAGCTTGGTCCATTCAGATCGACCTTTTTTGAGACTTGAATATTGGACTGACCCAGTGTATTGCCAAGGGAGAGGCGTTTAAAAAAAATTACGAAAAGCACTGCCGTGAAGTCAGGAACTTTTGAGCGCTCGTCCATCCACCTTGTAGGTAGACTCGCATTTTTCAGTTTCAGAAACAAATTGAAAAATTTTTTTGACAGTTGTAAAAGAAATTCTCTTTCGCGGTCCAAACCTACCCTGAAAATTTCAAGTCCCTAGGCAATTCCCTTCGAAAGTTATAATTTTCTATGATCTCTATGGTTCTGGTCATGCGATCTGAACAAAATGTAGCTTGAATATACAATTCTCCATTAAAATACGAAATTTTGTCTCGAACGAATCCGCTCGAAATTATCGAGAAAACTACATTTCAAACGACCGTATTCACGGAACTCCTAGTATAATTCTGCTCATTGATGAACATGAACGCGACATTTAAGATCCACACCTATCCTGAAAATTTCAAAACCCTAGGCCTTTCCGTTCGAAAGTTATGATTTTCTATAGTTTCTATGGTTCTGGTCATGCGATCTGGAGAAATGTAGCTTGAATATATCATTCTCCATTAATATACAAAATTTCGTCAAGATCAAATCTGTAGTTTTGAAATTATCAAGAAAACTAAATTTCAAACGACCATATTTACGAAACTCCTAGTATAATTTTGCTCATAGATAAACGTCATCACGACATTCGAGATCCACACCTACCCTGAAAATTTCAAGTCCCTAGGCGTTTCCGTTCAAAAGTTACAATTTTCTATGGTTTCTATGGTTTTGGTCATGCGATCTGGACAAAATTTCACATGTAGCTTGAACACCTAATTCTCCATTTGAGTGCAAAATTTCATCTCGATCGAATCTGTAGTTTTGAAGTAATCAGGAAAACAAAATTTTGAACGGCCATATTTACGGAACCCCTGGTGGAATTCTGTCCGCTAACTAACTTAACCGAGGCATTTGAGATCTACACTGAAAATTTCAAGTCTCTAGGTTGTTCCGTTCGAGAGTTATCGTGCCTACGGACGGCCATACAGACGTGCTTACGGACAGACTAGAATTTTCCAACGGATTCGTCATCAGTGAGTCGAACATAGTCGTTTGAGACCATTTTCGGCTCAAAATTCGAGAAATACATACATCGTGACGAAATGATATAGCCCTTGTGTAATGTACATGTTTTCTTTTCAGCGAACAATACCTCATTTGATGTGCTTTCGAATGACATATCAACTTTTGTGCTTGCTGCTTGTATTCTGCCCTAATATCATGGCAAACAAGAGAACAACGAAAAAGCCGAAATATTCCAAACCTGAATTTGCTCTATTTTGAAGCTCTTTCTGATTGAATATTGGAATATTTCTCATGGAAATCATGAATTTATCTGTCGAATGAGAAGAATTTGATGGAATAAACTAAATTTTATTATTGAAGATTTTATGGAAAAATGTAAAGAAAACAGACTGCTACTACTTAAGAATTGTTTGAAATGTCCACCGCCTTATTCAATACATTTCACACATCGTTTTCGCAATGAATCTATAACCCCGCGAGGATCACAACGTTTCTGATGCATTTCTGCACAACACAAATTTATTAATTCGATGAGATCCTCTCGAATCTGAACACGAATTTGATAAACTTTTTCTTTTAAGGTGTTCCAGACATAAAAATCCAGAGGCGTAAGGTCGGGGCTCCTTGGTGGCCATCTCACCGGGCAATAACTCCCAATCCATTGCACCCCCAAATATTTATTCATTAGGTCCCGCACATTCCGGCGTTGGGAGTCATGACAGGTGAACTTTTCGGACTTGTAATACTTCTCGATCGTCTCAACGCTGAAGAATTCATTACATCAATCCAAAGCAGCTTGAGGGACATATTGAATGAAACACCCCTGGCTAACAAACAAAATGTCTGGTTTCGAATGGGTGGCTGCCAAGCTCATAATAGCCAGAATATACGGGGGACTTGATGAATGAATATTTTGGCTGCAATGAATTAGAAGGTACGGTCTGGTAAGATGGCCCCCAAGGAGCCCCGACCTCACGCCTTTGGATTTTTATGTCTGGAACACCTCGAAAGAAAAAGTTTATCATATTCGTGTTCAGATTACAGAAGATCTGATGGAATTAATGAATTTTTGTTGTGCACAAATGCGTCAGAAACGTTGTGAACTTAGCGAGGTTGTAGGTTCAGTACGAAAAGGATGTGCAAAATGTATTGAATAAGGCGGGGGAATAATTGTTATTAGTAGTAGCAGTTTTCTTCACATTTTTCCATGAAATCTTTACTATTGAAATTAAGCTTATCCCTTTAAATTCTTCTGATACGACAGATAAATTCATTACTTCCATGAGAATTACTTCAATATTCAATCATAAAGAGCTTCAAAATAGAGCAAATTTAGGTTTGGAATATTATGACTTTTCCGTTAGCCATGATATTAGGGCAGCAGACAAGCAAGTACAAAAGATGATATGTCATTCGAAAGCACACTAAATGAGGTATTTTTTGCTGAAAAGAAAACATCTACATAAATACTGATTTTTCATGGATAAAACCATTGGAAAAATATGACTGATTTTGTTCACTTCAGTATGGTGATATTCATCTCCTTACCACGCCCGGAATAAGAATTTTCTTGGAACACAGAAATTCTTATCATCCATCAAATTTGATGCCGTTTCCAGATATGTGGTCAAATTTGATAAGGCTACAAGGATAACTGGACTATAATTGATGTTATGGAAAAACTCGAAATATTTCGTGAAATCAAGAAAAGTTAAATTGAAGAATAACCGTCAACATTTCGACCATATGTTATATGACATTTTTTGTTGCAAAAGTAGAATCCCTGTATAAAGATGTACGAGACTAACCTTGTTTCACAAGAAAATATCTCAGGGGAATCACATAGGGAGAAAATAAATGAATTTTCTGATGATGACAGAATAATTCAGGGAAGTTTGAAATATTTTCTGGAAATATTTCCTTCGTCAGTGAACACATATAGTCATATAAACTCACCCTTCTGACGTATGAAGCTTGAGGATGGTGTTTCCCAGGCATGAAGAACAATTTCATTCGATCAAAAAATTGTATACCATCAACAGACGCAGCACCCATATAGAGGAACACTCCAAATAGCACAGCCATAGGTATCAACCTGAAAGAGACATATAATTCGATCAATGTACGGAATATTTGATATATCATTTTACTGGATTCTGTTGACCTGGTGCTATTTTAGTTAGGGAGACATGACTTGACAAATTATTGGAAAAACGTATCTCAGAGTCAATTTTTGGTTCAAAATTGAAGCTATTTCAATCTTCTTTGAAGAAGGTAAGGTAAAATCTGTCGACAGACTTGACAAAACTAAAATAAAACTCAACGTACCTAAGAAGTGGAGCCATCAGTACTGATAGACCAATAAGCGATGCAACAGCCAATGCCGAAAGACGTTGCTCCTTGACCTCAATCAGGTGCGGTTTTTCTCCTGGCGCGTGAGTCCTGGACATAACCGTCAGAGAGGAAACATGCGTTATGGACCTGACAGTAGCTGCGCATACCCATGGCAGACCGAATGTGCCACTGAGAATATTGCATAGACAAATCAGTACAATGTCCAGGTGGAAGCCGCTCCCCTTTTTTAGTTTTCTCTCCTTTTTGTCGATGATCAATCTGAAACAGGAGCAATTGGGATTTGAAGATCTTCCAGTCACTTCAGCAACACATTGAAGCTAAGAGGTTATTCCGGTCGTCATGCCCAGAAACGAAATCTAATTTTTTTCTATATCAAATATTCTTACTCTGTTATATGTGTCTCCATGAATAAAAGAATGTAAACGAGCATGGCTGGAATGACCGATGCAAACATCACCCACACTGGCAGACCTTCCGGAGGAATGAACCATCCCCTTTTTTCTGGGTTAGATGGCGACAGACCTTCTGGCACGGAAAGTTTTTCAGTGTACGTTTGTGGCACGATGTAGTCGACGAATACCATCGTGACAATTGCAATAGGTACGCCGAAGTCTCCCAGTGCTCTCCTTGCCTGCAAAATGAAATATATTGCTTTTCAACAGTTCGCGGTAAATATTCTGTGAGGCAAATCGACAAGATAACGCAAAAAATTAATTCAGTTATCTGTTGCGTATTTTGGTCTCCCGGACAAAATTAAACGAAACTAGGCGGGTCTACTGAAACGGTGATTATCTGTACTCAATAGTTCATACTATACAGGGTAACAGGGAAAGTCGTACTGAATATTGAAGGGCATTATTATTCAAGTCATTTCTGATGGATTTGATTCTATAATATGGTATCCGAAGCTTAACCGTTATGGAGATAATGGGTTTCGAAGATTTTTAAAAAAATCCGGCTTTTTTATCGATTTTTTTCGAATTGGAGCTTCTAGGGGCCGTTTTTTGGATGTATTTATTTATAGGGCATGTCAATTAATAAAAATGAAACTGAACCTACCACTAACAGTTCAACAAGACTGCTAGACAACGGTTAGAATCAAAGAATTTTCATTAAGTGTTTTTAAATTTGAAGCGCTTTTGGTAGATGTGTTATTCGTAATTTTCTGTAAAAACGCGACTTCGCTTGGATTTTTGGACTGTTGCATATTCTTACTGTGCTTCGTGGCTTGTGACTGGACTTTGATTTGTATAACATGGCAACTCTTACTAACGAGGAATATGCTGACATCCTAATGTGTTGTGGATTTTCCGAAGGAGTGAAGTGGCGTGCACGCAATAAATACTTGCGACGGTATCCTATTCGTCGAGTACCTGATATTGGCGTTTTTGACGGAGTTTATCGAAGACTAGGGGAAACTGAGTTTCTTCCAGTACGATGGACTGACATGGGAATACCTCGTATTCTTGGTGACGACGACGACGAATCAAATGAAATACTTTGAAACCGACCCAACCACGTCAACCAAGAATGTTATCACTCGACGGCTTGGTATTTCCCAGTGGAAAGTCTGGTTCGTAATGCACAGTCCAAGGCAATACCCTTACCATTACACGTCAGTGCTAGTAACAGAAGAAGGGGATCTATTGGGGCGACTAGACTTCTGGTCAATGCTGATATTGAGATCGTGTGGACAGATGAGTCGAGCTTTGGCATCACAAATTATCATAACGCCCATTATTGGGCACCCAAAGCGCAAGATAACCCAAAAAAAACGAACAAGGAGATTCAGTCTGAATGTGTGGATGGCTATAATATCAAATTACTTGATAGGGCCATACTTCCTGCCTATTTTAGCAACTTTTACCTCAAACTTAAAATGTACCCTCTACTACCTTAACTGTTATTTGGTCAATGTTTGCCTATTTAATAGCAAGTGTTATACCTTTTTGAATAGCTAAGAAGACGTAGAATTTTTAAACTTATTTGCAGAATAAGTTCCATGAAGTTTTTTTCAAAAAGAGCGCTTCAAAGTGAAAATTCTTTGATTCTAACCGTGTCGAGCAATCTTATTAAGCTGTTAGTAGTAGGTTCAGTTTCTGTTGATCATTTTTGAGCGCTCGTACTACTTACACGAGGGCTATATCATTTCGTCACGATGTCGAATTTTTAGCCGAAAATGGTCTCAAACGATAGAGTTCAACTCACTGATGACGAATCCGTCGGAAAATTTGAGTCTGTCTGTCCGTCCGTAATCACGATAACTCTCGAACGGAACAACCTAGAGACTTGAAATTTTCAGTCTATGTTCAGATCCCAAATGCCTCGGTTGAGTTCGTTAATGGGCAGAATTCCACGAGGGGTTCCGTTAATATGGCTTTTCAAAGTTTTGTTCCCCTGATTACTTGAAAACTACAGATTTGATCGAGATGAAATTTTGCACTCGAATGGAGAATGAGCAAAATTATACCAGGGATTCCGTAAATATGGTCGTTTGGAATTTTGTTTGCTCGATAATTTCGAAACTACGGATTCGATCGAGATGAAATTCTGTATTCTAACCGAGAGTGATATATTTAAGCAATATTTTGTCCAGATCGCATGACCAGAACCATAGAAAATTATAACTTTTGAACGGAAAGGCCTAGGAACTTGAAATTTTCAGGGTAGATTTGGATCGCGAATGTCGCGGTCACGTTCATCAATGAGCAAAATTAGATTAGGGGTTCCGTAAATATGGCCGTTCAAAATATTTTTTTCCTGATAGTTTCGAAACTACTGATTGGACTGAAATGAAATTTTGCACCTAGCTGAGGAATAATGTATTCAAACTACGTGCGAAATTTTGTCCAGATCGCATAAGCAAGACTATAGATACCGTAGAAAATTCTAGCGAATTATCGAAAAAAAATCTGTCAGCTGAAGCACTGTCATGAAGTCTGGAGTTTCACCTAAGTTTCAGAATTTTTTTGACAACTGTCGAAAATTCCTTCAATTGATTTCTAAAACTGGATATTGCGAATCTACCTACAAGGTGGATGTTCGAGCGCTCATAAACTCCTGAGTTCACGGCAGTGCTTTTCGTAATTTTCATTAGTTGGCATGTCCTTCAACTAGATACATCGAAGAAACGGCTTCTAACGGTTAAGTTTCGGACACCATATTATAAACCCAAATCCATCAGAAATTACCTGAATAATAACGTCCTTCAATATTCAGTACGACTTTCCATGTAACCTTGTATATTAGCGAAGGAGTTGAAAGAATTTTAATGAATTGAACCGAATTGATTAGTGATTGGTTTTGAAGTTCAAGAAGGTATTTTTGAGAACCTTCAACTTTGAACTGAAACTGATAGCATTTAGTTTTTCCTAAACTTATTTTGTTCGAGAGAGAAAAAATCCTTCTCTTCATTCCTCCTGAATTTCAACTAATAGGTTTTCATCATGACATGATTCCACAAAAATTATTGAGTAATTTAGAATTTTGATTTCAAATTATCGATCATACCAGCAAAAAATTCATACTTACACTCCTTCCCAAAAATTGGCTGTTTCTGAACATCTTCAAATAATAAGCAATGATGAATGTCCCTAGGGACAACACCGTACAAAAAAGAGCCGTGTTTGGCTGGTTGATAGGTCCATAGCTATCCATCGTTGGTAAAGGTCTGTACTGAACGATGTCCACCATCTGAACATCTTCATTACTTGTCTCATTCCTCAGATCCTTGAATATCATAGAATCGTTTCCTGGAACGGTTGTCTTCACAAAATCCCAATAGGTGGTCATCAACGGATGTCTTCGGAAGATCAATATGAGCTTCGTCACGCTCTCTAGGATGTAAAGCAGCACGATCAACGCCGAGAATATGTCCTCCGTGAACCTGGTGAACAGCTTCACTAGCATGCTACCTTCCAGACATGCGACGAACAAGCCGATGAAAGCGAGCCAAAAACCTATGAAAATGCGTGTTTGCAAGAAGTCGATGCCGCTGCTTATACAGAACTGATACAGGCTCTCGTCAAATAGTAACAAAGGCCCGGTGGTGCCGACTATCACCAACGGCTGACCGGACAAGACTGCGAATATTATGCCGGATATGCTTGTGCACATTAGTGTCTCCGAGGTCCCGATGCTGTTGTCCGTTTTGTTGCTGAGGAGACCTCCGAACGCCACCGCTCCCGAAAGTGCTGCGAAGTACATGAATATAGATGCTGCTGCGCATTGCGCGTTGAGCCCGTCTTTGATGTCGCTCATGTAGTACGGATAACGTCTTTTGAGGTCGTTTATTAGACCACCCCACGGTTTACGAGTACGTTCCAGAGGATTATATGGGAGTTTCTTTTCATCGCCGTCTCCAGTGCACAGCAGAGGCTTAGTAATTCCTGCAATTGAAGTTATATAAAAATCGGAAAAGTCTGTACATCATAGGAAACCCAATTTCCCTTGATGTATCTACTTGTAAAAAAATTTGGGATTACCTTGAGCTTCCGCCGCTTTCTTCAAAGCATTCTCTTTTCTTTTTCTTATTTGCTCACTCTTCGCCTTGAGCTCTTCAATGGGAAGTAGAGCCTTCCGCTCCCAGTTACCAGGCGGCAAGACTATGCTGTCGTCTAGGAACTCATTGATGGCCGACAGCAGGGCGTTACGATCGTAGGCTCCGAATGCGATGTTGAGGAACTGCTGGTTGGCCATAAGCGTCGAAATTGATCTACCAACCTGAAATTTCGAAAATTCATCAGTACAATAGGTCAATAATTTCCCTGAAAAGTCGAGAACCTCTCTGAAAAGTATTCCGGCTGAGTCAACAGTTGAGATCATTTCCACATAGTGAAATTATTTTCAATTTTGAAACTAGGTTGAGGATCTTCATTGCCACTGAAGCTATTTGTAATCAATTTCAGTATTATAGTTCGACATGAACACTATAATTATTACCTCACGATAATCCAAGTTGGATCTTTTGGGTCCCAGCAGGATGAATATAAATCGACACGGCAAACTGACTTCTACCAAACTTGGTATGACAATTCCTTCTGCTAGTCTTATGAAAGAAATTGCTGGTTGTTCTAGGAAATCGACCTCGCCCACCAGAACACTGCTTGCTTGAGCACCTGGAGGAATCTAGAAAATATTGTGGAAATTATATCATTTATTCATAAAGATAATGAGCTGGACACAACTCTGCAAAACGCTTCAGAACCAGAAATATTCGGAGTAACCTACCTTTTTCAAAATGGATTCATTTTGTGCCTTCCTAACATCTTCCGAACTTGCTGAATAAGTCTCCTCGCCTCGAATCTCCACGGCAACGTGACTTGTATCTCCCAGCAACTTACTCTCGGCGTCCAAGTGTCCATTCTTGGATATATCGAGAGGCATACTGATCTTTCTGCGTTCCAGGTCATATAAATTCTAGGAGAAGAATAAGGTCATACATGAGAAACTGAAAATTTAGTATGCATAGAAAATGTCTCGTTCATGGTTGAAAATTGAAATTTAAAAATTTTGAACAGGACGATAATTTTTTTTTGGAGCTTAATTTCAGTTTAATATTCTACATAATACAACTCTAGATCGTTCGAGGTCAAACATTATAATTTCGTAAAAAATGATGCCTTGAAATTTGATGAATATTAGATAATCAGGAAAATTATCTCTATCTTCGAACATTTTTTGAGATTAAACCTCATGGTTTGTTTAAAAATGAAAACTAACTTTTCATCTAATCATTTCTACCCGAATGAGACTTTTTCAATTTGTTATCACTAATAGAAATTCAGCAGATTAGAATTACACCTATACATCAACATATACAAATCATAAGGTGTGGACATACTTCAAACGAAGGAAAAAATACGTGCCATGATTTCAATACATGCAAACTACACAAAATAGTGATTTTTGCGTTAAATATATTAATTCTACTGGCCAGATTGATGAAAGAACTTGTCTTTGCTTTACTCAATTTCTGGGGGATTATATTTGCTATAGAAGAGGCCACTACGTCAGAAATTATGAAACAATTTCAATAATGTTGAAAGTAAGAATATCCTGATCCTGACGAGTGTTCCCTATTCCTCATTGTTATTGTATTGACCCCTACTATGTTCACAAACATTTTGTTGATCTACCATGAAGCTATCTGGTAGTTTTGTAACATAACTGGTTTGTCTATTATTCTTAATGAACTTTTGGACTGAATAAATAATTTCCTAACTCGCACAAGCTCTGAGCTAATGAGGGGTCTCACAGAACCCTAGGAGAGTCGGGATATTAACATTCACATAATAGGCATTCAATATGAAGCTGTATCCATTCTGATTCAAACTGATGAGCAAATTAATTACTCTGTTGATACGAACAAATTGGGAACGGGGCATTATTCTCGAATCGAAAAACGGGCTCTTATCTTCAATCTGGATCTACCGCAGATTTAAATGCTGAAAAGCCGAGCGGTAGTCTCTAGGGAAATTTAAATTAACTGGGTTTATTAGAACAGCAATGCTCGGAAGAGCCGTTACGCAAAATGGAAAGCATGTTTCTATGCATAGTTGAATGGATGATTTATACGCAGCACGGCTCAGGAGAGATTTTGTATACCTTTCAGATTTACCGTATGTACTCACATGCACATATCAAAACTAATGTTTTTGGATAGTATACCAGAGCTCAAATGATGTAACACCCCGTAGGGAAAATCTAATATTCTCGAACTGAGCTAAAGTTGTGATATTTTTCCTTACTTTATCTTTATTTTTATCATATTTTTCTTCCCTTGGCAAAAAAAATTGCCGTAGGTTGTTCGTAATTTTCAATATTCTAATTCTGGTCGCCCAAGAACCTTTCTGCGCCGTGATCAACTGATCTTCTGTACTTAACAATTCCTCCCCTGATGCAACAGGAAATCCACTTCTTTAGCGTAAACGATGATTTTTCAAGAGCGTCTTATTTCTTCGGGTGTTAACTCTTCGCCTCCTAGCATTGCAAGTATTTGTTGTGCCAATGTTTAGCATTTGTAGGGTGAGCGCTCGGTGGTTCTGTCGGCCGCTTTGCATAACCTACGAAGAATTGAGTTCTCTTTTCCCTTTTCTGTTAGTGGCCTCTCACTGCGCAATGTCTATATAGTGAGGCTACCAGTACGTAACCTTATTCCGTTTTTTGAGTGTGATATAATGAGTTCATGTTTTTTTTCCGTAAATGCAATAAGCTTTCAGCTCACCTTTGGCCTAGGATATTATAATATAAGCATTTTTCTGCTTCGTTCTCTTTTTACTTCTTCCCTCAATGGAATGACCCCTCGATGATCCCGGTCCGATAAACGTTGTTTTTAGCCAGGACGCTCACTTTAATATTTTCATACCCAGCTAAGAAGGAATCCAAACTAAAAATTTTTTCCAGCTGTTTATATTTATATGCATAAGCAATTAGTGTTATTTCTCATGAGCCGTGCAGCCAGTGCACTAACCAAAAGCCGGTGTGCAAAAGAGTGAAACGATATGAAAGGGAAGTACACACGAGAGGAACCATACGTGCGGGCAAGTCGGGTTGCGTCGCGGCAGGACAGTCGGCGGGTATGGATGACCCTGAGCTGAACTCAGGGAGAAACGGGCCGATCTGGCCAGCATCATGGTATCGAGGCTGACGCCATCCTCCAACCACAGCGACTGCAACCAGGTTATTCTATTGGGGTTCGTGAGGTTCTTCCTCAGGGCTAGGAACGAGCAGATTTGGGCATTGTGTTTATCTGCTTATTTAGGAATGGTTTCGAACAAATTCCTCGAGATAGATGGATAACGAGTAAGAGATAAGAAAGAGTTTATTGAACGTGTCACAAGAGAAATCATTGAAAACCTCACATGATTTGGTAGAGATAAATCTCACATTTTTGGTGCCCATCAATAGATTCACTTTATTTATAATTCAAATTTGTTTTCTGATCTGAAATCCTTTTATCTCTCGGAATAATTTCATATACTGGAGGAGCCTGAACTGAATAAATATTGAATAAAATAAAATAACCGTCATGTTATTTGAATGGCATTCTCGACACCGAACGAGATGTAGCTCGTTGTTTGTGATCGACTTAACGCCTTCCGATAATGTAGTGGAGACTCACCCAGTATATTTTTCCATTTGAATTTCAACAATGCCCAAATCCTTTACTTTAGCCATAAAACATATACTGATCTTTCAGCTTACCTATTTCACTGTTCGGTGAAGTACACACCAAGTGAAAGCATAAATATTAATGGCTTATGATGTATCAGAAATGATATTGTGCTGGCAAAGCCACATCGAAGTGTGTTCCATGTATGAGATGCAAAATGACAATGAACATTGATTATATTTGAGATGAAACATCTGTATTTTGGATACATATCCAAACGCTGATAACACTTCGGAAGAAAAAAGATGTTTTTTCCCAACTCAAAACGATTTTTCTGCTTCATGAGCCAGACGTGAACGGAAATTCTGAAAATATCGAATATTTATTATTTCCATGGAAATACACGGTGTCCCAAAAAACATGAGATGAATATTTCAGATAATAATACCGCAGATATGAAAAAATGGTAGGATAGTTTCATGGGTGGACAAATTTTCGTTCTATCGGTATCATCACACCTCTATTATAAAGGGCTTCACAATGATGGGCGAATCGACACTTATTCTCAATTTATTGTGATTAAATATCAAGAATTTTCAACGTCTGCAGATATGAAATGTATTTGTATTTATTGTGATTGTTCACCTTCCTGTTCGAGGGCTGAAGTGACGATGTTGTAAACTCAAAACGACCGGTCCAAGAATTCTTATATCAACTTTATTACCTTTTAAATCTACGTCAAGTTTTCGTTCAACCTTCTGTATAGTATAAAGTTCTATACAAAAATGAAGTATACTCGATTAAAATGAGTCTGAGAACCAAATGGTTTATTTATGTAAGAGGTATATTGTTGAATGAAGAAAGATTCTGAATAATTCCAGTTCAATGCAGGAATGAAAAGAAGAGATATGACCCAAAATTCACGAGCAGTATGCTGGGTGGTGATCAAACTTTACGAAAACGCATCGTGTCTTTTGCGAGAAGAGTCGCATTGTTTCATAGTTCGTTATTTTGAATTTTCATTCGATAGTAATTACCTAGTTCCAATTTCATGAAAAAAAAACCGCCAGAAACTATCGTCAAGACATCGTCAATATGCTGGATAATTAGGAAAATATAATTCTTTGTTAAAATCAACAATCAGGGAATCACGAAATGCTATTGGTGAAACACTCCGCTCCGAAAGGAAAAAGTATTTCCTTGGTTTCAGACCACTGGAAAAGCAGTTTTAACGATAACGTCAGACAATTTCCGTTCATGAAGCAGAAAAATAGCGGAGGTCGCAAACATGAAATCCCAACACCCTTAGGCAATTAGAGCAATCGAAGCGGAAAGGACTCACTTGAAGAGACGCGTAGCTGTGTTTTTTGGTGAACCTGAATCCTTTATCGTGAGGTTCGTTCACGTGTCTATGTCTCAATAGGAGAGTCCTCATGAGCTTGGCTTTATCGTCCTCCCGGATCAGATCTTCCCTGTACAGTTCTTCCGTGACTCGATACGCTATGGCTGGAAGATCCCGTTCTTCCATGTCCAGGAGGACCAACCCTGGAAATTTGAGAGTTAATAAAGAACTACGCGGTAAATTATATCGATTAAAAAAGATGGTAATGGCTGCCTCATAATGGACCTACCATCTTCGAGGCATTTTCTCAGATTGAGCAGAGAATGGAAACTGAGTGATGCAACGTGTGGTTTTCCCCATCGATCGATGCCTTCTTCTACGTCTTCTTCATACTTGATCCAACGGGCAGTTTCCTTCCATTCGTTCTCCTCTACTGATGTATGTAGTTCGTCCAATTCGACGAAAAGCTACCAAAGAAAAAATAAAGTTATTTGTACTGACCTAGAACCAAAAGGCTACCGGAGGAAAAACTGAACAAATTTAGCAACATTTTTAACTTTTTTGTGCTACACAACCAAGTTTATTTTTGCATTGAAAATAATGGGTGAGTATTTCGTTTTAGCTCCGAATATTATGCTGTTCCCTTCACTAATCTTCCCTACTGCTTAAATTTCTGGTAAAATACCCAATTTAATTATCGTTTCGATGCTAGGAAGATTTGAGGGTGAAAAGACAATTCCTCATCAAGATGTTTTGGGTATAGATTTATTAGCAATTCCAACTATCACCAGGTGGAATAGTGAGATAATTGTAATGCCCTAGTTTTGTCGTGCATTGTCTTGCAGTCAAGTGTTGAAATGAAAGTTTTCACCTACTGGCCAAATGATCCGCCTCTTTCTTCACCTGATGAAGACGTTCAGGGCGGATTCTTTGAATTAGTGAGAGCTACCTACAAGGTGTTCGAAATTTATTGTCCTACTGAATATTGAAATATGAAGAAAGTTGCAGTTCATAATATGGAAAAAACTTCAACTCACCGCATGTGGACTGTGATCAAACGTCCTATTGGGGGTGGTCTGAAGCTCCCCAGCATCATTTTTCCCGACATAAACCATGGCAGCATTGCTTGGTCTTGAGATTTTCGGTCTCCTGAGAGCCTTCGAATCGTCCGATCGATGGCTATCTAACTGGTCTCTGTCGGAGTCCTTTAAAGGAAGGTCCTCGGGCTGAGTGGACACTCGTCGTTTTTCGTTGAAATTGGCCTCGGGTTTGTCGTGATGGTGATGGTGGTGGTGATGGTGCCTTCTTCTCGATGATGAAACGGGATCGCTAACTTCGGTGGGCAAGGAATATTTTCGGAATTTTGGTTGGTGATGGAAGTGCCTCCTGTGATGATAAATCAACATTGTATTAACTGAGGAAGAATTCCAAGAAAGAGGTGAAATAAAAATTCGATTATAATGGTACATATAGAATAAACATGGAATGAAGTACTCAAATCAGCTACTAAGGGATCACACAAAGATCTAGTAGAGTAAGGAAAAAACACAACTTAGTAACAGGGTGTTTAAGTTATCAGATATTTTTCGTTTTTCCTCAACTCTTGTGTAGTTCCTAGATATTCGAATCAATCTCAGAGGAAAAGGAACCTATTCTTGGGCTTCAAATGGGATTGTTGTGAGAATCTACAGGTTGGTTACTTTTTCAACTTCTTTGTTGTAAGGCACTGACCATTTATATGGTTTCTGGTATTTTTCCGTTACTCTCGAAATTTTGTTTACGTTTCTTCGTACTCGCGACTATTTATATGTGTATATATTCAAAAGAATTTACATCTCTTCATGCGAGTTGATAACTATCACGATATTAATCAAGGGCGGTCCTAGGATGAATTTCTGGGGGGGTAATTGAATGAACAATTCAAAAATTTTTTTCCGGGATAGTGCACATAAAACTAGGGACTTGAAATTTTCAGGTTTGGATCGCCAATGTCAGGGTCATGTTTATCGATGAGCAAAATTAAAATAGGGGTTCCGTAAATATGGCCATTCAGAAAATTTTTCTGATACTGAATGGATTGGAATGAAATTTTGCACATAGACAATAATGTACTTAAACTACGTGCGAAATTTGTCCAGATCGCATTGCCAAAACCATAGATACCGTATAAAATTCTAGCGCATAATCGGAAAAAAAATTGGAAACCTGAAGCACTGATGTGATGTCTGGAGTTCTGCCCAGTTTTAAATTTTTTTGACAGCTGTTAAAAAAATTTTTAATCGGTTTCTGAAACTTGAAAATGCGATTCTACCTAAAAAATGGATGAAAAAGCGCTCAAAAGCTCCTGACTTCACGGCAGTACTTTTTATACAAACTTTCCAATTCTAATTGCCACGTTCTTACGTTCCATAACCTTCTTAATCACAAAATCGTTCGGAAAACAAAACAAGGGCGTAGATATGGAGGGGTACTGGGGTAATTAATTACCCCCCTAAGACTTCCAAAATATGAAGATTCAGAATGATCGCCAAGGCTTGATGTACCTATACCTGACGAGATTTTTTTATCGATTACCCCCTCAAGAAACAACATGAGCAGTTTAGGTATCAATCTTATCAAACAACAAACTCACCACTCATACATTTTATGCAATATGATCTTCAAAAATAAAACGTACGACTGAAAGTAAAATTTCAGAATTTTTCATTTATTTTACTGATTTTTCTGTTTTGATTTTTTTTTCTGTTAGTTTTATCGCATTATTATATTATTTTCTTGTTGGTCATTTTTTCCTAAATAAAATTACCCCCGTTACCCCCCCGTAGGACCGCCCTTGATATTAATACATGACCAAAGAGTAGAAACTTGCTCCATTTTCTCATTGCAAAACATGTATTGAGATATAGAAAGCCTAATTTTGTAGGTCCACGTATCATTCAGTGTCAGAAGAAATCGAATTTTACCTTTGGTTATAGTCAAGAAAAGACTGAAGGATTACCTTTTATCGAAATGTTTTTATGATTTCCATGACTCTTTGGGTGATTGTTGAATTTCCTTCCTTTTTCATTCAGACTATGTATGGCCATTTTTTGTTTTGAGATTTTACTACACCATTTTATAGCAGCTGATAGCAGACACCTGCCCCCAAATTTCATATTTACACTTCGCTAAAATAGTAACAAGAGTATCCGAATAAATTATCTTTATATTCGTTTCGGGGAGTTCAATTTGCTATCCATGAACGTCTGAATTCTTAACACGTAGTGACGTAAATTTTGCCGTAATAAAACCCTCACGACATTGTTTTCGAAGTAGTTTTTTGACATACCACACCCACTCTCCGCATCGCAACCTTCCATTGTATCCCTGGTTATCTTTCATAGAAATGACCCAATTCCTAAAGATTCCTTTTCTCAGCGCCCTTCCGTAATTGAACGAAGGAGGAAATGATATTTATGTGGAACATTTGATTTTTTGCGATGAGTTCTCTGCCAAGCCTTCTTTATACGGAACCGCAAATTTCATAGTACAAGTGGCACTTACGAGAACCCATTTAGACCGTTGTAGTATGTATCAGTAGGAACACTCTGTATATTAGCGATCTTGAGATGCAATATCTGTGACCTCGCTATTCGTCACACACGTGAGACGGTGTTGACAATGATGTATTTTGTTGTTTAATATTATATCAATTATGCTATCGATTCCCAAGGTTGTTATGAATACAGCCACGCAGAACATCGAAAACAATCTTGAATATATAAACACTAACATTTTGCTAGAGAAAGAGAGTCTTCTCTAGATGTTACGGATAAACCTTTGACGAGTGATTAGTGTATTATTCACCATCCCTCAACTGCATAACGATTGAGCGAACCTACCCTAGATGGGTACGTTACATAGCGATCCTGCCAGTCCTATGCAGTCAGAGGAATGGTGGTTTTCACCGCCAAGCCGAGATGAGCAGAACAGTCCTATGCAGTCGAGGTCTAATGGTTTTCACCGCCAAGCCAAGATGGCAGGCCCTAGAAGACAGGCAACAAGAAGCCCAACAACCTACCCAAGGCACCCCAAGAAGACAGGCAACAAGAAGCCCAACGCCCTACCCAAGGCACCCCAAGAAAAAGATGCATCTGGAAATCAGAAGAAGCCACCACGATTCAGTGTAAAACAAACCGTAAGGAATTTTTCTCTTTGGTTATATCTGATTATCCATGGTATATAATGAACTATTTACCAAATTAAGTGATGTGTCCCAAAAATTCCTTGATAATATCAAGAAGGAGTCACAGGAACGTAGGGAACGGGCCGATAAAGTCAGCAAATCTCTGAACGAATAACTGAAGTTAGAATACGAATTCAACACATTGAATGAAATTGTCAAGTCAGAACCAAATTTTCTCAAAGCATTAAGTCATCACCAAAGAATCATAGAAGATTCACTTTTAGAATCGAGGAAATCGCTTCAAGAAAGATCTAAGTGAAATTTTAACAATTGACATCGTTAAGTCTAAACATTCATATCGAGGTCGTGACCGCAGAAATTAGAACTTAAATTCAGCAAAAAAGAATTACGAGCAAGGTCGTGGTCGCCAGTTCATTCGGAAAACAATAACTTATGTAATTGTTCATATAGACGGAAATTTGAAATCGTATTCGATCATCGATCACTGAATTAGCTGACTAATCCTTCTAGTGGATTAACCAAATTCCGTTTCATTTTAGAAGAATATTACTTCACGGTTCATTATGTGAAAGGTTCAGAAAATGTTACAGCAGATGCCTTATCGCGAATACCTCCGATGGCAAAAGGATTGATCACCTGTTGTTATCAAAGTGTTAAAACGTCCAGCAGAAAGTGTTGAGTTAAGACCGCTTTCAGAAAAAGAATTTCTCAATTTGAAAAAGCCACATTCAGAGGATTACAATGAGAATTTAATATATAATGTAAATTCACAAATTATTTTCATTAACCAGGGACATCCGATCAGCGTACGACTTAGGTACATCGTTGAGGATACTGGAAAAAATATGCGCAGAAAATAATATATTAGAATTGTTCCTCATAAAGCTAGCTAGCAATATAAAATTTTTGAATATGTTGACAAATTGTAAAAATGAAATTCTAGGAACATCCTTAAAGATTAACAGAATAAGAGATGTAACGCGAATCGAAGACAGAGAACTAAGGCAAATTATTCTGAACAATTTTCATATGCTTCCAACCGGTGGACATGCAGGTATTGAACGCATGTTCAACAATATCAAAAGAGAGTATTTTTGGAATGGTTTAAGATCTGACGTTGAAAAATTTGTAAAGAAGTGTGACAATTGTCAACGTCATAAACATTCCTTACCTAGGAAGGAACCTTTGGCAATCACCACCACAGCTCCGTCTGCTTTTCAGAAAGTTTTTTTAGATCTCGTAGGTCCATAACCTACGGATATCGGTAATACTAAGTATATTCTCACTATTCAATGCGACTTGACCAAATTCGTAGAGTGTTACCCACTACCAAACAAAGAGGCAGAAACAGTTTCGAAATCTTTTATTCAAAATTTTGTTTTAAGGTATGGTATACCTTCTGAAGTTGTTACAGACCAAGGCACAGAATTCTTATCAAGAATATTTAGTGAATCGTGCGAATTGCTCAAAATAAAGCAATTCAATTCAACAGCTTATCACCACGAAACACTAGGTGCGCTTGAAAATTCGCATTTAAACGGCCTATACACGAGCTCACCGTGATGAGCGGGCCGATCCGCAGATATTATCCGCGAACTTGCCCGCTATAAAATTCGCCTGCACACGAACAACCTATTGTTGGCGGTCCATGGCCATGGATTGCCAAAGAAAACGCCAAATTACTGCAACAATCATTATCATCTCAGAAATTTCGAAACGTAAAAAAAACGTGCAGTATGGACTAAAAAGCGGTTATTGAAACGAAGTTAGTCTCATATGAATCTTCGGTACATACTCGAGAGAATTATATTTTTTTCATCACCATCCCTCGACTGCATAACGATTGAGCGAACCTGGGTACGTTAGCTGGGTACGTTACACCGTGTTTGTGTCGGTTGAAAGTATTCATTCCTTCTATGAAATTTTCACTCTTCAAATATGTTGAAAATGAGTTAATAAAAAAAAATATAAAAAGCATTGCCGTGGAGTCAGAAGCTTTTGAGCGCTCGTTCATGCACTTTGTAGGTAGATTCGCATTTTTCAGTTTTAGAAACCAATTGAAGAAATTTTTGAAGGGTGTCAAAAAAATTTCAAACTAAGGCGAAACTCCAGACTTCACGTCGGTGCTTTGGGTGACTTTTTTTTTGAATTATTCGCTAGAATTTACCATTGATCAAGCACGATAGTGCAGCAGTGAATTTTGAAACTCCGATTCTTTAAATTATTTTATCATTATTGAATTATTTCTAGGGTTTGTGGTGTGCACATATGAGTGGGTTTTTTGCAGGTGTATGTTTTCATGAGAAATGTAGGTGGTTTCGAGAGTTCACTATTCTGCACAGGGACTTTTTCTCATTGGACACTTGACTCGACAATTGCCCATAGCCCAGCGATCCATGGGGCTCTTAGTTCCAGCCAAGTCATCAACCTATATTACCGGTATATTATTTTACGAGCGGTAATGTAGGTTCAAGGGAGGGTTCATTAACAGTTGAATACTATACTTTATCTACGACTATAACAATAAATACTGAGATACAAGTACAGAGAAAGAAATTTATTTACAAATCTCAATAGTTACGTATAACGATGCATTATTTATGTTGATTGTACTTTTTAGCATGGAGTAGAAAGTCCATAGGGGCGATGCTTTATATTTAGTGCTAAGTTCACTAAGATATGCCAAAAAAAAATTCTCTGTAAACGATGACTTAATATTCTTACTGCTTCACCAATCTTGAAAATTGTTGTATACACATTTATATTTGTTTTGGGATTTTTCGGGCAATCATTCTGTATGGTAACATTGGCTGATTGTCTGATTTCTGAAGGTGTACATAATAATTCATCTTCACTATCTGAATTCATCTTTTTCAGCAAAACATTCACAATGATAATAAGGTATCAACTTAATTTGAGGAAACGCAAAATTTTTTAAGTGACCTCTCCTGAATACCAATAATGGCCTGTTCCCTTTCGGCCAATCGGCTTGTTCAGAAGCACAAAGACAGGAAGTTATAGTAGTGAGTTATTATTACTCACGGTGTTTGTTTACAGATATGTACTATTAATTGCTCAAGAGTAGTTGAATAATGAATATATAACTCAATAGGAGCTGGAGTAGATAAATGTATTATGTATTTATTTATCGAAAATAATAATAATTACTGACAATGGGTATATGAAACTTACACTCCTTTATAAGATTTCTCGGAATTCCGTTGAAAAAGGGGCCTAACAAAATCACTACTACCTGTCTACCAACAAAGGTGATTCTCCTAAATTATATTCGAGTTTCATATAGCCAATAGCGTTTAGAAAATTATCCCTCGTCTTCGACTCGGGATAATTTTCAAAATGTTCATGAGCGCGAAAAAATTTCCGGCAATAATTTGACCTCTAGTGGCATTACTAGTGAAAATTCCACACATGTGATTTTTAACCAATCAGAACGTGTATTTCTGACAGATCACCATCGCAACGGATGAATTTTAGTGGAAATTTTTTCACGGTACCCAACAGCGAATTATACTGGAAATTTTTTTGACGTTTATAATGACAGAATATTATACTTGATGAAGACGAAAATTGATGTTGTTGGAAATAAACGCATTTGGTGTGGAATTTTCTTACCGAATACCACACGAGGTCAAATTCAATCCGGAAATTTTTTCTCACTCATGATATTAATATTTTTAGAAAATTATCCCTCGTCTTCGACTCGGGATAATTTTCAAAATATTCATGAGCTCGAAAAAATTTCCGGCAATAATTTGACCTCTAGTGGTATTACTAGTGAAAATTCCACACATGTGATTTTTAACCAATCAGAACGTGTATTTCTGACAGATCACCATCGCAACGGATGAATTTTAGTGGAAATTTTTTCACGGTACCTAACAGCGAATTATACTGGAAATTTTTTTTAAGTTTATAATGACAGAATCTTATACTTGATGAAGACGAAAATTGATGTTGTTGGAAATAAACGCATTTGGTGTGGAATTTTCTTACCGAATACCACACGAGGTCAAATTAAATCCGGAAATTTTTTCTCACTCATGAATATTTTTAGAAAATTATCCCTCGTCTTCGACTCGGGATAATTTTCAAAATATTCATGAGCTCGAAAAAATTTCCGGCAATAATTTGACCTCTAGTGGTATTACTAGTGAAAATTCCACACATGTGATTTTTAACCAATCAGAACGTGTATTTCTGACAGATCACCATCGCAACGGATGAATTTCAGTGGAAATTTTTTCACGGTACCTAACAGCGAATTATACTGGAAATTTTTTTGACGTTTATAATGACAGAATATTATACTTGATGAAGACGAAAATTGATGTTGTTGGAAATAAACGCATTTGGTGTGGAATTTTCTTACCGAATACCACACGAGGTCAAATTAAATCCGGAAATTTTTTCTCACTCATGAATATTTTTAGAAAATTATAATTTTCAAAATATTCATGAGCTCGAAAAAATTTCCGGCAATAATTTGACCTCTAGTGGTATTACTAGTGAAAATTCCACACATGTGATTTTTTAACCAATCAGAACGTGTATTTCTGACAGATCACCATCGCAATGGATGAATTTTAGTGGAAATTTTTTCTTCGTGGGTACCCAACAGCGAATTATACTGGAAATTTTTTTTGGCGTTTATAATGACAGAATATTCTTCTTGACAATCAAATTTTTTTTTGTTCACATGAGTGGAATTTTCTTACCGAATACCACACGAGGTCAAATTAAATCCGGCAATTTTTTCTCGCTCATGAATATTTTCAGAAAATTATCCCTCGTCTTCGACTCGGGATAATTTTCAAAATATTCATGAGCTCGAAAAAATTTCCGGAAATAATTTGACCTCTAGTGGTATTACAAGTGATAATTTTTTACTAACTATGGTAACCAATCAAATTACTTAATTTAGAGTCATGTGTCAAATTTCATCCAATCACCTATGGATTACAGCGATAATACCCTACATGTGGTGTTTTCAGTTTAGTTCAGTTCAAAAATAAATGAATAGGTATGAAACGTCAGATTGACAACCAATTTCTGAAATCTACAAAGTAAAAAATTATCTTATCGAATACCCCTCGGGCCTTGATAAATCCTCAAAATTTTGTCATAGAGAATCCTTTAAGCGTGTTGCTTAAGGATATTATCAAGCAACACGCTTTCAGCATTCTCTATGACAAAATTATCTCGGTATTATCAAGGCCCTAGGGGTATTACTACTGATAATTTTTTACTTACTATAGCAACCAATCAAATTACTTAATTCAGAGTCATGTGTCAAATTTCATCCAATCACCTATGGATTACAGCGATAATACCCAACATGTGGTGTTATCGACAAAGAGTACAAATAAATATTAAACGTCAGATTGACAATTAATTTTTTCAAATCTACAAAGTAAAAAATTATCTTATCGAATACCCTTCGGGCCTTGATGAATCCTCCAAATTTTGTCAGAGATAATCCTCAAGCGTGTTGCTTAAGGATAATAAATTAATTTAGAGTCATATGTCAAATTTCATCCAATCACCTATGGATTACAGCGATAATACCCAACATGTTGTGTTTTCAGTTTAACAGTGATAAAAATGAATAAATATTAAACGTCAGATTGACAATCAATGTTTTGAAATCTACAAAGTGAAAAATTATCTTATCGAATACCCCTCGGGCCTTGATAAATCCTCAAAATGTTGTCATAGAGAATCCTTTAAGTGTGTTGCTTAATTTTGAAACGTGAATATAGTCCAGCACATTTGCAATATATGGTAACTTATCTGGAACAAAACCCCATTCACCTTAATTGCCCAGGGCCCTAAGTAGGTTGAATACGGCCACGATAAGGATTGACGTACCTCTTTTTCTTCTCCTTTTCTTTGCCATTTGGAAGGTCTCCGTTTTCCGATTGTCCCAAAAACTGAACTTTTTTTCCTATCGAATCTGCCACGTTACATGGTTCACTGAAAACACACTCCGACTCGGAACTGTTGGCGGCGGTATCGGATTCTTCGGGCAACGTGTTGGAGCTCAGGAGAACCGTGGTAAAGTCCTCTTCTTGGGAGTTTTGTCTCGCGTCCAGCGGGGTCGTCGGCGTGGAGTCCACAGGATCGAGCTTGCTGTCAGGATGCGCTGAAGCAGCGGTGGAGATGTTCACTGGTGCGGGTTGACGGCGTCTCATCGACTTAGAAGCGATTTTGAGTGGGACGTGGTTGTGCAGATAGCTTTTCTCCCTATGATCTACAGAAGAAAAATATAGTTCAATTTTATGTTTTGTATTTATGTAGGCAAACATTATCAAGCTAGCAAGATCGCAGACAGCTTTTTTCGCAGAGCAGTCCACAACTGTCATTAACTATACAGAGGCTGCGCAGAGTGATTTGTAGTGTAGTCAATTTCAGTTTACAACTACGAGACTGTTGTTCGTAGTACTGGTTTCAGACGAATTCCCAACAGTTCTCGATATCAACGACAGAAGGTGTGAACTCGAAATCCCAAACTGCAACGCATGTGAAAAGGAAGTTTCAATGTTGAGGGGAAGGGAACCCTAAAAGCCAATGATAGATTTGTTCGCAGAGCAGTTTACAACTGTTATGAACTATACAGAGGTTCGCACATCTTCCAGTTCACAGAGAATAGAATTCATTACAGATTTGAAATTTTGGTGGTGAGGCAGCAGAAGTTTGGGATTAGTTCAGGATTGTCATTGCGAACAAACCTGATAAGGATGACTGAAATGTCCTTAGTAGGTCTAAAGCATTTCAAAAGGGACTCAAGGAACTTTCATCCCAAATACATATATAGATTCATGCCAGTAAAAAGTGTAAAATTCCCTCGTCGAAGTATTTTAAGATTGGGCCTTCGTCGCCTAACATATACAGGCTGTTTTCATAGGTGAGGCTTTTTTTACCAGCAATAGAAGTCATAAGAATAAGTCATTATACCAAAAATCGTTTATATAAAAAATTCACCAGGGCCGAGTATTTCGAAATCCCGCGAATCTGAAAAATTCCCAGACCGGATCTGACTTGTATTGATATCTAAATGTGAAGATATTACCAGCTGTCTGAGGTCTTTATACGAGAAAATCATCTATGATGCACATAATTTAAGTAGGGTTTTCAATCTCAACCCTTATGATTCCATCCTTTGGGGTCAATGGAAAACATTAGTGTATAAGTACGGTGAGGTACGGTGACATTACTCCGAGAGCAAACTGATGTGATAGTGGCTGAATGTAACATTCGTTATTTCGCCGGGCAAGACTTTGTGCACATTAAAACCATGGTTGCCAATTCCAACAATTTCTGTGAACAATTTCGATCAATTTTATCGGTGAGTTTGTGAAATTCAAAATTTTTTTAATAGGACCTTTTTCCTCTGCTTAGTTTGAACTTTAAGAATTATACCGTTCAGGAAAAATCTTCTAATGAAAGTAGAAAGAGAATATACAAATTTGGGAGCACTTCATTCACATTATGAGGGAATGCAGATGGCATTGTGGATAACACGATCCAGAGTCGTATCGAGATATTGAGGCCCAAGATTTTTTGCACTTTTTTCAAAAAGAATATTTTATATGATAAACTTCCAGCGAAATGATCTCTTTTGACGAATTCTTACATCTGTCAAAAAAAGGCTGACCTTATAGTGACACTTCGTGTTCCTTATTGTATCAGCTCAAGGTCTCTTTTATCTATCGAATTAGAAAACATTACCGTAAAATTAAGTGCGTTTAAGCGATATTAACGGAAAAACAACCTTAACTTATGACCAGAACCAAGGGAAAATCAAAGATTTGGCGAAATATAAGGTTGGTGGTACATATAAAGTTGGTGGTACGCTTAGACGCTTAGACTTGTAGAAGTTTACATCAAATTCATATTATTTCAATTTCAGATACGGGAATAGAATCGCTATCAAAGACTATCAAATTCGTTCTAAAACAAGAGCTATTGCAATATCATTAACATGTGAATGTTTCTGGGTCTTTTGGTTATTGGCCCTGAAACGCCTCAATGCTCAAATAATGATTTCACCATAAAGAAGCCACAAAGCACTTATGTTCCGTTTATCAATTATCTTTCAACTTCAACGCTTCTTTATTATTATGCTATTTCATTTCCCTAAATGATATTTCCACCTTCAATGAGAAATATTGAATTGTTTGTAGCAAGTCTTTATTGAAAGATTAAAAGTATTTCATTCATTTATTGAGCATTATACTGGACAGAGGTGTTTGATTTGAAAAATGAAGAGCGGGGGTCCCAGAACACTTTCCTGTGGAATACTCATGATTATTTCAGCCGATGTACAGAGCTCCTCCTCACTAAACTCGTATTACTGTTTTAGATTTCTGCAAATCTCAATTCGCTGAAGATCCGATATACAAATATGCCCTTTCGATATTGAGTGTATTTATTTGATATTTATGAAGGCATGGCATTGACACGTCTTGAACTAGAAAAATTAATGCTTGGGAAAGGAATGCATACAGCAAAAGACAACGCTTTCAATTCTTCTTTTTCCAAACACAGCCAAACTATAAAAAGAGATAGGCGACGGTATCAGAGGTTTTGTCTAATGTGGGGGTTGGGTTTTATGATCTGCTCGGATATTGCGGAGCTCAAGGGTGAAACAATTTTGAGCACTCACTATTATAAATTAATTTTGAATTTACGAAATGTTGTTGTATCGTTCCCTCGAATAAAACAACATTGAACACTTTTGAAATTGAAAAAAAAAAAAAATTATAGACATTAAGCCTCATTCAGAAATTATCCACTTTACGCACCCTACCTATATATCCGTAATGATGTGACACTACTTCGCTAGTAAAACAATACATACACACTTGATTAATGAGGAATCGCCCCACTGAGCCAACTTAACGAATTCAACCAGTTACTGCAACTGGAAAAAGGAATTCCATCATTCGAATTAGTTCAATTTCCTCGAAACGATGGGAACGATAATTCCAAAAAGGCTTTTCACGGACAGAAATCGCATCAACCTGATTTCGTGAATCAGCTTTGCCGCATCGCACTGACGTTTAATAAAATACCACATTTCGATTTAACGGGGATCATTTTTGGGCGGGGGTTCTGAACCTGGTACGGACATCTGGAATGATATTCGCATTCATTTTCCGGTCCAAAGTTATGGAGGATGTTTATAGAACGCTGACGTGAAAATCGATTCATTAGATTCAACCAAGAATACAGGGTATTCCAAGCTCGATGACCTTTTAGATTTTCCTGTTGACCAGCCTCAGATGTTCACTTGAATTTTCATGTCCTGTTATTCCCAAAAATGGAACATTGGAACCTCTAATGGATAATAAGAAACCAAAAACAACCTTCTGATCGTTTATGACCAATTTAAGCATTCAACATAATGTTGAAAATTACTCACGGTTAATTTCTTCATCAAGTTGTCTAGGTTGACCAGGAGGTGAAGGTGTATCATGGAATTTGTGAATGTTGAAGCTCGATGACATGCCAACTCCCTCCATGGCAAACACTTTGGCACATTCTTCGTCAAGCTTGACTTCTCCATCGTTATTTGCAGTTTTTTTCTGCAAGAAAAAACACCAGGTAATGTAGATAAACGCATAAGCAATGGTTCAGACTAAAACATCGAAAAAGAACTTGAGAAAAGAACCGTGAAGTAATTAATCAAAAACTACGAACAGAAGGAAATTTATAGCTATTACAAAGAGTAGAATAAGTTCATGACAGGATGACGGAAGTATCTGACTCAAAGATGACTAGTGAATGAGAGCAGCTTGTGTCGCACTAGCTGCAAGAGCAATCGTCCAAAAAAAACTGCTTTCATTCACTAGCTACATTTGTGCCCCACACATTATCTAGCATGCATCGTCGTCGATAGTATAAATAACAACCCTCATTCTGATGAGATAAAAGAAGTCATCATCAACTGCAAGTTGTATTTATAAGAAGTTACCATTCAAAGCATATTTTCGAGAAAACATATTAGATTGATTTGAGTAGCGAATTGGTAGCGATACGAGAACCCCTTCAGCGGCGAGGGAGATGATGATGAGAACCGAAAATTTGTAAAAACCTGCTTCCTTTCTTGTCGGGGCGTGAGTAAAGGAAGGGATTACGAACAGCTAATTATTATTTGTGACGAAGTCATTAGAGAATGAATAAATCTGCATCCATCGGCTAATTTCACTTATCTCTGCCAAGTTTCCCTGATAATTGGTTGCATGACTTATTTAACTTTGATTTCGTTATTTTATCGAACTGATTGGTGTTCGGAAGACTGCATATTGAGAGAGCTTCTAATTTGTATGAATTTTCTAGCCTATTCTCCTGAGGCTGGGAGCTGTAAGTTTTCGCCAAGGCAAGCACTGGAATACTTTACCCCTGGGGCTGTAACTTTTACCCTAGAACTCCTTTATTTTTTCTGGACCGAAGCAGAGCAGAGATACCAGGAGCTGGAAGGCGCCTCCATTTCGTGATTTGGGATAGAAATTCTCCTGTACTAGGAATAGAGCTTGAATAATTTCACTGAATTGTTTCAAAATAGATCATTGAAAATTTGAAGGAGGTTTTTGTTGCTGTAGTGTACCCTGAAATCATACTCCAAACTCCTGTTTCACTTCTACTACACTGGGTCAGTTGAAAATTTCTGGTACCCACCGGTACGATTCAATGGCACCGAGCGTGGGTTATTTATTCTCTTTACACCCGCGACTAACGTAGGGTTTAGTTACATTATTTTCGTCACAAGATTTTCTACATGCTACAAATTTTCCTCGTAAACCCCTCATATATCACCACAACCAATTTATTCAGCAGTCCTTTCAATTCATTTGCAAAAGAGCTGAAACAGAGCGCGCATACTCCAAATTCCCATGAGATCAAATGGCAATCGATGGATTGATGGTTATCATCAAGGAAAAGCCACCACTATCTGAAGATTACCCATCGAGATTCAACTTTCAAGAACAGTTGAGGTTAACGAACATCTAGCTGGAAGGGCGGTGGCTTCAACGGTTTGTCAACTTCGCTTGGCGATAAACCACTTCAGTAATGACCGTTCTCGTTTTTTTTTCCCTCCTGTGTTTTCAGTCGGATGAAAATGTACACAGATAAATTTCCATTAGGTTACGTATTTCACCGTCCATTCTGTATGCGGTATGGTAATTTCGTTCTCGAAGAGATGGATATATTGAACGACGATAGGCAGACACGATATCAACTATTTTACCTGAGAGCTTCAGATGGAAGACTTGAAGGCATGGCGGTGGAAATTAGATTTTGTGAGAATTATACAGAATGAAGTTGTTGTGAGAAGCACAGAGAGATTAACAGTTATATTTTTATTGTTCGATAAAGTTTAGAGAAAGATTCATAAAAAAATTTTAAGTTTTAGCAGATAGTACAATGATTGTAACATTCAGTTCTGACATTTTATTCTTCAATCTTGTTGCAGTTCATATACCTACCTCAGATTTGGTAGTATTCAATATAATATTATTCGATTATAATAACTGAATATTAGGAGTTTTGTCAACTTACTATTCGTTCATTGTATGAATGTTTTTATATAAATGATCGTCATAGTTCCTACTATAACATTTTGGTGTTATAAGGTAGAGCTTTTCGCGTGAATCTGGGCGATGCTATCTATCCCCCTGACAGACCAGTAACGTCGAGCATGCCCCAGGGATCGGTCTTGGGCCAAAACTTTTTTTGGTTATACAATTCCAACTTCGCATTTCGAAATCTTCCTCCCTCCTTTTTGCAGAAGACACCAAGCTCTTTCCAATTATACCACCCTCCAGGAAGATTTGAACACTTTGAGTCACTGATGTTCTATTTGGCTGTTATCCTTCAACATCGATAAATGTTCTGGGCTCCATATTGGTAAGAGCACTCCTTCCGTTTCCCATCATTGTGATGTTGGTATAACTGTTACTTTGAATGTATGTATAGACAAGGGAGCTATCTTGGTTCGAGAATATATTCCGCCCAACAGAGCGAAGCAGGTGGCTTTTTTTTACATAACTCCTTTCACGGCTGCGACACCAGGACGTTCAATATATCATATAGGTACCATAATGTGCGTCCCATTATGGAGTATGCGGGACCTCCTTGGTGGCCCTCATCTCGAGCTGACGCAGTTCTTCTGGTATCGGTCCAACGATGGGTAGCTCGCTCTCTTTATGGTTTCATACTGTCTTAGTCCAAAGAGAGGTTGAATATTTTCAATTTACCCCCCATGGTCTTCATGGTCATTTTGGCAAAGATAAACAGCATCTCTACCCCTCAAATAATCTCAAAGGCCACATGCACCAAAACTCCGACATGTCGATTTTCAGACGGCCCAAAGGCAGCAGTTAGTGACGAATAGAGTTTTCACATTTCGAATAGACAACATGGGGACCTGATGAATGCAGCTTCCTTTAGAGGTCCAGGTCATCTCTGACCAAATATCACCTCTTGGTGATGGAACTAAAAAGAATTTCATCTTTGAAAGGTGATTTTCCACCAAGCTAAGCAGACAGAAAGACTTAGAAGAGGACTCCACGATCTATGACTCTGAAAAAATATACAGAGCTTGAAAATCATCAAAGGAATTGAGTTGGAGAATTTGGACCAGGAATGAAGCAATTGATACTTACCCTAGCACCTTTCAGGTGCAAATTCACGTACAGAATTGAAAGATGTAAAACCTAGAAAAAGGTATCGGAGAAGTGACATAGCGATCCACTATGACAGCCAAGCGGCTATCAAAGCGTTCAAGGACGATATTAGAGTGCCTTGGAGAAATCATATGGACCATACTAACATGGCCTCCTTAGTGTGGAGACAAGGAAGTCAGTGCACTATTCCCCCCGTGTGGGACTAGAACCTTTTGTCGCCTAGGCAAACTCAACCAATGTTACATGGAGCAGTCCAAAATTTAGACCTCAGACATCAAAAACTTAGCGAGAATATGCTACATATTTCTACATGCTCCCTTACAGGTCACTGTCCCCTCAGAGAGGCACAACATGACGAATGTTGATTCAGTGGGGAAAGGGGAGAAACTCCTGAACCTTTATAGTAACAGAATAATTAATGATAGAGATATATTCTCTTTGAAGCTATTTTAGCAAATGGATTTTATTGAAATTATGGAACTGGATGACAACTTGTAGCTTAGGATAAACCTCGTTCCGTTCAAGGCACCATAGATCTTCAGGTCATAGCGCACTTGTAAACCCTTACTAATAATAAGGATATTGCGAGATTGTCGTGTTGAGTAATGGCTTATTCCTTGACGGATAACATATTTAAGTATTGTCATATTATCCAAACAGGCGCGAGTTGAGAAATATTCTTTCTTTTGCCAATAGATACTCCACATCCTGAAGTACTGCCAATGGCTTTGAAATGTTGACTGGCAAAATCACAAATTTTTGAGTTTTGAGAATTTTAACCATTTCATTAAGAATCCAATGAAAAATATGGTATATGATTAGCTGTTTCTCTTGGGGAATAGTAATCTTGACTGGTCATCTAGATTGTGTGATCTGATACCGCTGGATAATCAAACACCTAACTTGGGTATGGCAATAAAAAATCACATCAATTCGGTTTCAGCTCTATCAAGAAGTAATATAAGGATGTTTTCAATGGAAAACTGTTGGTTCTAATCCAGGCAGATTAGAATTATTATAAAGTTGCTATGAAGCGACCATATCGAGTACTTATTCCATGAAATTTTTCATACCTCAATATTCTCAGCCATTGTAAAACATCATCTCGAACTCAACATCCCAATCTCTTCACCCCGCTTATTACAGAAAATACTGCCAATAAATAAAAAGAAACCGACATTCAACCTCGACACGAATTTAGGATTAGTCTTTTCGAGTCCGATGTCGTTTATAAGCTATTCTCGCAAAAACTGCCGTATCGATCCTTATACGGAGATAATTGAATTATGTCAAGAGTACATCAAAGAAAATTCAGTGTAAAAGCGAGGAAACCTTGACAAAGAAGGAGGATATTTTATATGGATACCTAATACCTTCGCTATATCGATGCAAGGACAAACATCGGCGATCAATTGGTTCAAGTTCGTTTGTGGTTAAACGCTGCTGGGAAACTATCCATCTCGATCCGACCTGGAAAAAATTATAAATCCAACCCTTGAGACTACTTAAGAGCGGAATGAGAAATGAGACAAGATTTAACTATTGAGTGTGGAAGTTTTTTGTCCCAATAATCGCTCGAAGGTTTCCTAAGATAAGATATTTCTCTATTTTCAACCCTGTAATCTCATCTCATTTAGATTGAAGAGGGTCGAAGGTGCATAATTATGAAATTACCAAGTCTAATGAATGAAGTTATAATAATAAACCCCTAATCATGCTGGGTGATACATCAAGCTGGCAGCATTTTACTTATTTACCAATAACTAATACTGAAAAATTGATATTGTCGACTAGGAACATCAAACAAAATCGATTCCCTATGTTAGTCCAAGCCAAATATTTGGTACTTTGCTACACTGGTCACATGCAGCAACCGTGGTGACTGGTACATGGCAACTTTTATGAAGGAATAACTACTTCATTACGGATTCTATCGATTTCTAACCAACTCAACATCGGGGAATTATTTCAAACTGCACCGTTATTACTCTTCCTCTCAAGGACGCCTCTTTCTGGAATATAGGTCAGGGTCAGGTTCATACAATTTTCGAACTAAACCAATAGGAGTTGTGATCCAAATAGCGAATGAATTATTCACGATCACTGAATGATCAACTCGAGTACGAGTGAATCAATCAAAAGCTCGTTCATTGGAATCGTTCTGGTTTGTTATGAAGAGCATCGGGAATTACCGGATGTTTTTGTTTATATTTTTCTTGCCGCTTTTCATGATGTTTGCATTATCTCCTGCAAATTTTACACAAAGGCTTTTTCACGCTTTTTGTCCCACAAGCTCTAGCCCATAGTGTGTTTTTATTAAATTCGACATATCGATTGATTCTCAATTTCTAAAGACCTGATCGACCGGCGTTATAGCTGAAGAACCACGTAAGTTTCCCCACTTTCTGCAGTTTTTGCACAATAGGTATATCAGTGAAGGAAGGGCCTGACAGGTATGGCCACTGTATAAACTCCGGAAGAAGACGGAATTTGCTTCAATTTGAGTTCATAGCGAGCTCCGAACGATCATTGGTCCCCTATAGAGTGAAGAATTGTCGAGATGATCACTTATTTTGTGAAATATCTTCTAAACACATCCAACTTCAAATATCTCACGGAATGAAGTTGTAGTTACCTACAATGGTATGATTAGTAGTAGAGTTCGGTGGTAGAGTGCTTATAATTGCTCTACTAGAATTATGTGAACAGGTTTTGCTAGTGACTGTAGAAACCCACTTATAACTTATGTTATTGGTTATTTGCCATTTTTGAGAGAACCTCCGGGCCTACAGGTTCCCGTTTGGTTTCAAATGGAAGCTTATTGAATTTACTACAACCACCATATGGAAATTGGTTCATTATTTTTCAATCGCACTCAAAAGCGAATGACTTTCATCCAATAAGCCTCTCCTCCTTCTTAGTGAAGACGCTGGAAAGGTTGGTAGAAAGATACATTAGGGAGGTTGCTTTAGTGGCTAGACCACTGCACTCCTCCCAGCATGCATACCAGCTAGTTGAATCAGTTGATTCTGCTCTATTGTGGAATCTTGTCCTGAATGTGCTCCTGGTTGATTTAACGTAGGCTGGATTCGTTGTGGTGGCCTATGCGGATGACCTTGTCCTGCTGGTTAGAGGTAAGGTAATCGGTGTCATTGTGGATCTGATGCAGCAAGCTGTGCGTTTGATTGAGCGGTGGTGCCTAGAAAACGAGCTTTCGATAAATCCTGGTAAAACACAGATGATTCTGTTTACCAGGAGGAGAGTGCCAGGCAACATAAGACTTCCTAGTCTGTGTGAAGTTGGGCTCACTCTATCCGAACAAGTTCGACATCTCGGGGTGAATTTGGACCGCAAACTCTCATTCTCCATTTTAGTGGAAATTTCATCTCGATCAAATCTGTAGTTTTCAAGTAATCAGGGGAACAAAACTTTTAACGGCCATATTTACGAAACCCCTCGTGGAATTCTGCCCATCAACGAACTTAACTGAGGCATTTGGGATCTGAACCTACACTGAAAATTCCAAGTCTCTAGGTTGTTCCGTTCGAGAGTTATTGTGCTTACGGACGGACGGCCGGACGGACAGACTCGAATTTTCTGACGAATTCGTCATCAGTGAGTCGAACATAGTCGATTGAGACCATTGTCGGCTCAAAATTCGAAAAATACAGACATCGTGACGAAGTGATATAGCCCCCGTGTAAGTAGTACGAGCGCTCAAAAATAATCAAAGACTACTAAGTGTCCACCAAAAAATCGTGAAATATGTTGTGTTTGTTGAAATTATATTCCTGAATAGGAAAAACTTCACAACGGAGCTCATCTTCTGATAGTCCTAACACCAGATCGACTATTTCCCCGACACATACCATGCATGAACAAAATATCATCATACTCTCTATTTGAAAAATTTTGATGATTACACTATTTTACAATAATACAATTACACAACGAATGCTTCCGAATACTAATTTCAGTTGTCAAAAGAGTTTTCAATTTTTGGAATAAGAGAATCAACTGAATGAATAGTAATAAATTTATATGATATGGATAAAATAAATGAACATGACTTTTCAACTGTAAACCATCTAAAAATTCGTTCGAAAATAAGCATAGAACATTTCGAACAGCTTCGAGAATTTCAATCACTGAAAATAAAATTTCGTTATTGTTATGAGGAATTCATATATTTGTCTGGGGAAAAATTCTATTTTCCCCATTTATTGTTGTTTTACTGATGAATTATTTATATTTTACCAAATCCCCATTGTTCAGTAAGTTTGTTACGAAAATTTCACTATCATATTCATTCACCAGATATTGCTACTCCTGCTCATATGAATAAGTTCAATTTATCGAGCTTCGTCCAATTTCAAACATTCAGTAAAATAAAACTGAAGGTGTGACAACTTTGACTGATACCACAAATTGAAGCTCCATATACCTCAATTTTAGCTCTTTTAAATAGTCATTATTCTATCCTGAACAAGATAAAAGAGGAATAATGAGTCCGGCCCTGGAGTTTCGAAATAATTGATATCTCGTTCTCTTGATCTCAACATGTATCAACAACGTTCTAAGTTCCAATAAATTCCGTAGATCATGTTGGTTTTTATAACAGTCCTAGTATTTCCATGAAGTCAAAGAATCACCCTGAAGATTTCTGAGGAAAGCGGAAAATTATTTTTCTACTGTCAATCCGTACTCACCAAGTCCTACACTACATCTAGTAGAAGTATGTGCTCCCAGGACCCTTCATATTATCTTATATGCCTACCCAAAAGAAATCCCTAGAAGGGAATTCCTAGAAGGGCCTAGAAAATTACATGGGTTTTTTCACCAAACAACTGAATTTTTCGAGATTTTTCAGAGTTAACAATGAAAACTGCGAAAGGCGAATGAGAGAAAAGATCCATAAATACAGCTTCAACATAAAAATTACTCACGGTGTGAGGAAAACGAAAACTTAGTAGATTGCAAGTTTCATTCGCCTTCAAATTATCCTTCATTTTCTACCACCACTGTCTTCACTCGTCTGCATATCACTTAGTCTTTGTCATTTCAAATCAATCATAATATGAACTGCGAACTGCCAGAACATAATAACTCTGTAGAGAACATAATATAAATATAATTTATATCCTTTCTTTCGGAGATTCTTAACTGACTGTATAGAAAACGATACTGTGCTAATTGGAGGAATGATTCTTCTGCATCGAATGAGATAAATCCTTATTCGAATCCAAAATGTGGTTCGTGCATGACGAGGTAGACAATAGAGCGATGAATGATTCATTCATCCAAGACTGAAATATTTGATAGGGATAAGTTTTTATGGGAATCAAATAAGTTAACTGGGCAGCATCACTTGATGAAGAAATAAATTTTGCTTGAGGTCGCTCAATAATTATTCGATTATTTTATGTTGACAAATTGAACCTTATTTCTTTCAGCTGTCACTGACATTGAACCGAAATCATAAATTTCATAGAGCGCGAATTCAAAAATTATATAAAGCACTGCTGTGAAGTCAGAAGCTTTTGAGCGCTCGTCCATGTAGGTAGGTAGATTCGCATTTTCCACTTCTAGAAACCGATTGGAGAAATTTTTGAAACCTGTTGAAAAAATTTTCAAACCAAGACGAAACTCCGGCCTTCACCTCAGTGCCAAGTGACCAATTTTGTTTTCGATAATTCGCTAGAATTTTCACTAGTAATACCACTAGAGGTCAAATTATTTCCGGAAATTTTTTCGAGCTCATGAATATTTTGAAAATTATCCCTTCGTCTTCGACTCGGGATAATTTTCTAAAAATATTCATGAGCGAGAAAAAATTTCCGGATTTAATTTGACCTCGTGTGGTATTCGGTAAGGAAATTCCACTCATGTGAACAAAATAAAATTTGATTGTCAAAAAGAATATTCTGTCATTATAAACGCCAAAAAAAAAATTTCCAGTATAATTCGCTGTTGGGTACCCACGAGGAAAAATTTCCACTAAAATTCATCCGTTGCGATGGTGATCTGTCAGAAATAAACGTTCTGATTGGTTAAAAATCACATGTGTGGAATTTTCTACGGTATTTATGGTCTTGGTGATGCGATCTGGACGAAATTCCGCACGTGGTTTGAATATATTATTTTTGAACTATGTGCAAAATTTCATTACAATCCAATCAGTTGTTTTGAAATTATCAGGAAAACTGAATTTCAAACGACCATATTTACTCCTAGTCTAATTTCGCTTATTGATAAGCGTGATCGCGATATTCGAGATCCTCACCTTTCCTGAAAATTTCAAGTCCCTAGGCCTTTCCGTTCGAAAGTTATAATATTCTATGGTTTCTATAGTTCTGGTTATGCGATCTGGACAAAATGTAACTTGAATATATCATTCTCCCTTGAAATACAAAATTTCGTCACGATCAAATCCGTAATTTTGAAATTATCAAGAAAACTAAATTTCAGACCACCATATTTACGGAACCCCTAGTCTAATTTTGTTCATTAATGAACGTGACCGCGACTTTCGAGATCTACACCTACCCTGAAAATTTCAGGTCCCTAGGCCTTTCTATTCCAAAGTTATAATTTTCTATGGTTCTGGTCATGCGATCTAGACAAAATTTTGCATGTAGCTTAAACACGTCATTCTCCATCTGGGTACGGTAGTTTCTAGGTCGTTCCGTTCGAAAGTTATCATGTATACGGCCGGCAGGATAGACTAGAATTTTTCGACGGATTCGTCATCAGTGAGTCGAACCTTGACGATTGAGACCAGTTTCAGCTCAAAATTCGAAAAATACAGACAGCGTGACGAAATGATATAACCCTCGTGTAAGTAGAATGAGCTATCAAAAAATGTATAAAAACGGCCATCAATTTTTCCGAATTGTGTTCTCACTGCCTTGGATGGATACCATTCGACCATTTGAGGGGTTTCTAATGACTTATGTATCAGATGAACCTATTTTGAGCGTTCTCTGAAAATTTTGAGAGAGTTCCATTTCTATCGAGTACACAAAAAAATAACTCAATATCATTTTTATATCAGTCCAGTTTCAATGCATGTTTTGTTTCAGTTCATATTTAAGATATCTCATGATGATTAGGACGTTTACTCAATTCTATCTAGCACTCAAATAATGAAAAGGGGTTGTTATGACAGCTTCGCGATATGCAAACAGAGAGCGATCAATAGAGTCGAGAGAAGAGAAACAACAGTTGTGGAAAAATTATGTTCTTCATGGACAAAGATTTCTTTGAAAAGAATTTTCTTGTCCGAATAAGCTAATATGAACTTAAGGGATAGTTAGAAGGACCAGGATTTCGGAATGAAAATAAAAGAAAAGCGAATGAAGAATAGTTTGATTTTTTCGAGTCTCATTTTGTCGAGTTGGGCATTGACCGATAATCGAGGATATCATCGCCATTTTTACTCATAAGAAAGAAGAACACCAAGCCATGATCAGAGCTTCCGCACTCCCCCACCCCTCAGAGTGGAAGTCAAGTGGTAGTGCATAGCTTACAGTATTACACCAAGAAAAGTAATGAACTCGACTTCAGGTCCCAGGAGAACAACTGCAATGGTCGTAATCACACGGTCCAAACAAAATTAACTCCATAGTTTTGTTATGTCACCCGGAGACAAAGATTTCCTGAGAACACCTCGTTTTACGCGTGTACGACACTGCGGAAATTCAGAGGCACCACCGATCCGAAGTCAAACTCTCGCTTCCCACCAAGTTGTTATCGTAGTGGTATTTCCCCTGTTTCCCCATAGTGAATTATCGAACCCCTAGTTCAATACCAGAATGGAAAGACGGGGAATACCTAGCCATTCGAAGAAATTTCAATCGAATCCCTCGTTAGGCCTTCGATCAAGAGCACGTAGGTAGATGGATATGATATAGATTCAATATCGATATTTGTTTTGACCAGCATTAATTTTCGTATAATTTCAATCGAGTTTTAAATACACTATCAGAAGTGGAAGACCTAGAAGGAATAATTACTTCAACTCCATTTTTTGGTAATGTGATAAGTCTTATAACAAGTATGAACCAATAATATTTGCAAGTGTTGTGCCTCAAGTGGCGTAAGGACATAGTAACAAAGCCTACTCAGAACACAACCACTGAGCTTATGAGGGGTCTCACAGAGACCTAGGAGAGTCGAGATATAAACATAAACAAGTAGTCTAAATGAATCAATAATGTGTTCGGCCACCCCATAGCTGAGTACACTCCTGTATGCATCAAGGCATCGACATAATGAGATACATAGTCGATTTCTTCTTGTGGCAACTCATTCCAAGAGACTTGAACTTAGTAGATTAACTGTGTCCGAGCCTGTGGAGGGTGCAAAGTGAACCATCTCCTCCTCATCATATCCCATACATTTTGGATTTAAACCCAGTGAACGGAGTGGCCATGGCTCAACCACCTACTTCTTGGAAAAGAACAATAACTCGAGAAGGAATAAGGGGACGTATGCGTTGACTTGCTGCGACAAAACATGTTGAAGGCCATCTAGACAAGGCAATAAAGGGATTTGTAGGACATCAATAACATAACTCGCAGATGTCGTACTGCCTCGAACAAAAAAGGGTAGAGATCGGATACCAGAGGCAATAGCCATCCGAACAATTATTCCAACGGTCCTGTTTACATTCCTCTCACCGTCAAAACCCACGGCTGCTTATTACCCTTCTTCATACATCCTAAACGTGCCATTCTACCTCCCCTTGCGGCTGTTCACTGCACCAGTTCAAATGTTGACGACAGTGGTCCGCAGGAAGCAGTTATCGTATGAAAAATCATATTGCTGAATCCTCTCGCATCGCATCATATCAACCCTGGTTTTCAGTCACCGCAAGTCACACTGGTAGCCCATATTTATCCATCCCAAGCTCTCTGGCCGACTTCTGCGTGGATAAACCAGCTGCCTCTCATGGTGTTTGTGACGAAGTCCCTTCTATTAAATGTGTTGTCTTAAAAGGGAGAGCTTGTCTTGTACCAAAAGCCCCCGACACCAGTGATGAACGGTAGGACGTAGATAGTTTCGCCAGGGTACAAGTTGTTTAATGTCTCCAAGAATTCGGGATGGTTGTATGTTGCCTATTGAGCAAGTACGTTTCTCTGAGGGATCGTGGCAATCCCAAGAGACACCGACGTTGGCTAACACAATATATAACTCTATTGTACACAAAAGGTCAGATTTGTTGAGTCATCCCATCGTATCGCGGATTTGGGGCTCCTTAACAACTCCTCATTCCTCTCCATCGGCATCCCAGTCAGATGTCTCACGATGAGGGGCACGTGTTAGAGGGTCTCGATTCTGCCACAGTTCGCTCCTCAGCTTGATATATAATATCTTGTTTCCCAATTCTTGGGGATTGTC